>JBBBDQ010000434.1:1060000-1140000 GCA_037127315.1 Ascarosepion bandense
CAAAATCAAAATAAGCGAAATTTCATAAAAAGTTTAAAAACAAATTTAAACTTACCTTCTTTATGCCAGGAAATGTTTTATTGAACTACCAATAAGCAATTTATAGAAACTATGATTTCTAAGGGTTCAGGTGTTAATTTTTTTCACATTTACAAACAATAATTAAATTTAATATCACCAAAATTCCCCCATAAAACATATTTTTGAAAATTTTTATGGTTATTTTTTGGGGTTTTGTCTTATAGTTTCTTAGAATTATGAGACTGTCGTCTGTATAGAGACCTATGTAGTAAATGTATACCTGTAAGCTCTCAGGTTTCTGCACTATCAAAGTTTCCCATTATAATGTCAAAGGCGCCTTCTTTCTTTATTCATACGTCTACGCTGTCGAATAAGAGTTATTTCCAGCGGAGCTTAATGAATTTTCATTTGTTCTTGAGCTAAGAAAATGGCCTTATCTAGCATGGGTTCTGTAGAGAGTAGAACTCTTATATCTCGCTCTATAATTTCTCAATTACGTTTGTTTTTAGTTTGCGTAACCAGTTTATAGGTGTTTTTCTGGTTTATAGGTGTTTTTCTGGTTTCGACTGATTTACTCCTAACTTCTTCCTGTTTTACTTATTTTGTTTGTTTTTAAATTTTCTTTGTGGTATTTTAGTGCAATGAATGCTTGTGATTTAGTCATGCAATTTATTTGGTTGTCTAGGATTAATGACCCGCTTTCACATAGGCCATACCTACATCACGCACCATCATTTACTGGAGGGCACAAAATCCCCAATATGTACCAGCTGTCAAAAAAGATTAAGTGTCAAACATATACTTTTAGAGGGTACAAACTTAAATAGAGTGCCAAACAAGCAGTTTGAAAAAAAAAAACTATTTATGAAAACAAGACCAAGCAGGATTCTCGAATTCTTAAAAGAAATCAGAATGTACTAAAAAATATGACTGGTTGAATACTATTTCACACTCACATAGATATATGTATTACTACCAATTTGTTATATATACCAAAACTTGGTTCTACGGAATGTGCGTTTGCAAATCTTGTATATGTAATATATATACAATGTATGATGGCTGGATTTGGCTTCATATAACCCGTGGTGGTTGGTATGCCATAAAATCTAAACAGC
Source organism: Ascarosepion bandense (assembly GCA_037127315.1). NCBI lineage: Eukaryota > Metazoa > Mollusca > Cephalopoda > Sepiida > Sepiidae > Ascarosepion > Ascarosepion bandense. The sequence goes on from JBBBDQ010000434.1 coordinate 1,061,140, forward strand.
CAAATTAAATATATATATTTTATAAAATGTTTTAATTTAAAATATGTTAAATATATAAATTTGTTAAATGTATGAATTTGTTTAAATATATAAGTCTGTTATATATATTAATTTGTTAAATATACAAACTTCTTGAAATTGTTTTTAACTTTTTGTTTGATTTTTAATAATTCGATTCGGGGATAAATGACCCAAGATGGGTTGATACACCGTAAAACAAAACAACCAACCAAGTCTGGGTTTACTATTTGGGTGATATTTTGTCAGCGTTTTTCAACCGTTTCAGCGTTTTTTCCATGAGAACAAGCGAGATAAGGTAAGGCACTTTTGACTTTTTATTTAATTTCATATACGCAATATTACTACACACGCACAATATATTCTTGGCCATTGCAATATATACATAATCCCATCTAATTTATTATGCTATTAAAAATATAACAATCATTGGTAATATATTTAGTGATGTCTGTACGGCGCCAGCGTATACAATAACTTACGTACCTTCACTCATTCGCTGAAAAAAGAAAAAACAGCTTAGTATGATGTTAAAAGGCCCCAAACTTAATTAAAACAAAGTTTTATCGTCAACATTTTTATGTCATTATTAAGAGGAAAGATTAAAATATTTTTAATTATTCTTTTTAATTTTTTTAATGCTAACACTTTCGAAATTTTTGTTAAAGATCGTGTTTTCTTTTCGACAGCGAGTGACCAGATTTTTATAAGAGTTTACTACGCAAACGTAATATTACTCAACTCACTTTTTTGATGGTGAAAAACATCAATGTAAAAATTCTTGCAATAATCAAGAGTCGGATTTCGATTAAACTTTCCGGACTTATTCACAAATGAATAGAACTATTTTTAAAACAATTTTTATAAAATCTTTCTAATTTTTATTTTTGGCATATGCTACCCCCCCTCAAATTAATTTCCTAAAATTTACCACGTGAACTACGATGAAAATAAAAGTAGAAAAATATGGTGTATAATTTTCTTTTGCGCAGGGTTACTTGAGAAATTTGATTTATTCTAAAGGTTACACAAAGATAAAAAGATTGAGAAACGTGGCTCGGTGTTAATAACGCATTTTGTGGTTGATGGTGTTTTTCTGTGTATTTGATTTCCTTGGGTAGTTTTTTGTGATTTGGTGGAGGGAGGATTATAATTTGGGGTCTGCTAAAATTCTGCTGCAATAAATACGTTCAGTGAATTGTTTATTTGACTTATACCTCGTTTTACATTATTTCTGGAAAGCATCTAATTGTTTATGAAAATACGTGACTCTTACTAAGATAGACAACTTCAATAAAGACTTGACAACTTCCTGGTTGAGTGTTGGGGGTTTTATGGCATATCAACCTCTATGGGTTATTTAATGCCAAATCCAGTTTATATTAAATATATATAATTTGTAACCATAATTTAAGGGTGACGTCCTTAAACCACACCTCGTTTACTCTTACTCGAGTAAATGGTTTCAAATGTTTCTGACATGAGTTTATTTAATATGAATAATTAACACTTTTTCAGCAACTTTGAGTTGCATTGGATATTTTAACTGATTCTGAAGGAGTTTTAGGCTCTGATTTCAAATCTGAACCTAGTTTTTCTCTACAAACTCTAGTTTGTATGCAATTCGAGGTTAATGAAATTGTACAAATGTGAACTTGCGTAAACCATGTATAAGCATTTTTACGTCCATATATATATATATATATATATATATATATATATATATATATATTCTAATATTTTGATCATTCGTATTTTGTTTCAGATCAAACATGGCTTCCAATAATAGATATCATTGCAGAAACAAGCTGATGCCTTCTGCTACATATATGGATACTACACACTCAATCGTTAGAGACGTAACATATCCTCGTTCGTCAAGCGTGTCTACAAGGCATATTTAGAAGTTCATCTTGGTGATCAAGACAAGCAATTGGCTCTTCAGGTTGTGTGCCACAATTGTGAGGAAATGCTTCGAGACTGGACCAAAGGAAAACGCAAAGGTCTGCCGTTTGGGGTTCCAATGATTTGGTGCGAACCCACCAACCATGTAACTGACTGCATGGTAAACACAACGGGTGTCGGGAGAAAAAACCGACATAAGATTAAGTAACCGAACATTCCATCAGCTATTCGGCCTGCTCCGCACTCTGAAGAAGTTCCTGTTCCAGTTTTCTAAAGGCTTGCTTTCATTGGACGATAGAGACATTGGACATGATACAAGCGAACAAGACAGTTGTGACTGAATTGTCAGAAAATGTTCAAAATCTGAGAACTGTTCTTCAAACACTGAACCTTTCCCGTCCCCAAGCCTCTTCCCCAGGCTGAACTGAATGATTTATTGCGGGATTGAGGACTTTCAACAAAAGCAGCAGAGCTTTTGGCATCAAGATTACAAGGCAGAAATCTTGTTGATCACTGTTAAAGTATCATATTTCAGAAAGCGTGACCAGCTTTTTGTGACCTTCTTTTCAGAATACAGATATTTTGTTCATTGCCATGGCATCCCAGGGCTTCTCAAAGAACTGGGTGTACCTTACTATAGTCCTGCTGAGTGGAGACTCTTTTTCGACAGTTCAAAACACAGTCTAAAGTGTGTTCTTTTACATAGCGGCAATGTTTATGGAGCAGTATCTGTCGGTCACTCAGTGCATTTGAGGGAAGACTATGATGATATGAGAATGGTCATGGACTTATTAAAGTATCATGAGCACAATTGGATCATTTGGGGAGACTAAAAGATGGTCAACTTTCTTCTTGGGCAACAGAAATGTTTCACCAAGTTTCCATGTTTTCTCTGAATGTGGGACAGCCGAGCACGAGAGAGACATTGGGTCCAAAAGAAATGGCCTATTCGTGACATCCTTGAAGCAGGCATGCCAAATATAATACAAGACCCAATTGTAAGCAGAGATAAAATCATCTTTCCTCCTCTTCACATCAAATTAGGTTTCATGAAGCAATTTGTCAAGACACTGGAAACCAAAGGTGTATGTTTCCAACACATCATCACAGCTTTACCAGGGTTATCATTTGAGAAGATCAAAGCAGGCGTGTTTGATGGCCCACGGATTCGAACCCTAATTCGTTATAATCAGTTTGTTGCTAAGATGACCGCTTTAGAAAAGGCAGCATGGTTATCCTTTGTGACAGTCGCTCAGAACTTCCTTGGAAACAATGAGAACTACAGTGAACTTGTGAACAGAATGCTCCTCGGGTGCAACATCAAGGTTCATTTTTTGAATAGCCACCGTGATAAGTTCCCTGACAACCTAGGGGCTGTGAGTGACGAACAAGAGAACGATTCCACCAAGACCTAAAAGTCATGGAAGAACGCTACCAAGGGCGCTGGGACAAAAGTATAATGGCTGACTACTGCTGGAGCATTAAACGAGATTGTCCGGGTGAAGTGTACAAAAGCAAAAATACAAATTCCTACCTGAATAAAATACAGAAACAAATTGATAAGCTATTCCTATAATTTCCTATAATAACGATAAATTAAAAAATAAATAAAAATGTCAAATTGCATAAAATTTGTAGCTTACAGACAAAAACCAACTTCAGATTTGAAATCAACACACTCAAATTGACTATAGAAAGGTCTTCTTTTAAATGCAACAAAATTTGTGTTCTCCGTGTAATTATTTGCATAGCCAATTGATGTAATTATTTCTCACTGCCAGATTTACTTGCAGTGATTAAAGACCCAACATAGAACTATTCAACAGTAGGTTGATTGTTTGGATTTTTATGGCATATCAACCTTGGTTGGTTGAATATTCTGGGTTATGACGAGGTATTATATTATTGAATATAACCCCGTTTCTTTTTTCCCAAAAAAAAAAAAAAAAAAAAAAAAAAAAGAGAGAACATCACCCACGTCAATATTCTCAGACATATTCCTCATATTATCTATTTTAAAATACCGCTCTCTGGTTCTGTCAGAAGTTGTTGAAGTTCGTCATAATTGGCCCCGAATTTCTCTGTAGGATTGCATTATTTTATAATTTCATTGTTTAATGTGTACTTTGGTTGAATTGGAGTTATTGCCCTTTTTGAACTTATTTTTAATGCTCGGCTCATCGGTTTCCATCCTTTCTATAAAGCCATACCTATTTTCCGTGCCAATCTTTGAAGTTTATCGTTCTGTAGGTTGGCTTGGTAAATTTCAATACTTTAGACCTACTTCCTCGTGTTGCGAGAGACATTTTTGTTTGTGTTAAAGCCGTGCTATTTTTTATGTGACATTTGTGTTAAGTTCTTGATTTAAAAAGAAATGAATTTTCCATCACATTCTTTTAATGAAGCTTTCTATTTTGCCTATTAATCTTAGCTTGTAGGTGCATGAGGGTGGAAGGGGTGTTTTTCATACCCATCGAACGGAAACACAAACGTAGGAAAAATATTCATTAAATTCATACACCCCCAAGCACTTAACATAAGATAGCCAACAAAAATACAGTAAAAACAAGTTACAGTTGACTCAAGAACATGGCACAATAATAAAAAAAAAGTACAATAAAAAAACAACTCACACAGATCAAACCCATTCGTATCTGCAGAGCAAAGAACGAATGTCCCTTAAACGGCAATTGCTTGCAAAACAATGTTATATGCAAAGCTACTGTAAATCAGCAGATAACAAAGAAAAATTATACACAGGGATAACATATGTGGGAAATTAAAAACAAGTTACACCAAAAATAACATGAAAAATAAGGAAAACAGCACCAGCTTAACCAATGTATTAAACAAGTTATCAAGAAAAGAAAATAGTAATTTGTGTTGATCTGGTTAATTATAACTAAGTAAACGATCAAAATATCTCAAAATGCAAACACGGAAACAATTTTTTATCACGTTACTTAAAAAAATAGGAAACTAAAAAACGAATATGAAAAAATACGTAAAATAAAAAATCTAAATCAATAATGGAACAAATTAAACTAAGAATGTACACATAAACACAAGGTAGTGGTAATAATAATCAACACCAAATAATAAAGTAGTCAATAATAAATAATGAATAAAAAAGAGTTAAAAAGCTACAATAACTACAAATAACAGCATTCGGATTCACAATTATTTCTACTGACTAGCTTTTAAAATCTGGATCATTAAAGTTACCGCCCACCAAATAAGTGTTAGGGTAATGCAATAAACCTTGCTACCCACAATGCACCACTAAACAGCATCTATGAATAGTCAAGCCAAAACACAATACACATTCCCTGAAGATTTCGTTTAAGCATTAAAGAGGCTTCCTAAATATCCACTTCTTTATTTACATACACTATTCCTGATACTGAACGCTTTAATCCACAAATATAGCAAATATTTAAAATATAAGTTGATAGATAGATAGATAGATAGATAGATACAAAAAATATAAAAAATGTCACTATATTAGTTCAATGTAGTGGAGTGGAAACTTAGAACATTTGTGTGTGTGTGTGTGTGTGTGTGTGTGTGTGTGTGTGTTTATATATATATATATATATATTTTAATTCAGATACTTCAATCCAAGGGAAAAAGGCAGGAAGGTAAATTCCAAAAAACCGATCCTAATTAATATTAAAAATTTATTTTAATATTAAAAAATGATACAGGAAGAGAGCTCCATGTAATAAAATATTACAGAGCAAATATATATTAAAAAAGGATTAATTCAAAGATGTTGAATGGCCATTTCGATATGAAGACTTTATTCGATATGAAGACTTTAAGTGTTGTCTTTATTTAGTTTAATTTCAAATGACCTAATTTTTTTAAAAATAATTTTATTTTAAATCCTATATCTTTTTATTCCCTTTTACTAATATTTATGCCTTTTTAAGTAAAGGCCTTTTTCTAATACTTCAACGTTTTGGGGAAATTAGGTTTTTGAATTTGTCCAGCGTCTGTAATATTTAAAAAAAAATTTTTTCTTTAGTTTCTTTCTTTTTCCCTCCCTTCCTTCTTTTATCTCTCTTACCACCTTTCTTCCGTGTTGTTTTAACTGACGTCGATTTAACACGGCTGTCTGTTAATTTTTAGTTACATTCTCCCCTTTTTTTTGCGAACCCAGACGATGTCAATTTTTTTTCTTTTCTTATTTATTTGATTTTATTCTTTTTCTTTTTCTTTTTCTTTTTCTTTCCCTTTATTTTTATTTTTATTTTATTTTATTATTTATTTTTTAATTTCTTTGCAATCTATTTAAAAAAGGAAAAGTAGACTAATTTTTCTCCAGTTTCTGAAAGGTTTTTTTCTGTTGCTGAGGTGATGTGTCGTTCCCCGTGGGGATCTTCATATCGAAATGGCCATTCAACATCTTTGAATTAATCCTTTTTTAATATATATATATATATATATATATATATATAAGTAAAAAATAACTAGTGAGCCAGACAGACCTACCTAGGATTCACCAAATTTCTAAATGTTTCACCTAATCCGTAAATGCAATGTCAATTGTCATATTTTGTCTCCTTAATTTATTTTCCTTTCTCCTTGAAAATTTTTTTCAGGTTCTTTCAAACTCATTAATCTTTTGTCTTTTCATGGTTTTATCGCCTTGCTTGATATGAAAAGAATAAAAAAAAGTCTCGTCCGTAGATAATTCACACAAGGTTGAAAAGCCGTATGAATAAAATCAATCAACCTCCGAGGCATTCCATCCTGAGGGACATAGTATCTTTCTGTAGGGCAATATTTGTCATTCCGTTCGATCCATAAAAACCTTGTTAACATAAAACAGTAGAGATAGAAATTATACTATGGCTTTACCAATTAGTAACATTGAAAATAAGCACTGAACGTTTTATGGAAATCAAACTCATACACTTGAATTGCCATCGATGAACAGAAAAATTCTCCATATCTTAAATTCTTCCTTTTATAGACGCTGAGTCATTTAATGATTACCAAAATTCAAGAGCACAATGTTTATAAGGCCGATCAGAAAAAATACGAATATGTTCAAATTTACGCATAACTTCCATGTTTAATTTATAAGACTTACACATGAAAAAAAAAAGTTAATAGGGTTTGTCCGATTTATTTTTGCTAAAGTTGAGGAATCTAACAACGATAATGATTGAACTATTGCCACTAAACATGGTCAGATGAAGGATTTTCATCGACTGTATTTTAGAAATCTTTATACAACCAATATAGAAAGTTCTTTAACGAAGACAACTTAGTGGAATTCTGCTCAAGAACAATGAGATTATCTACTTATTGATGATTTGTAAAAGCTGAGGGATGCGATTAATAAAACAGTTGAACACTTGAATGTCATTAAACATGGTCAGATGAAGGATTTTCATCTATTCTACTTCATGCATATCGTTTGCATGCTTTTATAACATGGGTGCATTCATTTCCAAATTATAGATAAAACTCAAATGAAACCTGCTTGGTCCTTTTTTTTAATTATGTATTTTGTTGTTCCGCTGTGTATACGTAATAAGTAAATGTGTAATAAGTAATACGTAATAAGTAAACAAATTCTGAATGATACAAAAGGTAAATATAAAACGTCTATTAATAAACTACATTACCTGTTTTGATGGAAGCGATTAATCCGGCAAACACGAGGATCAAATACGTTTCCTGTGGCGCCATAATTAAAGTTCAACCTGCAAAATAAATACATAATTGTAATTTTCATCTGACAAGAACAAAAGAAAAACCAAGAAAAAAAGAAGAAAAAAAGAAAAAAGAAAAAAGAAAAAAAGAAAAAAGAAAAAAGAAAAACGAACAGAGAAAAACGAAAAAAGAAAAAAAAACCGAAAAAAGAAAAAAAAAAAACGTAAAAAGAAGAAAAAAAAAACGTAAAAAGAAGAAAAAAAAAACGTAAAAAGAAGAAAAAAAAAACGTAAAAAGAAGAAAAAAAAAACGTAAAAAGAAGAAAAAAAAAACGTAAAAAGAAGAAAAAAAAACCCGTAAAATCCTTTGTGAATTTTTTAAAGCCAAAACATAATATGAAATGCAAGAATTCGAATATCTCTCATGTGAAAACGAGTGCAAACTTCTTGGCATTTGAACTTGACATGCCAATCATCACACCTCTCCCGTTACACTACCAGTATATTCATGTATAGGAAGAGTTATCCCAAAGTTCTAGGAATTCGATGGTTTAATTTTCGCCGTTTTCTTCACATTTGCTTCGCACTAATTCAAGAAGGGGTAGTAAATACCTGGGAAGTGTTCTAACAAAACACGGAAAGTGCGACACAGAGATCCGAAGGCGAATTGGCAGAAGCTAAGTAAAGTATTAAGAGACAGGAAAATTCCAATAGAAACAAAGAGTGTATGAGATTGCTATGTGATGTCAGTTCTTCAATATGGTAGTAAATGCTAGACAATACCATCAAAGACATGAAGCAACTGAAATGTGGTTCTACAGAAGAATGCTGTGGATATCATGGATCGAGCATGTGAGCAATGCTGAAGTTTAAGAAAGGATGGAAACGAAAAAGAAATTAATACTGAGCATCAGGAAGAGACAGCTAAACTTCCTGGGACATGCAATGAGGAAGGAAGGCTTGGAGAATTTGATACTAACATGCCAGATAGAGGGAAGGAGAAACAAGGGGAAAACAGCGTGTAACGTACTTGACTGGCCTGAGCAGGTGGATGGCAGAACGGGGGTTGCGTGGTGTAACAAGAGAAAGCGTGCTAAGAGCCACCAGGCATAGGGAGACGTGGAAGGCCAAGATCGCCTACGTCCTGAAAGAACAAGGCAAATAGAAGAAAAAGAAGAATACTGCTCGCAATGGGTAGTGTTAAAGTCCGTACAACATTCGATTCGCACGCTGTTCATTTACTCCGAAATTTAAGATAGCTCCTTGTAAATGTATAGGTCTATATGAAATAAAAATGAAAACACCTTGTTCCTAATTGATACCACAATTTTGCACGGATTGATGCTCATGTAAGAAATAAAATTTGATTCATCAGTCAAAGACAAGAATTATGTTTGCTGTTGTCAAAATGAAAGAAGGAATGGATATTCTTTAAGGGACGAGGAAAGGAGGTAAATAGAACTAGTTTTCTTTTGAGCCCTAAATCTCTTAAGGGCACCGCCATTATGCCTTCAAAGAAACTATGCCTTCTAGAAATGCGGCTTTAAGACTACCTGCTATTTTAAAATTATTTCAGGGTTTGTTGAAAAGGAATGTTTATTTTAATGGGTACCGATATTCAAATGACCATAAAACGATTACTTGGTAACTTATTTTAACGTATTTGTGGCATTGCTACTACGCAAAGAATGAGAATGATATATCCCAGTGATTTTAATAAAGAGGTCGTTTCAAAATTTCTAGCACCTGAAGAAGGCCGAAGCGTACAACGGCCGAAACATCGTACAAATAGTAACAAATATGAGGAAAATAGTCCGAATAATGTAAATACGATTATTTTAACGCATTATCTTACAAATATTCCCACTTAATGCAAACAATAGCCAGAACATTATTTTAAAGATTTTTTTTAATCATATCACCCCAAGCAAGGCGGTAACGCCACTGATGCGCAGGGGGTTACTTAAGAGTAAAAAGACTGACCCTTAAATAATCAACAGTGCCTTTTTATTGCCTTTTGTCACTTATATATCGTTGCCAACTAAGACTGGTTTTATGTTTACAATTTTACGTCATCCGTTTTAAGAGTTAAATTAACTGCGTCATATTGTGGAATATTTAAACTGTATCAGCCTTGATTTTTTCCCCTGCCCTATCTGCCATCGGTGCATGCAAGAATTTAATTAATCAAATGATCGGATTTGGGGTTAAACTAACCACATGTTGGAATTCGCCAGTTACAAATATATTAAGTTATTACAAAAATAATGACCGCTCGAGGTGTTGTATTTTGAAAAGCCATTTTAACATAGTATTCGCGTATATATTAAGTGAATTTTGGTATACATAATAATTAATGTCTGTCCTTTAATAATTTTTGACTTATTTTCAGACAAAAATTCTTGAAGCATAGAAACCCAAATTAACTATGACCATGATAAAACATGATCTTCGTTTACTTTCCTTGTAGGAGTTCAAACTTAGACACAGTGTAACACTATTTCCACGCCGGTATATTTGTTTGGTTTAATACAACGGAGTGAGACAAATTGATATTAGTGGTATTGTTAGTGTGCTTTATTATAATCCGCGACGTGAGCTTATGTAAAAAAACTATTTTTAATACTATTATGTACTTGTAAAATCCGGGGAATAGAGAAATTGGCTGATAATTGGGATAAGTGAGGATTTACTTGAGATCAGGTAGGGTTAAACCTCAAAAATTATTCCTGGGAACAGATTCTAAAATCACAAAATAGATGATGTAATTAAAAGAAAAAAAAAGAAATACATTACGTCATGTGAGCTGTTGATGTTTCATTCGTCGAGCCATGGCTCCCCGTAAATAGTGTAGGTGGAAAATGATCTCATTAGTCAAAAGCTTTGAGTCGGATACATCCCCTAAGAGTATTGGGGATGACTATAAAAATGGAGACTCAGCGAGAGAAATTAGTTGAAGAGGTGACAAAGACCAAACGACCCCACCCACTGTCCGACGCCACGTCGCTCTCTTATTTGGCTGTCTCTACAACAGTTGATAAAGGCCGAAGAGACGTGTTTTTTTTATCTGGAGAATTGACAGCCTGATTATTTTTAAAAATTGAAAGTTCTGATATTTTTAATGAAACTTCGAAAGGACTTATTTTTACTCGGAATATTTGAAAAGCTCTGATTGCTTTTAATGAAACTTCGAAAGGACTTATTTTTATCTGAAAATTGAAAGCTCTGGTATTTTTAAACGAATCCTCTCTCCGTTGTAAACTTGAACTTCAGTAATTTTAATTTTTGCTTTTGTAATTAATTATTTTTGTATTATTATAAACACTTTCTTTCGTAACTCATCCAGGCGTCTTCGAGCTTATTCATTTATTACACGCTGACTGGGCTGAAGATTATCCCGAAGTAGGTTGCCATTGCTTTCTGCGGTAGACTGGTTGCCAGCCAAGGCTATAGAACCCAATCTGTCCTGTTATTTAACCCATAACTGGAAGGAAGAGACGGATTAATACCTTTCCCAAGGGTATTTGCGCGTAAGTAAATGCAATGAATTCAGCTGGAATTCGAACTCGGCTCTCCGATTTCTCGTTCTGAGCCGATATCCAATGCACCACAACGCACATCCCACAGTGTATTAGCAAGGCGAAAAATCTCTATAGATGTGTTCCTCATGATCTCAATGAAAATCAAAAACTTTTGAAGTGTGCTGATGTTCTTTCTGCGTAACTCCAATGGTCATTTCCCTGACCAAATAGTCACTTATGATGAAAAATGGTTCCTATATGATAACCGTAAATGATCAGGTCAATGGCTTCATCGTGATAAGGCTCCCCAAACATTTCCTAAAGCCTATTATGGAGGGGAAAAGTGTCGATACCTACACGTGCAGTTAAACACGGATCTCCAGGCAATAATCCTCTGTTGAATTGATTGCCATACTGGAATCACATAACCATAAATATTAATATATAAAGCACTCGGGCAGGATTCGTTAGTAAGTTGATTTTACTCGAAAATAGCTAGTTACCAAATGTTCCCTTCAGCTTAACGTGACGAAAACCAACGTTATAAAAGTTGCGACAAAATAATGTTTACACAAACGTTATAACAAAGTCAAAATTGCATCAGCAACAGATTATGGTGACTGTCTGGTAGTTTACAATTAGTGTTATCCACTACAGTTTTCTGGAAGCCAATCATAACATTAATGCAGAGATTTACTACAATCAACTGAAATGCTTGCACCCTTTCAAAAATAAATGAAGCCTGCATTAGTGAATCGACGTCATTCAATTCTGTTCCACGATAATAGGCGAGCACATGTTGCAACAATGACGTTGCAGAAACTCACAGACTCCACATCATCCATATTCTCTTGATCTTTCACCCACTTATTTTAAGCACATTTTAAATGGTAAAACTTTTAGGTTCGAACCAGAGGTGGAATCAGCTTCCCAAGATTTCGTTGCATCACTCCCAAAAACTTTAGCAACGAGGAATCAATAATTGACGGCAGAGGTGCATTATTCCCAAGGCTCGTATTTTTACTAATTTATAAATGGAACTTTGTCTGTGTGTGTGTGTGTTCGTTACCTATAGACTCCGAAACGGCTGAACCGATTTTCTTGAAAATTTACACAGTTTTACTATAAGCGTCTGCAAGTGTTCTTAGCTAGGTTTGTTTCGAGGTACCCCCGATAAATATCGAAAATCGAAAAAATCGGTTTATAGAAGTAGTGGTCTGATTTTAATCAAATTTGATTAACTCATAGACAAAGACACAAGAAACGATATTCAGAAGTTTCAAGGTTTCAGTTCTTACAATAGTGCAGAAAATCGATAATATATATATATATATAAAAGGCAAGATATGTGTGTGTGTGTGTGTGTCTGTTTATCTGACTGTATGTGTATATTTTTCAGCCCTTTTGTTTTATTTTTTGCTTCGGGTTTAGCTCTAAGCAGGTATAATTGTAGTTCTTAGTCTCAGCCATGATACCATTTACTCAGAGGACATATTTAGCCTTCAAAATTCAGTTTACGACGAAAAAAACTTATTTGATATCGATACCAGGGAATCGAAATTTGACTTACATCCATTCATTTTTCTTTCAGTCTACGGTTTTGCTTTAACTGGAAACAACTATTGCTTTTTAGTCATTCGTGCCAACGTCCAAAGAGTCTGAGCTCCAGGACCATGGATTAAAGCTTTCATTACACCCGAGCAACGCCGGGCTAGACTGCTAGTTTTGACTAATTTCAACATTTCTACAGGTAACTTTTTAATAATAAAGTTGTGTTTCTGAAATCAGCCATTACTTTTTGTAACTACCTAATATAAACGACCACGGTTTGAGTTTTGTTCGTTACCTACTATGCGAATCCATGTTTTCAGAATAATGGATTTAATATTTGTCTATACTTCTGAAATAAGATAGTATTTACATTATTCGGACTATTGTCCTCATTTTTGTTGCCATTTTTACAATGTTTCGGCCGTTGTACGCTCCGGCCTACTTCAGGTGCTAGGAATTTCGAACCGAGCCCTTTATTACGATCACTCAGGTATATCATTCTCCTTCCTTGTGCGAAGCCACTTCTGGTAGTCATGATTTATATCCCTTTAACCTCTTTAAGTTATTTGTTCACCACTGCTGTAGCCTGGTATTGAACTCACTGCTATTTGGGTCAAGTCACTGGAACTAACCAACGTCTATATTATTTGGCCATGTATCCTTGAGGACGTTGGCTATCATGAATCCCCACAATTTTCCGTCCCTTTTAGATCATTTTTAGTGGATATAGACGTTAGTTAGTTTCAGTAATTTGTCCCAAAGAATTGTCAGTTCAGTATCAGGCTACAACAGTGTGAAACAAATAAGAGCGTTAGGTTATAGGGAGAAAACTCATGACTATCAAAAATGGCTTTGCACAAGGAATGAAATAATATACTCCAGTGATCGTAATAAAGGCTTCGGTTCGAAATTCCTAATACCTGAAGAAAGCTGGAGCGTACAACGGCCGAAACGTTGTAAAAATTAAAGATGAGGACAATAACCCGAAAATGGATTTAATTGCTATCAAATTTTTAATTTATTTATACCACATATTCTCATTTCTTTTATATTATATTGATAGGTAGGAAGATTCAGACTGCTTCCTCAGAAGATATTTTGTGAAACAGATTCGAAAATGAACGCTCCCATAATTATTACAATCTTCAAATCTAAGGGCCATTTTTTATCTATACTACATATCCTTATACTACGTTTACTTTCTCTTTTTACATCTATACAACTCATTCAGTAAGTGGTTGTTGAGGTTTGTATTGGGAAAACATTGATGGTTAAATATCCTTTAGCCTAGTTCGGCAACAGAGAAACGAGAAGAGTTAAAAAAAAAAAGTTAACTGATTAAACCCATTATTAGTTTTAATCAGTTGGATTCGAGATCCTCATAAGACTGAACACGAATTTAACTTAAGAAAATTCTGAACAATAACGAGTATAACTGACCAACCTCTGCACCTATCTACTGCCCATGTCATCGCTTCTTTGACATTCTGGAAGAAAAGATTCCATATTTAAAAGGCTGGTTTCTTAAAATCCCAACTTTCCGAAATTACGCTGATTTCAAGAAAAAAAAATCCAAAAGAAAAATATAAAACCACAAATATAGACCAAAGAATAGTGTTTTTTGTTGTTGTTTTTTTATGGACACTTGTGAACAAAGAAAACTTTGTAAAACATGACAATAATGATTTGATGTCACTGATTCATCATCTTGTCAAGTTGGGGTAACAAAGTCCATAAAATACATTTTGTAAGTAATAAGTATTACTCCACCTAGTATTGCGAGATGACAGACGCAGCTTCCAGTTCCGTAACGAAACTAAAGCGCATATAAAAAAAAACAAAAACGCAAAATACTGAAAAGTAAAATGATATAGAAATTTGTAGTTTTTAAAAACGTTATGAAGGGCTAAAAGGGACAGGAAATTGTGGGGAATCTTCTTGAAAGGACATGGCGCATAGTAGTTTGTAGAAAAGAAGAATAAACATAGCATATTACAGTCTTTTGTGAAATATACTCATTTTGGGTCCAACTATAACCCAGGAAATCAGTCTTAATCATACGATAATGACCCGCCTTGAAATCGCCGACGTTTCGGGTTTCAAATGCCTAATAGACATCTTCAGGATCAAGATAACACAAGGTGAGATGAAAAAGATTTTCAACCAGAATAACGTTTCTTGGGATGACTATGTGTTCATAGTAGCGACTTTTCGAGTTCCCCGAGCCACTCTTGAAGCTGACTAGGTGAGAGCAAAGTGGGGAATATTCCATTCGTTAACACCCGGACAGGGGGATCTTGACCCTCTGCTGTCATTTTTGTAACCATATCGATCAGTAGGATGCTCGAAGTAAACCGTACAGCGTCGCACTAATTAAATCGAAAAAATAGAAAGTCATATTTTACATTATCGTATACCTATATGAGCCTCATAGGTAAGATCATCAATAAATCCATCGTAAATGTTCATAGAGGATAAGATATCGGTCATACAAAATATGTAGTGAGAGGTGTAAACAAATGAGAGAGAGAGAGAGAGAGAGAGAGAGAGAGAGAGAGAGAGAGAGAGAAAGAAAGAGTGAGAGAAAGATAGAGAGAGAGAAAGATAGAGAGAGAGAGAGAGAGAGAGAGAGAAAGAGAGAGAGAGAGAGAAAGAGAGAGAGAAAAGGAGAAAGCGAGAGAGTGATAAAAGGAGAAAGCGGGTTAGAGATAAAGAGGAGAGAGAGAGAGAGGAGAAAGAGGAGAGAATCATAAGAATCATCACTGCATGTCGACGGTCCTTTTCACGCTTCAGTGTTGTCTTTGTCTGAAGACTGCACCGAAACGTGAAACTGACTGTTACTTTGCCGTGTTCCTATTTACATGTTGCTAAATATTGGAGATACAGAGATGGAAAGAATCATCTACACACACAGGAAGACTAGATAGAAGTAGATGTCCTGAAAATTATTATACTATCTTCACCGTGTCTTCCTCCGTTCCTTCTCCCAATGTTCTCGGTGTCATGTCAAAATAAAACCGACCAAAACACGCAATTCCACTTTTGATTGGATTCATTTTTTCATAAAATTTTTCCTTATTTTCTACAAATGTGAACATCCTGGCACACAAGTATCGATAGCCTGAAGATTAAGGAGATCTGAAGAAAACACCGTGCGTTATCGGGCCGTTTAAGTATTGGCTAACTTCCTTGTCTGGAAAAAAAAAACTATCTTCTATCCCAATGTCTCATTTAAATGAGTCGACCTCTAATTTTTTTCTCTCAGTTAGCTTTAAGCTTGTTTATTACTGTGTCTTCATTCAAATGCTTCTACGTGTCAATTTTGAAGTTCCGTAGAGCTGATGTGCGTTGTGGTGCAATGGATATCGGCTCGGGACGAGAAATCAGAGCCGAGTTCAAATTCAAGTTAATTTCGTTACATTCACTTACGCGCAAATACCCTTGAGAAAAGAATTAATACGTCTCCTCTCCCTCCAGCTATTGGTTAAATAGCAGGGCAGATTGGGTTCTGTAGCCTTGGTTGGCAACCATTCTACCACAGAAAGTAATGGTAACCTACTGCGGGAAAATCTGATCAGTCAGTCATATCTCTTTCGAGACATGATCGTCCAAGCGTGTATCACGTATGACACTTGACTGACTGTATCTTCCAGATGGATCACTTTCATTGAACTTAATTTTTTTTTTTCAAACACTGAAAAACGTTCCTGACACATGATTGCACCTACTGCATAGCTGTCACTAATTCATCATTTAAACTTTGTTGCAAATTTTCTTATATTTAATAGGAAAAGTGTCGAAACTTTTTTTATATTCAGACATCATTTTCACAAAAACAATTTCAAATAATTTCCTCCATGAACAATTTGCAAGAATTCGGTTACAGTTAAACTCCATAGACATTTCACAGATTTCTCTAACATTGTAGAAAAAAAAGCGCTTTTGCAGCAAACGTATGCAACAATAGAAAAATAACCAGCGTGAAAAACGAATTTGGCGAACAAAGTTTGAGTTACAGAATTTAATATTTACTTCGTAAGCCTTTTAAAATCTTATACGTCAGCCTTGCTTCTGATCTACGCAGAAATTTAAACAAAAGAGCGGCTACACCCATTGTCAACCTTAAAATGATCTAATCACATATACAGGATTTCCGGTTGTCGTAGACGCTTTTTATTTATTTATTTATTTAATAAACACTTTTAGCTTATATCTTCCAGTTTGAATATGACATTGTATATAAGTCCAGATCTCGTGACATCATTCACGCCCACGAGAGTTATCCAGTTAACCTGACATGTAAGTTGATAATAAAACGTCTCTAAATGAAGGTGCCATGTGTCTCCATTCATCACTTTCACGGCTCTTTCCTAGCTGAGCTAGTGTTGGGGTTGACAGTCAGCTAGAAGCGGAGGGGGAAGGTTTTCTTTTTAATATAATTAAAATGAAATGTTACTGAATCAATTACTGCTAGGAAAGTTGGCTCATCGCGTAATTTTTTCTTGACAGAATATCTTAGTATTGAATATCGCTGCCACATCTGTTCTGATGCTTCTGCTCTATATCAAAAGATTGTTGATAAATTATAGGTCCTGGCCTGGCGCATCAGCCACAATCACTTTGTGCATCTTCCATAAATACTTGTAGTAGTAATTGTTCTGATGAGTTTTACTCTATTAAACCTCGACTTCATGAATTTAAACAAAGCACTAGATTGTTAGGTCTCATCAATTTGCTGTTGAAATTGTTAAGTATAAGAGTAAGTTCTATGTTTATAGTTTCTTTTTACGTGCTACTCAATTGAAAAACTATTTTACGGCTGTTTACTCTTCTGTTAAATACAATCTCCAAATATATCAAAATGGATAAGGAACGAAGAAGATATTTTCAACGTTCAAAACATTAATTTAAAAAAGTCCTCAATATAAAAATAGAGCAAATAATATTTATTGTAAATTATACTTTAGAACATGTACAAACTACAATCTACTACAAAATTGTCCATTTTGTTTCGACATTGAAAGAACAATGTCTCATCAGGTAGTTAATAATGACTTACTTTAAAACGTTACTTTACAAAAAAAAAATTAAGAAAATTAACTTCCTTTTATTTTTTTGGGGGAACTTTTCCTGCAGGGTAAGGAGGATAGAAAAGAAGAGAAAGCAAAAGGAGAAATCTCTTTCCTCTTGCTTTCCCCCGTTTTTGATTTCTCAAGAATCAATCGTTATCTAATTTTTATTTTCTGCCCCCACTTTCTTTTTTTCATATCACGCATCGCATTCCATCAGTGAGATCTCGACGCTCGTATATTTGATAAAATTTAGAGCAAAGAAAATTATTAGCGGCATCACTTTCATTTCGTATGCAGTGAAACGTTTAAAACCATATCTAAATAGACTAAAAATATGTATTCAATTAAAAATACTTTCTCTAATAATGAACATTGATCGACTAGGTCAAGGTCATTAAAAGAGACCATAAAGTTAATATTGCAAAATAATTAAACAAAAACACGAGAAAAAAAAATCTATTCTTTATTTGTATTTAACGTTTTATGCAACCGACGCTAATCATGCGTTATTGTCAGCCGATGAAAGGCTGACGACAAGTAGACGACGAATTTTTAAAAAATACACAAAAGAGTAAGACGTACAACAGGAAATCCGCTTTATACGTGTCATAATTTCCTCCCTGCACGAACTTATTAAAAATTAAAACAAATATATACAGAGTACGATGCATAAATTTTCGTCCATATTAGGCAAAAATGAATACTAACATCTCATTTTAACATATATTTACCAAAATTATCTAAACATATCTTGAAATATTAAACAGTAAATTTATTCAATAAGATCACCACTGGCTTCAACAACAGCCTCCAGACAGCATTTAAATTCCAAGTCATCAGGAAAACATAAGTAAGGTATAATGACAACCAATCAAATTGTCCCCCTAAGTATGGAGAATAAAATTTTACCTTTTCTGAATTATATATATATATATATCCAGTGAATACAGAACAAAGAAAGAATTTTTACAACGTCCAAAACATTAATTTAAAACAGTGCTCCATATATAATATATAGAGCTACATACATACATACACATATGTATTGAGCACTTTTTTAAGTAAATGATTTCGCCTGACGAAGTAGAATTCAAGGTATTGAAACATGAAAGCTTTCGTGTAACGATGTAAAATGTTTATATTATAATCAGTTTTATATATATATATATATATATATATATATATAGTAATGAACTTAATCACAGTAAGTCAACACTAATAATAGTGACTAAATAGGAGTAGATAGACTAAACTATCGCCCGGTTCACACTCCACCCACGTCTATTGAACAGGTGTAGAGGCTCATCCCTTGTTCCCTGTTTAGGATGTGGTTTCCGGTTTTCTCTTTTCCAATCTTCTTACTCTTACGTAGCCCCCCTGCGCATCACCCCTTGCTTGGGGTGATATGATTAAAAAAAAAATATTCTAGATTTTTATATTGCATATATATATATATATATATATATATAGAGAGAGAGAGAGAGAGAGAGAGGGATATGAATGTTATCTATCACTGATATTGATCACTTTCAAATAAGTACCGCATATATATATAGCAACATTCCCAAAAAACAAAATTCAAATTGTAAAACGTCAGTTTATAATATGCACCTGATGATTGCGTAATACATGAAATTCTGAGTCATGCTTTGAACGTAGGATAGTACCCCACCATATATTATAGGGAAATCATTCACACTTTTATGCAGGTTTCATTAAAAATGACAAACAAGATATTATGGTTAATTTTTTTAATGTTATTTTTCAGATGATATGTTTTTTTTTTCTTTTGAGGACTACGAACATACTAACAACGTGCTTTCTGTGTTCGGAACATAAAACATACACATTACTCTAGAAACACACACTACATACATTGTTACACGTTAAATAAAAATCAATCCTTGATAATGGCTAAACGTATAGCAATCGGATAAACAGAAAATTTGGATAATTTTTATATAATTTATACCCTCAAAAGAAAAAAATGATCTTAGGATCACAGGAAAAATTACAAAGAACTTAACCATAATACCCTTTCCATCATTTTCAACGAAAACATTATATATATATATATATATATATATATATATATATATATACACACACACACACACGAAGTATAAAACTAAACCTTTGGCGTTTTTTGAAAAGATGGTTCAATCGTGTACCTAGGCGTAGGAGTTATTTAAAAGTGTTGAAAAAAAAAAATTTAATTTAATTAAAAATTAAAATTAAGGGAAAAATTGTTTTTGTTAAAATGAATTTCAACCTAAATTAAAAAAAAAATTAGATCACAATTTGTTGTATGAAATAAAGATAAAATTAGAGATAACAAATAAAAGGAGAGATCATACAGTTAAATTGAATATCGTGGTACTAAGATTAATACTATAAAAGGTTTATCGTTGCTAGAGATCCGAACTTTAGATTTTGTAATTTTAGCATGACTGTAAGGTTAGTTCTTTAATATGTTTGTAATTTACTGTAGTTTCATGCCTCTAATTTAATGTCACTCATGTTTTTAATGATTTCCATTTTTTTTATCGTAGACAAAGAGAACATGGTTCCTTTACCGATCTAGATGTTCTAGCCTGTTTGAAGATTTTCCATTTAACTTTAGGTGTTTCATTTTAATTTTTTAACTTCCAAAAATATTTAGAAAGTGATGTTATATTTTGTTTGTCCTTATTATTGAAGGATGAGAGATGATTGTAAAAGCGTTTTTTTTTAGTTCATTGTATTTTCGATATAAATTTTAGCATCCTTAGGATTCTCCACGGATGAAATTGAACACATGTAGACTAGGGGTTTTGGTTAAACATTTATTAGTTAGGGGGCATTGGTTCGGTTGTGTACAATTACAAAAGTTATTATGGGGCAAATTAAAATAAGTATTAGAATTTCTTTTTGTTGTATAATTTCAATATTTTATTATGTAATTTATTTTTTCTAAATTGTTGGAGCAGCTATAACTGAGTTTTATTGTATTTCTATTGAAAATTTTGCTTAAAGGCTTATTTTTGGGGAAATGTTTATCTATTAATTTAAAGAAATTTATGCCTTAGTTTAAAATTAATTGATTAAATGGAGGGTTATACCATACAATTTTCCTGTTTCTATTTTTCGTTTTTGAGCTACTAAATCTTCCCACAAAGCTGATCTCAGAAGATTGATAGCCGCTGTCTCTAAGAATTTTATCGTAAATTGTTTTGTGCTTATCGAATATTTCTTTATTTGAGGAGTGTTTGTTAATGCGGCGTTCGACTGATGATGGAATATGTTTGATAACGGATGGTGGGTGACTAGAGCTCCGGTTTATATAGTTTGGGTTAGCCTTATTTTTCATGTAAGGTTGAAAAGTATTAGAAACTAAGTCTAACGTTATATCTAAGAAGTTAACTTGTTTTAACTTTAGGGTTAATCACTACGCTAAGAGCAAAAGATTTAAAAACTCTATGAATTAATTTTCTAAGTCTATCAATCTCACCTCTAGTGGATTATTTACTATCATAGGTCCGTCATCTGTATAAAGTCCCATATTTTTTATATCGATTTCTTTAAACGTCGTGAGGTTGTACAGAAGAAATAATCCGACTAAATCCGAAGACTCTGCAGAATCCAGAGCTTCCATAAATAAATCAAAATTATCCATTGAATTTTTAGTCCATTGCTCATTGTCGTGGATAAGAACTGATGTCCTGCAGTTCAAAATTATGTTGATTTCCTCTTTAGAAATGTCTGAATAAAATTCAGTGAATTCCAGGGTAAGATAGAAGAGGTTTTTAGATATAAATGGGTAAAAGTCCACGATGTCGAATTGGAGAAAAGTTCGACTGTGTGCATTGTGGAGCAGTGGATACCGACTTGGAACGAGAAATCGGAGAGCCGAGTTCGAATTCCAGTTGAATTCCTTGCATTCACATACGAAGAAAAACTCTTTGGAAAGGTATTAATCCGTCCCTTCCCTCCAGCTATGGGTCAAATAATAGGACAGATAGAGTCCTATAGACTTGGCTGGCAACCAGTCTATCGTAGAAAGTAATGGCAACCTACTGCGAGATAATCTTCTGCCCAGTCAGTCATGTCACTTTCGAGACATGATCGCTCAAGCTGACGCCTACGTCTATGTACTCGATTTTACCATCTTTTCAAAGAACGCCAAAAGTTTATAGTTTTATACTTCGCTAAAACAATTTTTTTTTTATCCACTACCCATTCCAGGCCGATTATGCATTCTCTCTCTCTCTTCTTCGCCCATTTTCTCTCACTTTCTTTCCCTCTCTATGCTTCTTCCTTTTAATTAACCTCCGACGCCAGGTCTTCAAAGGTTGTATATGACTATATTTTACTTCCTACTTTAAACCTGGAGCCTTTCATCAGGTCTCTTTAGTTCTCTCTCCTTCTCCCTAATATTGTTTTTTTATTCCTCTATGTCCCTTTTATGTCGGTACCTCCATTACATCACAAAAATCCAGCATAGTATGATGTAAAAAGGTTTAAAACTTAAAAGAACTTTTTCTATCAAAATGTTTATAATATTAAGAGGAAAGATCAAAGTAACTTATTTATTTTATAAAATTTTTAATCCCTTTTAACATGCTCGAAATTTTGGCAGAAAATTTTTTGATTTGAGTTAGCGTTGCAGAAAATCTTACAACTGTTTACAATCGATTACGTATTTTTTGCGTAACTCACTTTTCCTGTGACAAACACATTAACTTGGAAATTCTCGCAAAAATTAAATAATTGTCGGATTTGAATGTAAATTTCATTACTCATTCACAAATGAATAAAATTATTTTTAAAATTATTTTTTTTTTAAATATTGATGAAAAAAAATTTTTTAAAACTCTGTTGCCCCCCCCCCCTCCACGTAAATTCATGAAATTAATAAATTTTAATTTTCTGTGATTTACTTTTTTATTAGTTAAACGCAGAACTCATCGGGAAATATAAATCATATTTTTTTATTTAAAATTATCCGGCATTATACGAAAATCTGCCCCGAAGAGAAATATAAAAAATGCAATAAAACTTTGACATAATTTAATTTGATAAGCTTTTAATTGTTGGAATAAATAATAAAAATTAAGGACATTATAGACTGAAGAAAAACAAATTCGATTACTAATAAAATTTTAAAAGAATTGTTTTCATTTTTTTTATTATAATAATACATAAAGTTTTAAAAATATTTTTAAAATCTTTTAAAGAACTGTATGATTTTTTTATTAGTTAAGAATTGATGATTATACTGCCTATCAAAAAAAAAAAAAAAATTAATAAAAATTTTTCTCCCCGTATATTTAAAAAAAAATTATTTTTGCAAATATGTTCAAATTTATAAAGTACGATGTTCCATATGGGTCAAATTGATTTCATAAGTTAACAAGCGTTCTGGGTTATTCCCTCTTACATAGCAAATCATAGAAGAACGCACTTTCATTCTTCTTACGATATTTTATTCTCTATGTTTCTAAAATTTAACAGCCTGTTTTGCAAGTAATTCCTTCAACATTTAAAGTATTTTTTTCAATTCCTCAATTTTTTAATTAATTGTGACCGTAGGTGCATTAACTAATTTATGATAATTAAAACAAATTTGTATTGTACAGTACAAGAAAATGTGAAAAAAAATTATATAAGTGCTGAAATTGTTAAATTTTTAATTTTAAAATTTAAGTACCCACCCCCACAATGGAAATTTTAGAATTTTAGCACGATTGATCGCCATACATTGCGTTCTTGACAACATCTGGTAGTAATCAATCTGTCATCGCCTCCATGACAGACAGAAAAACAGGGATACCGTAATTAAATTTCTTTTTTATTGTAAATTTCTGGCAGTAAGTAATTATTAATTGATTGAAAACAGATAAAGGTAAGTTTTAATTTTAAAAATTGACTTAAATAACTTATCAGCGAGGTATATTTTATTTTTGCAAGATTTTTTAAAAACAGAAATTTGGCTACTGTTTACGTAATGTGTCACTCAATCAAAAATGGCGGTATAATTAAAAAAAAATTTTAGATTTCAAAATTTTAGATTTCAATCAATATAATTTCGGTTAAAAATACAGCAGTATGTTTTGCTTACTAGAATTATTAAATTTAATAGCTTGGCTTTCAATTAAAGTTAATTTTAATGATTGAAGATAACTTATCTATTTTTAAAATTTCAATTTCAATTTAGGTATCGAAAATGAACAGAGGTACTTACTTTTATGACCCCGCCATTCTGGTTTCCCATTTTCCCTATCCCTTTTACCTCACACAGAAAAATATTACCAATATAAGGAAGGAAATTTCCATCTCTTTTCAAAAATAGCGTTTACTACCTGATGAGACATTGTCCTTTCAATGTTGAAACAAAATCTACACTTTGTTGTAGATTGTAATTTGAACATGTTCTAAAGTACAATATATATATATATATATATATATTTACGCTTTCACACCCTGATTGAGCACTCTGTAAGAATGGGAGATTTTGAAAAACAGTAGCTACTCTGGCATGTACGCATCACTCATTCAGTAAAATGAATTAGAGCACTAACTATTGGGCGCGTATAATGATAAGATACACGCTAAAAAGTCTGCCTTCTTCCACCGAACGCCCAAAACCCAGAGGTAGAATCGCCGACTGACGCCAAATCGGTCGGGTTTCAATCCTGGGTTGAAAGCAATCGGAGTCTAACTGTACTGATGAGCTGTGATACAGCGAAACAGATCTGTCTGCGGATGACAATATATATATATTTCCATTTTTTTAAACGAGTTTAAAAATGGAAAATATTCTAAATTTCTACAATATAATTGTATCGAACACTTTAATACAAATGTGTCTAACCCTATTAGGACCAAAAATTAAGTATTAAAGAATCATATATATATATATATATATATATATATATATATATATATATGTTTGTGTGTGTGTGTGTGTGTAGTGAGGGAATAAAGATAAAACGAAAACCTAGCTGACGCATTTTGTCTTTTGACGGATTTTATCAAGGAAAAAGTATTTTATTTTGCAAAAGTATGATAAACAAAAATAAAAATGTTCATTTTAAAATTTAAAAGATGCTCATAAATATTCATCCATGTAAAAAAAAGTCTACATAAATTATGGAAGATGCTAAGTGACAAACTTTTCAGTTAACCAGATGAATATTATTGTTCTTTTGCAGATATATTGTAGTTATATGTGAATTTTTACAAACACACACAAATTGTATGTATAGTGTAAAATCTCGTTATATATGAGGAGAACTAGTCAATAACCGATCATTCATGTAAGGCAGGCCTGTAAAATAAATCTCATCGGGGGGCTATTCTTTCTTATCCATGTTATTTTCACAACGGTCGTAGAATATAAAACGATCTTAACATTACAATAACATGATTATTAAAATGTGAATAATTACAATGAATTCGACCGCTCTCAAGAGTGAAGATACAAAAATGAACTCCACCACTCTCAAAATTAAAGGTACATTTAG
Source organism: Ascarosepion bandense (assembly GCA_037127315.1). Classification (NCBI taxonomy): domain Eukaryota; kingdom Metazoa; phylum Mollusca; class Cephalopoda; order Sepiida; family Sepiidae; genus Ascarosepion; species Ascarosepion bandense. The sequence goes on from JBBBDQ010000434.1 coordinate 1,086,382, forward strand.
AATGAACCATGAATGGTACAAAAAAAAAAAAAAAAAAAAACCGAGAGTAAGTCAGAAATTGTATTCCGTACCGGATCGAACCCAAAATCTAATCAGTTCGTGGCAGTCATGAGCCCAATCATCCCTGAAAGTTTCAACTGAATACATCCTTGTTCCACGGACAAACAAACAAAACAGAAAAACGCGACCGAAATCAATACCCCCCCCCCCGCATTAAAGTGGAGGTAATAATTACAAGTATTAGGTTGTTACAAAAATAATGGCCGATTTCAGAAACGTAATTTTATTCTTGAAAAATTACTGTAAAAAAGGCTAAAATTAGTCAAAATACGAGCCTTGGGCATCTATGCACCTCTGCCATTGATTAGTTATTCCTCGTTGTTAAAAACTTATTAGGTGTGATGCAACGAAATCTTTGAAAGTTGATTCCACATCTGGTTTGAACCTAAAAGTTTTACCGTTTAAAAATGTGCTTAAGTGCTTAAAAAATGATAAACGGTGGATGAAAGATAGAAGAATATGGAGAATGTGGTAAACTGTTGTATCCAAAGTGTGAGTTTTAACAACGTCATTCTTGCAACATGTGACAGCGTATTATCGTAAAGCAGAAATGGGCCACGTCGACGAATGCAGGTCTTATTTTTTGCAGGCGCGCATGCATTTCAACAAGTTCATTGCATTAAAGCTCTACATTAATGCTCTGATTGACTTCCAAAAAGCTGTAATGGATAACACCAATAGTAGACCACAAGACTGTCACCAAATCTCTTGCTATGTAATTTTGGCTTTGGGAAATGTTTGGGAGGACTCATCACGATCATCATTGACCTGATCGCTTATGGTTATCATAAAAGATCCACTTTTCATCACAAGTGACTATTCGGTTAAGAAAGGGATCATTGGTGTTATGCAGAAAGAATATCGATCACACTTCAAAACGCCCAAGTTTTTGATTTTCATTGAGAATCATGAGGAACCCATTTATCGAGCTTTTTCATCTTGCCAATAATCTACAAATGGCATGTGACTGTTGCAGTGCTGACACCAAGTGTTCCCAGACATTTTTGTTACTTCAACCTGGATTTTCCTAACAACTACTTGCAAATGTTCGTTGTCCAGACTTCATGACCAGCCACTACTTTCTTCATCTTCAAGGTTCTCACCACCAGTACGGAATTTCTGGAACCACCTTTGTAATGTCCGATCACTTGTGGACTCTTAACCTCATGCTTAATTGTTATTGACAGAAATTTGGGAGCTACTGTGCCTAAGCTTGAACTCAAGCAAAAAAATGAACGACAATTGTTTGGGAGGTACTGTGCCTAAGCTTGAACTCAAGCAAAAAAATGAACGACAATTGTTTGGGAAATACTGTGCCTAAGCTTGAACTCAAGCAAAAAAATGAACGACAATTGTTTGGGAGGTACTGTGCCTAAGCTTGAACTCAAGCAAAAAAATGAACGACAATTGTTTGGAAATACTGTGCCTAAGCTTGAACTCAAGCAAAAAAATGAACGACAATTGTTTGGGAGGCACTGTGCCTAAGCTTGAACTCATACAAGAAAAGAATTAACAAAGATTGTTTTGTCATGCTGCTAATTTAGGGTCTTTATGCTTCAAGAACATTTCTATCTGAAAATGAGTTTAAAAATGATTAAAGAACACTCATGAATATTAACATTTACCTAATATATATTGTGAATAATATGTTAAAATGGCTTTTCAAAATGCAATACTTTGAGCGGCTATTATTTTTATAACAACCTAATAATAAATTACTAATGCTATTGTATTATTTTTACAAAGTCTTCGGAACTGAGATTGCAGTGAGAGCGTATCTAAGACATTTGGGTAGATTTTATATTCATGTTTTCCTTATACGGTTAATGTACTTTTCAATTTTGCTCAGCCCACAGTAAATTGGTGATGTGAAGTTGACATTCCATAAATTGTGAGTGTGTTTTAATGGGATTGTTGCGATCATGGCTCAAACATTTGCTATTTCCTGGCTATTTTCATTTTTATCTTCTATTCAAACAAGGAAGTGAAAACGGCCAATCGAAGCAAAGACAAAAGAGCTTTCGTATTCGTCAACCGAGAAATATTCGAAGTTGATAGGCTGTCGCGTTTAAGTGCAAATCATAGAACTGATAACGCTGACAGTTTTTTAAACTGTTCTGATAACAAAACCTAAAAAAGCACAGCGTGATTCTGCGCATTTTTCATTAGACGTTGTCAAACTTCTGATTAGAGGGTTTTTAAACAAGAACGGAGATACCACTAGTACGCAGTGGGTTATAGGAAGAGACATGACTGACTGAGCAGAAGATTTAATACCATTACTTTCTGCGGTAAACTGGTTGCTAACCAAGGCTATAAAACCGAATCTGTCTTGGTATTCAACCCATAGCTCGAGGAGAAGTGACAGATTCATACCTTTCCCTTTTGCGTGTATATGAATTCAACTAATTTAATTGGAATTTGGCTCTCCGACTGCTTCTTCCCAGACAATATCCACTGCATTAAAACGCTCATCAAACCTCGTACCGACCGATAATAATGTATAAATTAAAAACAATAACAGATCAACTAATAACAAAAAAAGAAGAATTATAAGGAAATAGTTTATGCATTTTTGTAACTGATAACAGATTCGTTCTTAAAACCTTAGTTTAGGATTTTCCTTACTTTATCAAGTGAAAAATTGTTTAACTTTTACTTGAAGGAAACATTTTACGACAAATTAAATTCATTTGATAAGGATTTATTTGAACTAATATGAAAATTCAAAAGATTTGGGGATATTGCGAGAAAACCGATTGCATACTGAATCAAAATGAATTGAGTGGCTACGCAAAAATAGAAAGGGGCCCGAAACAAGTATCTGTCTTCCCATTCCCCTCCCCCCACCAAATCTCTACAACGACACTACTCGCAAGAAAACGGTGACCCTTGCCAGGATTTATTAAGGGTGGGCGGAATCTGAACAATCTATAATACGCAGATGACACTTGATGGCTAACATGGAAAAAAACTACATTACCTACGAGAAAGCGAAGAGACGGACGAGAAAGCGAAGTCGGGATGTCTTTGATGATGATTATCGGACTGTACTCTCTGCGACTAACAACTTAACCTCTCCTCTCTTTCTAATTATTGTTCTGTTTTATTTGTGTTTTTCTTGTTTGTACTTAATATCCATTAGCACGGATATTGTGCTGTACATATATCAGCACACATCATCAAGTATCGTACTACCATCTCGGCGATACAATATTTACATACGATAGAAGGGGAAGATAGCTTGTTCAAGTCTAGAGTAAACAGGTAAGATTGTAGTGATCTAGTTTGAGTTTTGCTTAACGGCATATCAACCTCTGTAGGTTATTTAATGCCAAAAAAGTAGGGGTTTAAGGTGTTTTTTAATGTTCACTTATAGTGAGTAGGTTGATTTAGTCAAATTTTGATGAAAAGTTTTCATTATTATTATTTTTTTAATTTTAGAAAACTGAAGATGTCTTTCAGTTTTGTATTCAAAAATGTATTGCTGAGAATTTTTCATCCTTCAAAAATGTATTGTTCATAATATTTTTCCTTCAAAAATTTATATTTTTTTATAAAAGTCTATTCTTATGTATATATTTTTTATAAAATTCTTTATACTTTCATAATATTTTGACCCCAGTTTGGGGATAAACTATTTGCCCATAGTTGGGACCCTAAAAGTTGCTACCAATCCGGGTCAGGGTGGACCTGGGAACAACAGCAATTAAGAGATGGTTCTATGCTCCTCACAACCTTCCAATCAGAGGTCTTACTGCTGGATGGAGTTTGTCATACCCTGGACCGTAGTGAATTAGGAAACATCTTTTTTGGAATCTGTTCCACATAGAAGTGGTTGGCGAGAAGAAGCTGTTCGAGTGTAACTTACTCTGATGGAATGAATAAGGAATGTGCGTGTTTGCTACTATGTAATTCTTGAAGACTAGACCTGGCGGAACCAAGGAATGTAGCTCATCCAAGCACTTTCCATGGAAGTGGCAATAGAGCAGTGAAAAGCTCGCCTCATTCCGCCTCTGAGCATTGGAGATATAAATATTAGGTTGTCCCAAAAATTCGTAAACACTTGCAAAATTGAAATTTTACTCGCAAAAACAACAAAAATTATTGCTCAAAATAAAGACCATTTTCCAAGATTTTCTGCCATCGATCTGCATGCTTTCGGATCTGGTCAAAGTACCATTCAGCCGGCTCCGAATCAAAGAATTCTTGACACGCTTCCTCGACTTCATCAAACGAGTCGAATCGGTGGCCCTTCAGAAAGTGTTGCATTGAGCGATAAAGGCAGTAATCTGATGAAGCACAGCCAGGACTGTAGGCTGGATGTGGCAGAACCTCAACGCCGTCCAGCTCTTCAAACTTGTTTTTGGTCTTCCTGGCGGTGTGTGGCTTGGCATTGTCCTGCTGCATCAAAGCGCGCTTTCGGTTGATCAGAGCCGGGTACTTTTGCTTCAAATTTTCCTAGACCGCTGAAGTTGCTGACAGTAAAGTTCGGGACTGATGGCACAACCATTCCAAATCAACTCAAAATGCACGATTCCTTCAAAGTTCCACCAAACGCACAATGACTTTCTTGCCGAATCGATCTTGTTTTGGAACCGACGGTGTCTCTTGCCCTTTCTAAACCCATCGCTTTTCTCGATTGTGCTGGACCAGATAGACCCATTTCGCAAGTGTTTACGAACTTTTGGGACAACCTAATATCAAGCAGGTACAGAAGTCTAAATATTTGGGAAACGTTTTGACAGGGGATGGAAAATGCGCATAGAAGAAGTGTTACTGGCATTAGTACGTGGGCGATCATGGCTCTCCATAATTTCCTAAACTGTTCTACCAACCATTTACACCACCTCGTTAGGTGTCGTGAGAGTTTTTCTTCTGTAATTCTTGCCTTCAATATGTTCTTTAAGTGTCAAATTCTCTAAACCCTCTTCATTATATGCTCTACAAATTTCAGTTCTCTTGTTTTCCAATTGTATAGAAGAATTTCCATTTAGCTTTTTCGCTAGAACTGGTAATTTGGAGGATATACTCTTCAACTTAAGGACAATCGTTATATATCCTCCTTATCCTCACTTTCTCTACATTTATACCACACACCTATTCAATAACTCTACTATGAGTGACTCTTAAGTGGTGTATTGGATGGACTTTAGTATGCAAAAATAGCTTGATAACCATTGCACCAAGGTGAGGAGCAAATAAAACCTTATTTGACAATGCTACAACAGTATGAAACTCGATAGTATTCTAAACTAGCTTACTAAAAATTTGCTCTACGGTGAGAATCACAGTCATTAAGTTCTGCTTGGACTGACACAAGGCCACGATAATGGCAGATCCAAGGGCATAGAACTCATTACACGAGTAAATGGTCTGCAAGATGAACGCTTTTAACTGTTGCGGTAGATCTGGACCAAATGGCATAGTAATAGAGAGGTTGGCAGCTTTAGACGACTTTGGCATAGACAACAAAAAAAAAATCACAGAAATTATAAATTAAATCTACAACAGTGGCAAAATCCCGGAAGATCTAAGCAGATCCATTTTCATAGCACTACCTGAGAAGCCAGGTGAAAATGAATGTGACCTTCACCGAACGATCAGCTCAATAAGTAACGTAATCCAACTGGGATGTGCGTTGTGGTGCAGTGAATATCGACTCGGAACTAGAAATCTGGAAGCCGAGTTCGAATTCCAGTTGAATTCATTGCATTCACTTACGCGCAAATACCCTTGGGAAAGGTACTAATCCGTCTCTTCCTTCCAGTTATGGGTTAAATAACAGGACAGATTGGCTTCTATAGACTTGGCTGGCAACCAGTCTACCGCAGAATGCAATGGCAACCTACTGCGGGATAATCTTCTGCCCAGTCAGTGAGGTCTCTTTCAAGACACAATCGCCCAAGCGTGTTTCATGTATGGCACTTAATTGAACATAATTCATCCGAATTCTGATGAATAGAGCACACAGCAGAATCAGGCCGGAAATAGGGCAAGAACAGTGTGGTTTTGTCAAAGACGCTGGAACAAAAAATGCGATATTTATGCTTAAAATGCTATCAGAAAAGGCAATAGAAGTTCAGAAGGACGTATACCTGTGTTTCATCGACTATGCAAAGGCATTCGACAAAGTACACCACAAAGACCTGACAGAGACGCTTGGCAACCTTGACATTCAGGAAAGACCTTAGTGTAATCAAAAACCTTTACCGGCAGCAAACTGCCTGCATACAGACAGAAAATGAATTGAGCAGATACACAAAGATATATTCAACCTATAGAGCGAGACCATTCTGAGAGATCTAGAAGTCTTGCCAGGATTTGTCATTGGCGGTCGCAGTCTGAACAATAGACGCAGATGACACAGCGTCTCTGTTGATAGCAGAGACGGGAAAGAAACTACAAGACCTCTCACAGAAAGTAGTTTTAAAAATTGGAAAGAACGGACTACATACCAAGTACCAGAAAACAATGCATGGCAATCAGTAAAAATAGAAGCCCAAAATGCTAATCACAAGTTGATGATTTAAATACCTGGGAAGTGTTTTAACAGAGAAAGGAAAGTGCAATACAGAGATCCCAATGTGCATTGGCATGGCCAAGAATGCATTTCAAAAGCTGAGTAGAGTATTAGTAGACAGAAAAGGTTGTTATGTGATGTCTGTCCTTCAATATAACAGTGAATGCTGGACAATCTCATCAAAGATGAAGGAAAGACTTGAAGCAACTAAAATGTGGTTTATAGAAGGATGCTGTGGGCGGAACACACGAGCAACGATGAGGTTTTAGAGAGGACTGACACAAAAAGAAAACTGATCTAAACTTATATATAAATGGAACTTTGTGTGTGTGTGTCCGTTACCTATAGACTCCGAAACCGCTGAACCGATTCTCTTGAAAATTTATACAGTTGTACTATAAGCGTCTGCGAGTGTTCTTAGCTAGGTTTTGTGTCGAGGTACCCCTGATAAATATCGATAATCGAAAAAATCGGGTTATAGAAGGAGTGGTTCGATTTTAATCAAATTTGATACATTCATAGACAAACGATATTCAGAAGTTTCAAGGTTGCAGTTCTTACAATAATGCAGAAAATCGATAATGTATAAGGCAAGAGGTTTGTTTGTGTGTGTGTCTGTTTATCTGCCTGTATTTTTTCAGCCCTTTTAGTTTTTGCTTCGTGTTTGGCTCTAAGTAGGTATAATTGTAATTCTTAGTCTCAGTCATGATACCAATTACTCAGAGGACATATTTAGCCTTCAAAATTCAATTTACGACGAAAAAAACTTATTTGATATCGATACCAGGAAATCAAAATTTGACTTACATCCATTCATTTTTCTTTCAGTCTACGGTTTCGCTTTAACTGGAAACAACTATTGCTTTTGAGTCTTTCGTGTCAACGTTCAAAGAGTCTGAGCGCCAGGACCATGGATTAGTTTTAAAGTTTTCATTACACCCGAGCAACGCCTAGCTATACTACTAGTATTTAATATCTGGAAAAGACAGCTGAAGTTTTTTGGAGATGTAATGAGGAAGGAGGGCTTAGAGAACCTGATGCTCATGGGACGGATAGAAGGGAAGAGAAAAAAAAGGAAAGACATGACATACCTTATGGACTCGAGCAGATCGATGGTAGAGCCAGGATTGAGTGAAATAACAAGTGAAGAGCTATTTAGAGCGACAAGGAATAGAGAGATGGGGAGGGCTTTTATCGCTTACCTCCTGAAGAGACACGGCACAGAATTTTTTTATAGAGAAAATTTGAAACTTTTTTAATAATTAAGAAAGTGCAAACTTTTCAGCATTTTTTAAGTAGAGTCTAAATCAGTCGGTTAAGCAATGTACGTGATACACGCTTGGGCAATCAAGTCTCTTTCGAGACATGACTGACTAGGCAGAAGATTTTCCCACCGTAGTTTGGCATTTCTTTCTGCGGTACTGGTTGCCAACCAAGGCTACGGAACCCAATCGGTCTTGCTTTTTAACCCATAGCTAGAGAGAGATTGATTAATATCTTTCCCAGATGTATTTGTGTGTGAGTGAATGCAACGAATTCAACTGGAATTTGAACTCTGCTCCCCGAATTCTCGTTCTGAGCCGATATCCCTTGCACCACAATTAACAGTTAAAGAACTTTATATATATATATATATATATATATATAGAGAGAGAGAGAGAGAGAGATAAGTATTGTTGGAATGATATTCCTTGTCAAAAGAAACACTATTTTTTAAAAAAAGTGCTCAATACAAAAGTAGAGCTACTAAAATTATTTATTCATAAATTATAACCGCTTGACAAGACACAAAAATGTTGAAACAAAATGGCTACTTTTGTAGTGATATTGTAACATATCCATGTTATAATTTATGAATAAATAATATATATATATATATATATATATATATATTCACTGGAAACTTTGCACACACCTAATGAAAAAGAATAGATATAAAGGGTCATTTTTTCCTACTAAATTCTACTTACAAAGTGACAAAAAAAATCTACGTCTACTTTTAAATACATTTTTTAATAAAAGAAAATAGTTTAGTTTTTCTAGTTTTATACAATGTCATTTAAACAGTCATCATATTTTGTTTAGTTTTGTTTTTCCTTTTTGCTCCAGAAATTTTTTTTCTTTTGGAATATTTGTTTTTAAAAACGTTCAAAAAAATGCCGCTAGTCAAGATTGGTGGCTATGTAACCCACTGCCTAAAATCTGTTCCCCGTTAGACAAGATAAACGACTCTGCTTTGAGTCCAAGTCGACGGGCAGCCACAGAGTAAAAAAAAAAAAAAAAAAAAAAAAAAGAAAACAAAAAAAATGAACTCGAAAAGGAACTGAAAGAGCAACAAGGTGATATCTTCATTATTGCAATGTCCGACCGATTGCGGAACACCTGCCAAAAAGGACGAAACTTAATACATACTTTTTCCCCCTCTTGCTCCGCCTATTTTTAATTGGTAATTGGGTGTTTTCATAAACAAATCATGATTCACGCGACATCATTCACTTTCACAGACGATAACTTTTCATAGCCACTTTTAGGCAATTTCAAAATGACAGGCATGAGAACGATGCTTACTCACGTATGCTGTTTTGTCGTATTGCAAAGTCCTACAGAAAGTCAAATGGAAAGAGTGGTGATTGACTGCAATGTGATAATGTTCCAAATGGGAAGGACATTATCATCAGACAACACAATTGCTGATGTACCTATATCGATTTTATCAATAAATTATTATTATAAAGGTTTATTTATATAACTACAAAAATACTGTTACACTCATTTTTAACTTTGTTCTGGTTATGACGATAAACTACATCCAGCAGCAATTCACCTGACTGGGAGATCTGAAGTTGAATTGCGTGCGGGATGTTTAGATTTCGGTATCAAACAACCCATAGAGGTTGAAATGTCACTAAACAAATTAACCAACCAGTAATACCTACTCATAATAAAGTGACCAGCAATACTTATTTATAGTATAGTGTACCATGAATTATTGTCACATTTGACCAAACACAAAAAGAAATCCCGAAAAAAAAAAAAAGAAGAAAAACTAGCAGACATAAGCGTCACACTAGCTGCAGAAATAGTTGAACAGAAATATTGAAATCAATAAATTCATATTTGTGCGTGTATTTAAAAAAAAAATACATGGTTTTATTTCAGACATTTAAATGTATACATGTTACAAATCTAAACTTATTTATAAATGAAACTGTGTGTGTGTATCCGTTACCTATAGACTCCGAAACAGCTGAACCGATTTTCTTGAAAATTTACACAGTTGTACTATAAGCGTCTGCGAGTGTTCTTAGCTAGGTTTTGTGTTGAGGTACCCCCGATAAATATCGAAAATTGATAATCGAAAAAATCGGGTTATAGAAAGAGTGGTTCGATTTTAATCAAATTTCATACACTCATAGACAAAGACATAAGAAACGATATTCAGAAGTTTCAAGGTTGCATTTCTTACAATAGTGCAGAAAATCGATACTATATATATATATATATATATATATATATATATATATATATATATATATAAGGCAAGATGTCTGTGTGTTTATGTGTCTGTTTGTCCTTTATACAAATCCACAATTTTTATCCGATTCTCACACAAATATTCTTTAGTCAGAATCTGAGCTCTAAGACCATGGATTAGATTTAAAGCTTTCATTACACCCGAGCAACGCCGGGCTATACTGCTAGTATATATATATATATATATATATATATTAGGTGCGATTGGTATATTGTCGCAGTTATTTTATTATTTCACATATTCTTTAGACTGAGTCTGAGCTCCAGGACCATGGATTAGATTTAAAGCTTTCATTACACCCGAGCAACGCCGGGCTATACCGCTAGTTTTTATTAAATGTATCGTGATATTTTTATTTGATCCTAGGTGTGGCATTGCTTAAAAAGTTCGAGAAATACTGACCTAACGCAATGTAAACACCAGCTAATTAGGGAAACTCAAAAAGAGACAATTTAAATTTCCTGGGTACATAAAGAGAAAAGAAGGCTTGGAAAATTTAACACAAATAACAAGTTGAATAGAAGAGGGACAGAGGAAAGCAGCAAATAACCTACCTAACGAGCTTGTGAAAATGGTTGACAAAACAAGTATTGAAAGAAATAACAAATAGAAAAAAATATTACTAAGAGCTACAAAAGACAGAAAATTGTGGAGAACCATGATCGCCTACGTCCTGAAGGGACACGGCACATTGAAGAAGAAGAATGCAAGAAAAAAAACTATTTCTCACAGCAGTCTTCACACAAACCCTCTGATATGATTACATGTTTGTGAATATATTGAAGCCCCCAAACCGCGCCACATGACTCTGTTGGAAGCCAGGACTGTCATTAATCATAATTGTGAGAGTTTTTATTTCGTCAAACCAAATCGAGATTTTTTTCATAAACAAACGTAGAAACAGAGTGTACACACAAAAGATTTTTTTAGAAATGTTTCTAAGTGTAACATCTAAGCAATGTCCAAAGTGTTAGTACGACATCTACACTATATTTTACACATTTACGTAAACTAAAAAAAAAAAAGTTTATGAATATACTTTGCATACTCTGTATTGCACAGGCCAAGTCCCTTTCCCTTATTAGGTTATGTTATTTATAATGCTCGTTAGATTTCTAAAATATTCTCCTGAAAATGTCAATGTTGCTTATTTCCCCTTACACACTGTGAGACTGTTTTTTAAGCTGTGATCTAAATGCTAAGATAGTCGTCATTTCTAGAGAATTAAGTGGCTTTATATAAACTAGTAAGCGATTTAATTTATTTAGGAATTAATTTATCTATTATAAAAATAAAAATAAAAGAACAGATCGGAAATAACAAAATCACAATTTTTTAGAATTGTGTTTTCAAAATTGATTAGACAGTTACTCTAGTAGGCAAGAACCACTAAGTTAACCCAGACACATGCTAAACCTTGATATAACCGCTTTTTTCTGAAGACAATTTTACGAAATTTGCAACAAACACACTTTCATGCGTGTGCAAAGTTTTTCAACGTAAATATTTTATCCTTTAGTTTTTAAAAACTAACACGCTGAGGACTTTTGCACATACCTAATGGATATTAGACTTATTTCAAACATTAACAAAACGATACTAGCAATTTAACACATGTTCAGCATTAGCGATAGTTTTATAGATAACAAGTTAGTCTCTTAGATCAGTTCGTTGATGTAGTTAGTTCAAACATTGATTAATAGCCCAATGAAAAATACCCGAGTTGGAAGACAATGAGAATATACGGGTTGGAGTATCTCCATTAAAAATGCTGATGTATTAATGTTTATTCTCTTGCCTTTTGATGAAATTTGGCGAGCGACACATTTATTAGTTCTTCAAAATTCAATACCTGGCTACAGCAAAGATGAAAACAAACTTCGAGAGTTGAGTTAAAGAGATATAATTGATACCGAGACATCTGGAAGAGGCATGGCTCGTAGGAGTAGAACAATTTACTCCAATGAACGAAATAAAAGGTTTAGTTTGAAATTCCAGTCACCTGAAGAAGGCCCTTTTATTCATCTGTCAAAGTGTCGTGAATATGACATCAGCCCGCACAATGTAAAAAGCGTAATTTTGAGATGCACTGTTGTAATTATTTGCACTATTTAAAATCGTTGCGCGCCCCGACTTTTTTTTAGGTGATTAGAATTGATTAGAATTTCAAATCGAACCCTTTATTTCGTTCAATGGAGTAGATTGTTCTAGTTTCGTGTGCCATGCTTCTTCCGGATATTTCACTCCAAGCTATTTTCCTTTAATTATACTCTCCAAATGTTTGTTCACATGTGGCTCGTTATTGAGCTCACAACTCTTTGTGTCACTACATTACTTCAGACAACGCTTGAGAACACATTGTCCAGTGGACTGAGATATCTGGAAGAAGTATGGCAGGTGGAACTAGAACAATCTACTCCAGTGGACGAAATAAAGGGTTAACCTCAAAATTCCAATCACTTGAAGAAGGCCGGAGCGTACAACGGTCAAACATCGTGAATATGACAACAAAGAGGGGAACAACAGGTTCGAAAGCAATAGTTTAGATAAAGGCGATCATTTTAGACATTATTCAAACACATAACATCCGCTTCTGACTAATGTTTCTATTCGGCGATATTTTTAATTCTTTTTACTCAAAGCCAGAACATTATATATTATAAATTTGGGTAAATATACTACATGTCACCCCAATGAACAATAGAAGATACGCAGATGACAGTGCTGATAGCAGATACAGAAAAAAAAACGATAAGATCTATGTGAGTTGTGGTACAATGGTTATCGGCTCGGAACGAGAAATCTGTGAGCCGAGTTCGAATTCCAGTTGAATTCCTTGTATTCACTTACGCACAAATACCCTTAGGAAAGGTTTAATCCATCTCTTCCCTCTAGTTATGGGTTAAATAACAAGACAAATTTAAAGGTTCTATAGCCTTGGCTGGCAACCAGTCTACCGCAGAAATTAATGGCAACCTACTGCGGAATAATCAGTCAGTCATGTCTCTTTCGATACATGATCGCCGGAAGCGTGTATCACGTATGGCACTTCACTGACTCACTGACAGAAAGTAGCTAAAGAAAGCGGAAAGAAAGAAATACATATCAACTACAAGAAAGCAACGCATGGTAATCAATAAAAGAGGAGCCCAAAATGCCGATTACAAGTTGGGGGTTACTAAAATCAAGCGGGTGCAGAAATTTAAAAACCTCGAAAGTATTTTAACAGAAGACGGAACGTTTAATATGGGAATCTGAAGGCTTATTGGCATTGCCAAGATGCATTCCAGAAGCTGAGTAGAGTATTAAGAGACAGGAAAATTTAGCTGGAAACAAAGAAGGGAATACTGGATTGTTATATGAGGTCTGTTCTTCAGTATAGCAGCGAATGCTGGACAACCTCATCAAAAACGATTGAATGAACTGAAGCAATCGAAATGAGCTTCTACAGAAGGATGTTGAGGATACCATTGACGAAACGCGTGAGCAATTACGAGATTTTCGAGAGGATGGGCACAAGGGAACTGATACATAACATCAAGAAAAACAGCTGAAGTTTTTAGACGTTATGAGGAAGGAAGGCTTAGAGAACTTGATGCTCACAGGACGGATAGAGGGGGCGAAGAGGAACAAAGAAAAACAACGCATGACATATTTGATGAACTTGAGAAGATCGATGGTGGAGCGGGTATAGAGTGGAATAACAGGAGTAGGGGTGTTAAGAGCGACAAGGAACAGAGAAAGGTCGAAGGCCATGATTGCTTACGTCCTGAAAGGACACGGCACACAGTAAAACGAATGATACCTCACCCTCAATTCTAGAATTATTACTTCTTTCCCTACCTTCATCACCATCTATGACTTATATTAAATCCTGCACATTGTCCTAGCGTTAAATATCTAGGCAAAATGTCTCGTTACTAACATAGCACAATGGCTGACGAAGAAGACATTAACCGGATGAGTGAGTACTTGGCAGGCCTGTCGCCAAAGTGAACTAATTTTATAGTGTCTAACCTGTTGTCCCTCTGACAAAACACTTTGGCGGACAAACCTGATGCTTAGGCAAACGTTTTTCCTTCGCGTCGTTCAGACACGAGCAATAGAAATATTTTAACAATGGCTGATCAATATTATTGATTTGTCGTGTCACTCTACTTGTCTATTCATTCGTTGAGTTAATCGACGTAAACTTGAATAGCAAAAAATGGCGCTACACACCGATGTATTGTTGAGAAGTTTAACTCAAATTCAGGACAGAACTGATCTCCTCAACAGAAATTTGACATTTTGCACAATGTTTGCAATTTGATGCATCAAATGATACTTAGGAATTTTCACGACACCGTCTTCGAGCGTAGACAAGACTGATTTATCAAATTCTGAAATCCCCTGTACGAAATTCTGTCCTGGAAGTATTCCTCCATTTTAATATTAAAAAAGGATTAACCAACAATTCGATCTCGAGACAGTGTTCAACCCATTGGAACGTCCAGTATCCATTCAACTTTCCAAAATCTATTAATTCCTCTATCGATATCACCAACTGTCACGTCACGTTCTCACTAATCTCGATCACGGTCTTAATTTCAATGATAATTTTAGCAGTGTAATCTGGACTTAGTGGGTTTAAAAAACAAATAGCTGAAGCAATCCTCTAAAATTCTTGATGATCAGAGACTGGCTGTTGATCTCTCTTCAAATGGGGGGGGACTGATTGGTTACATTCCTGAAGAACTCAATTATCAACGGTCAGTCAGTTAAGTGCCATATGTTATACACGCTTGAGCGATCATGTCTCGAAAGAGATATCACTGACTAGGCAGAAGATTATCCCGCAGTAGGTTACCATTAGCTTTCTGCGGTAGACTGGTTGCCAGCCAAGGCTATAGAACCCAATCTGTCCTGTTATTTAACCCATAACTGGAAGGAAGTGACTGATTAATACCTTTCCCAAAGGTATTTGCGCGTAAGTGAATACAAAGAATTCAACTGGAATTTGAACTCGGCTCTCCGATTTGTCGTTCCGAGTCGATATCAACTGCACCACAACGCACATCCTATCAACGGTAAGACCCCGAACTACCGTCAGTCACGATAACTGGTTACCCTCTCAAAGAAGCACAGAATTCAAAATTGGAGAATAACTATTTTCCATCATCCATCCAACCTCTCCCTCTCTCTAGGTGGGTGTGGCAAACCTCTCACTGCTCTATCGCTACCAACATGAAAAGTGCTCGGACGAAATACGTTCCTTGGATCCACCAGGTCTAACCGTAATCGCCTAGGACCCGCGAGGTAGCACACCATCTACATTCCCTCCATATACCATCGGCGAAAATTAAGTTTTTTCCCCGTAAAAAAAAAAAAAAAAAAAAAAAAAAAATGCTCTGTGGAACAAACTCCCAACAGGAGTTTTCCCTGATCACTACAGCCTTTATCTGTTCAAGTCTAGAGTTAGCCGTTACTTCTATCAATATAAAACTGCCTATTAACGTAACTCTCTACCTCAAGTGGCTCACAGGCCTTGTACAGGTTGAACCTTACCGGGAAAAAAATAAGCCAAAAAATCCTACACTAGACGTATAGAATAGTCAGTCCGTTAAGTGCCATACGTGATACACACTTTGGGCGATCATGTCTCAAGAGAGACATGACTGGGCATAAGATTATCCCGCAGTAGGTTGTCATTGCTTTCTGTGATAGACTGGTTGCCAGCCAAGGCTATAGAACCCAATCTGTCCTGTTATTTAACCCATAACTGGAGAGAAGAGACGGATTAGTACCTTTCCCAAGGGTATTTGCGCGTAAGTGAATACAATGGATTCAACTGGAATTCGAACTCGGCTCCCCGATTTCTTGTTCCGAGCTGATATCCACAGCACCACAACGCACATCCATGTAGAATAAGCAAACACATTGTTATCATGAATACAGTGGCTTAACTCAGTAAAGTGTAACTGCTCAGCCGCTTTCAGGAGAGCGCAGTTTTGTTAAATTAATTTCATATTGATTTTAATTAGTAACTGAACAGAGTTCGAATTCGTTGCATTCACTTACGCTCAAATACCCCTGGGAAAGACATGGATCTGTCGCTTCTCCCTTCCAGCTCTGTTGTAAATAACAGGACAGACTGGGTTCTATAGCCTGGGATGGCAGCCAGTCTACTACACAAAGTAATGACAACCTACTGTGGGAAAATCTTCTGGCCAGTCAGCCATGTCTCTTTCGAGACATGATCGCCCAAGCGTGTATTACGCATGACACTTAATTTGCTGAGTTTTATCCTTAGAAATATTTTTTTTAAAATTAGAGAAAAGCGTGATATTAAAAAAAATCATTGACAAAAAAAATACAAAACCAGTTTTGTTTTTATTTAAATTAATTTTTAATTTATAAATATATATGTAATCCACTATTTTGCAACAGTCTCCATTCTAGCACATTTTTCCCCCAGAAAAAAAACATTCGATTTTACTAAAAACTCGATAATCCAACTAAATTAAATTTTCAATTTCACTATTTACGACTTTGGTAGTTTCTTTTTATGTCTTTTTTTTTTAATAAACTAGACTAATTAGTCAAAATTTGACTAAATAGTTCAGTTTATTTACTGCAATGTTTATTCCTATGAAATAAGAGACTGAAACCTTTGCACTGTTATGAATTCGCCTAGTAACGCCTCCTAGTGGTCGTTAATAATTCTTTGATAAACAAGTGGAATAATCCGACATAAGTATAACCGGCACATGTAACGACACATTTCCAACGTACATTAAAAATACCAACAAATTTGGTACTTACAAATATATGTCATTAGTTATTAATATTTCTTTTTTTTAATTCTTTTTCGTGCACTTAACGAGACTTTGTTACACAATCAAAAGATATACTATATTGTAAGTAACAAGTTCTAACAAGAACGTAGTTTTTGCTTACCAGATTACTATACAAACCGAACTTTATTCGTTTAGATCAATTTTGCAACTGTTTATTCACTTTTCAACACTGAACTGAGCAGTCTAAAATAGATGAGAAACAAGAAATTCTAGCGACAATTTAGTGGCTGTATAACCTGTCATAACTGGTTGATGCAAATATCGATCCACTTCACTACCTAATGAGCCTAGCCGTCTCAATGATTGGAGGGGAGCTAGTCACTGCTTCAGGGAGAGTTATTGCAAAATGTCGGAACGACGACAGAGAAATAAACTTTGACAAACAGAAAATAAGATCATTAAAGAATCCAATCGCGGGAAAGTATCTTAAATGTTTTCATCAGTTATTATGGCGAAAATAAAATGAATATTGAAATTTAAAGTACGGAAAAGCTACTCCATAAAAAATGATGTCATTTCTTTGAACTACTCCTTACTATTATTATCACCAGAAGTGAAATTTCACATACGAGGTTTTAAATATTAAGTTATTATACTAATAGGTATAAGATACAACTCCTATATAATCCATCAAACAACTAAAGCACACAAAATAAATTGCACACCCGCAAAAAATGATTCAAACAGCAAAAAGCTCTCTTGTTTTTCACAAGTCAGTGTGAAAAGCATATCCTGGCTCCTGATTGGTCATCAAATAGCAAAATTCAAAATACGTCAGAGAAACGGTTTTCCACAGCTAAAGAAAAAATTGTTCTTGGAGCCACCCCACGTGACTGAATTCAATATTTAAGAATGGCCTCTAACCGGTTACAGCAGTCAGTCAGGGGAAGCAGTTAGCTGACACCTCGACACGAAGTAAGGAAGAAACCTCAAACTGACTCGGTCACGCCAACCTGGTCACGTCACATATTCATTCTACCTCTTTGTCCAATTTTCTCTACATCTACACTGCTAAAGAGGACAGCACACAACCAAATGGACACACGTCTACTCCTTTATTTGTTTTGCCTTTTCTCTCTCTCAACCCGTCGCGACGAAGGGGAAGGAACAAAGTTTTTACAATCCGCTGTTACAGAAACAAACTCTAAACTTCTGCGGACATTTTAAATACATACAATACTACTACGAACAATTTCTACTACAAAACAGCATGCATTTTCTCAATGAACAGTTTTTCTTTCAGTTAACGAATTTCACTTATATTTTCTTTCTTACACTTTTGTCATTCTGTAAATAAATCTTTGCTTCAATATACACACGAGGTATTTTATCCTTTCACATTTCAACCTTCTGATATTTAAATTGTGGGGACTTCAATTAACCAAGCATGACCGAGGCCCCTACATAGGTAGTAATTCGGCGGATGTCAGGTTTATTACTTAATTAGTCAGTTAAGTGCCATACGTGATAAATGCTTGAGTGATCATGTCTTTTTCGAGACATGGCTGAATATTTTCCCGCAGTAGGTTGCCGTTACTTTCTGCGACAAACCAATGATATAAAATTACTCACTGCCATTACTTTCTTGCCAACCAAAGCTCTAGACCCCCAACTGTACTTCGATTTAACCCAAAGCTGGAGGAAAAAGCGACGGATTAATACCTTTCCCAAGGGTATTTGCCCATAACTGAATACAACGAATTCAGTTGTAGTTCGAACTCGGCTCTCCGATTTCTTGTTCCGAGCTGATAGCCATTGCACCACAACGTACATCCAATTTTTACTTAATAACAATAGTAAAACTACCTCCATTTTTTTATCACTGTATCGGTCTAGTCACTTTTAACTTCGCTAGTTTGGGACTTTTAGTAAAATAATATATTAATACTACTTTAACGATACTTTAAAAACGATTACATATTTTCTTAAGGTCTTACTACTATTATAATGCATTCAAATATGAGTTTCTTTTTTTTCAATTATTATCTAACCTAAACTTATTTATAAATGGAACTGTGTGTGTGTGTGTGTGTGTGTGTGTGTGTGTCAGTTACCTATAGACTCCGAAACAGCTGAACCGATTTTCTTGAAATTTTACACTGTTGTACTATAAGCGTCTGCGAGTGTTCTTAGCTAGGTTTTGTGTCGAGGTACCCCTGATAAATATTGAAAATCGATAATATATATCGGGTTATAGAAGGAGTGGTCCGATTTTAATCAAATTTGATACACTCATAGACAAAGACATAAGAAACGATATTCAGAAGTTTCAAGGTTGCAGTTCTTACAATAGTGCAGAAAATCGATAAAGGCAAGATGTTTTTGTGTGTGTCTGTTTATCTGCCTGTATGTATGTACTTTTGTCAGCCCTTTTATTTTAGTTTTTGCTTCGGGTTTGGCTCTAAGTAGGTATAATTGTAGTTCTTAGTCTCAGCCATGATACCATTTACTCAGAGGACTTATTTAGCCTTCAAAATTCAGTTTACAACAAAAAAAAAAAAACTTATTTGATATCGATGCCAGGAAATCAAAATTTGACTTACATCCATTCATTTTTCTTTCAGTCTACGGTTTTGCTTTAACTGGAAACAACAACAATCGCTTTTTAGTCTTTCGTGCCAACGTCCAAAGAATCTGAGCTCCAGGACCATGGATTAGTTTTAAAGCTTTCATTACACTCGAGCAACGCCGGGCTATACTGCTAGTATTAATATGAGACAATTCTGGCTAAGAGGATAATTATATTACTTAATAACCATACAAACCCGACTTTTAATAAGAGAAGACCTGAAACAACAAATATATGATTCTATAAAAAATGCTGAAAATATTATAGACAGCTAATGTGGGTAACGGGGAAGACCAAAAGAACACTTATACTTAGAAAGAGACAGTTGAACAGTTTGGGACCCATAATGAGAAATAAGAATTTGATAACCACAGGATATTCTTAAGGTTAGAGGAACAGAGATAAACAGCTAGCTAGCAACCAACCTAAAAAGTTTGTGAAAATGAGCACAGAACACATAAGGTTTGGTTTGGTTTACGGCATATCAACCCCTTGAGGGTCATTTAATGCCGAAGCATTAGTTGTTTTAGTACGGAAAAAACGTACTATGGCAATTTTTTCCATTAAAAAACAATGCATGTTTGTTGGCAACATTCATCCATTAAAAAAAAAAAAAAGAATGCATTTTCGTTGCCAACATTCTCCCATTCAAATATACGCTTTCGTTATTCATTTTTTCCTTTCAAAAATGTATTTTTGTTGCTAACATTTTTCCTTTCAAAAATGTATTTTTGTTGCTAACATTTTTCCTTTCAAAAATGTATTTTTGTTGCTAACATTTTTCCTTTCAAAAATGTATTTTTGTTGCTAACATTTTTCCTTTCAAAAATGTATTTTTTGTTGCTAACATTTTTCCTTTCAAAAAATGTATTTTTGTTGCTAACATTTTTCCTTTCAAAAATGTATTTTTGTTGCTAACATTTTTCCTTTCAAAAATGTATTTTTGTTGCTAACATTTTTCCTTTCAAAAATGTATTTTTGTTGCTAACATTTTTCCTTTCAAAAATGTATTTTTGTTGCTAACATTTTTCCTTTCAAAAATGTATTTTTGTTGCTAACATTTTTCCTTTCAAAAATGTATTTTTGTTGCTAACATTTTTCATTTCAAAAATGTATTTTTGTTGCTAACATTTTTCATTCAAAAATATTTTCATGGTAAAATTTTTCATTCGAAGAAGTCTTGTTGATAATATTTTTCGTTTGAAAAGTTTTACGTATATATTTCACAAAAGTCCGTTTCCACTCTCACAGTGCTTTGTCCTCGTTTGAAGGGTAAACCACTTCCCCATAGCTAGGACCCCAACAGGTGCTTCCACCGTGGCTTACCAACCAAGAGACGGTTCCACGCTCCTCACAACCTCAAAATCAGAGGCCCTTCTGCAGTTTACCCTCATACCCAGTTTGTGTTTTAACTATTTGCCCATAGCTGAGACCATAACGGGTGCTACCACTCCGGGTCAGAGTGAACCTGGAAACAAACGCAATTAAGAGGTAGTTCTATGCTCCTCCCAACCTTCCAATCAGAGGCTTTACTGACGGATGCAGTTAACCGTCATACCCAGGACCACGAAATGAGAAGGATACACTGCTAGCGAGCATAACATGCTAGCTATCTACTGCTCTGGACACCTAGCCATGAATAAAGACAAGTTGGTCACTCAGCAACCACCTACACTGGCCAGCTATGTTATGATACAGGAAGCCAGTCTAAGGATCGTGATGGTTGGTGTGATAGACTCAGAAGTTTTTGAGCTAGCTAGATCGAATAAATAAGAAAAATTATTTGTTTTTGTACAACTATCATCCTAATATGTGAGCAACAACAAGGTTTTAGAGAGGGTGAACCGGAAAGGAAACATACTTGCCATTAGGAAGAGACAGCTGAGGTTTCTTGGACACATAATGAGGAAGGTGGGCTTAGAGAATCTAATACTCACAGGATGGATACAGGGAAGAAAGACAGGGAAAAGAAGGGATATCAAGAGGGGGAAATGTAAAAACCGACAAAGGATAGGGACAAATGGAAGTCAATGATGGCCTATGTCCTGAATTAAAAAGAAGGATAGCTGCAAAACATAGGAACTTGTGGAGAGCCATTATCGCCCACGCCTATAAATATATGAAAATAATGGGCAAATGAATGACAAGATGGAAAACAATGAATTTATTATTTACATGTTTGACATACTTGATGGGCTTAAGCAAATGAATGGAAGAGCAGAGTTTGGGAGAAACAGCAAGACAATATATTAAGAGCTACAAAGACAGGAAGATGTAGCGGGCCATGATCGTCTACGTCCTAAAGAAACACGGCACATAAAAAGAAGATATACGGGCTATTGTCTCCAACATTGTCGTTGTTATGCATTAGACAGGAGCCGTGGAACGAGAACAGTTTAACACCGTAAATTAAATAAAGAGTTCAGCTAAGAATTCCCTATACATCTGAGGAAAGCCGCAAGTTACAACGGCCGAAACGTTGTGATAAACAACAAGAAAGATGAGGACAGTAGTCAGAATATCGTGTAAATAATGATAACTCCTCATTTCAAGACTTAAGAAACTAAAAAAAAGTTAAGAAAAAAAAAAAATCAATAAACTAAAAAAAAAAAAAAATCAATAAACTAAAAAAAAAAAAAAATCAATAAACTAAAAAAAAAAAAAAAAATCAATAAACTAAAAAAAAAAAAAAAATCAATAAACTAAAAAAAAAAAAAAATCAATAAACTAAAAAAAAAAAAAAATCAATAAACTAAAAAAAAAAATCAATAAACTAAAAAAAAAAAATCAATAAACTAAAAAAAAAAAATCAATAAACTAAAAAAAAAAAAAATCAATAAACTAAAAAAAAAAAAATCAATAAACTAAAAAAAAAAATCAATAAACTAAAAAAAAAATCAATAAACTAAAAAAAAAAAAATCAATAAACTAAAAAAAAAAAATCAATAAACTAAAAAAAAAAATCAATAAACTAAAAAAAAATCAATAAACTAAAAAAAAATCAATAAACTAAAAAAAATCAATAAACTAAAACAAACAATAAATCAATAAACTAAAAAAAGTCAGTAAATTAAAAAAAGTCAATAAACTAAAAAAATCAATAAACTAAAAAAAAATTAATAACTAAAAAAATAGTAAACTAAAAAATTAATAAACTAAAAAAACTTTGTTTAAAAAATTACGTTTCTTATCAAATTTTTTCAACTCCACTAACTTACTGGACGGCGTGTTTTGTCAGGCGTTAACGATATGTTATATAAATCACAACTATAGAGTTTCTATTTCAGTAAATGAAAAATATACAAATCAGAAGCCAAAAAAATTCGACCTGTCTCCCAGTGTATTTTTAATATAGACATTTTTAAAAGTATTTCATGCAAAGTAAGGCGGGAAAACTACTAGCATGCAAGTGGTTGTTGAGAGTGAAAAAACAAAAAAAAACTTACAAAAACATGTTAAAAAAAACGTAAAATAAAATGTTATTTAAAAGTTGATTAAATTTATTATAAAATATAATCATAATGAATATAATTCCAGACAGCCCTTAAAATAACTCGAATCGGAACATAATTTATGTCTCATTGTAGTTAACCCACTAAAATCCAGTTTATTGATTATTGAGCGAATTACTTGCAAGCACTTTTCCTATCCACTTATTTTTCGATTGACAGCCAGTCAATTAAGTGCCATACGTGATAAACACTTGGGCGATCATGTCTCGAAAGAGACATGACTGACTGAGCAGAAGGTTTTCCTGTAGTAGGTTGCCATTACTTTCTGTCGTAGACTGGTTGCCAACCAAGGTTATAGAAACCAATCTGCCCTGTTATTTAACCCATAGTTGGAGGGAGAAGCGACGAATTGATATCTTTCCCAAGGATATTCGCGCGTAACTTAATGCAACAAATTCAACTAGAATTCGAACTTGGCTCACCGATTTCTCGTTCCGAGCCGATATCCACTGCACCATAACGCACATTCGATTGTCAGTACCTAACGATTTTTTTTGTTTGTTTGTTTTTTGTTTTTTTTTTGGGGGGGGTTGTCTGGATATTAAGACAAAAGAGCAACAATGGTTAAGAAATGAAGTAACATTCAGAACACTTTACTTCGAAGTACAAATCTAAAAATACATTTATCTGATGATGCCGATCGATATGTCTGCGAAACTTGGTCTTAAAAGCAGTTTCTGATTGAAGAAAATAAAAATAAAAAAAACAGTTTGGATTTTCTTTAGTAAACCTTCTCGATTGCTAGGCCGGTAGGGTGATTTTTTGAATTTTTAAAAATTTATTTTTCAATTTATTTAATCAATGTTCCCCTGTTTATTTCGACTAGGCCTCGCTGTGGGAACATTGTTTAAATATATTAAAAATAATTATTTTCCTCTAACATTACTTGAATATTTATTGTACCAATGGTTGTAAGGGAATGACAGTATTCCGTCGGTATTCTTTTGAAAATGCCAGTCTGAATGAACGCAAGTTATGAGAATCTGTGGTGATACCGACCGAGCAAAAGCGAGACCGGATGTTGGCTTTATGCCGACCAGAAAGCGAATGAATAAAAATCATCTACGCGCATCCGAGTTTGCGCAGATGTTCCGGTTAAAAAATAAAAATTAATCAAATATCAAATTTCCATTTCGCGAGCCTACGCGAATTTTATTTACCAGCCAATGGGAAGCCCAGAATCAAATTCAAGTATGAAATTCCAAAACAAGCTGCGTTTTGATCCAAAAGGCAGATATAAAAAGCGGAGAAAAAGCATCGTTAGACAGACGAGAAAATGAGGAGAAGAGTGTAATTAATATCCTCTTGACTTAAGTCGAGCGGCTATTATGCTGACCTCTTTCTTTCTCCCTGTCTCAAAAGTACGTATTGACCTCTTCAAAGACATTCCTTAAAAGTACTTACTGACTTGCTGACCTTAGGAGCGGCAACTTCAAAATGAACATCCCCTTACCTACAAGACGCCGCTTCCACACTCCTCAGCCTTTTATCTTTTCTATATATTGCTTTAATTGTAAAACATTAATTGAAATGTGTATATATAAATGTTATTTTATACTCAAATCGCCTTTCTTGATTTTATAATCATTTTATGAATTATAGTGGGCTATCTTCCCACAAGGCCAAATTCCGTTAACCTGCACGGTATACAATTACCCTTCATTAGAACGGAATCCTACTACAACTAGAAAAGAATAAATAAGATACACCCCCTATAAATCTATTGTTTATTCCAGAAGATCAACATGGTTTGTCTATACTTCTGAGACGAGAGAATATTTACACTGTTCGGACTGTTTTCCTCTTTATTGATATATTCACGACATTTTGACCGTTGTACGTTCCGGTTTTCTTCAGGTGCTTAAACACATGACCCAGTGGAGAAAAGCGTTGGTTAAATCAAAGTGTTGTGAGTTCAATACCTAGTGGTGAACAAAAACTTTGAGAATTGAGTTAAAATGATAATATACTGAGACACCTGGAAGAGGTATGGCTCGTGGAACTAGAACAATCTACCCTGGTGAACGAAACAGAGAGTTCAGTTCGAAATTTCAATCACCCGAAAAAGGCCATTTCAAAAATATACCGACAGAATACTGTCATTCCCCTATAAACACTGGCACAATAAATATTCAAACTACATTAGAGGAAATTAAAAAAAAAAATCTAAACAGTGTTTCCCCAGGGAAGCCCAGTGTCTTGGGAGCCTACTGGTACACAAGATCAATCCAGATCTCAACTGCAACTCGTACATAAAGCAATACACTGCGCCTCCTCGGCCTCACTCTCTCAGCCGACCTCAAGTGGAACGACTACATCGAATCAAAAGCTACATCTACTGCTAAAAAATTGGGTCAGTGTGTCGGATCATTTGAAAGAGTATTTTTTTTTAAATCAATGATCATACATACAAGTAGAGAGCTAGATTGGTGATAAGGTAGCCAAGGTGGCAGGTGCATGTGAAATACTGAAGATAAAGGAACTACCCACTCCTACTGGGAAGTATTAGTGTGGGATCTCAATAAGAAAAGGAAGAAATTATCGGAGCGGTTCGATACCTGTGACCGAAAAGTAATCTCCCGATTTGGAAATGTATTAAATTTTCAGGAGCCAGACAACAAAATGGCTCTTGATGGAAGATAAGGGAGTCACTACCGACTTCCCGACCGTATCATACCCTACGCCGGTTTTAGGTGGTTGTCAGTAAAATGCAAGGAAACGAAGCAGCCAAGAGCATGTACTACAGACGCTGAAACTAGAGACTGCCTGCGTGAATAGAACCTATGAGATAAGCCTTGTGCCAGACTTAACCAAACCAGCCGAAGTGTCACGTTCAACTTAAACGGATGGGTTGATAATTGTCTGCATTAAAAATTGATAAATTTTAACGTCAACATTAACCAAGCACTATACATAAGAACGTATTTAAAAGTATTTTTATTTTATTTTATTTTTATTTTATTTTTATTTTTTGCTTGCGTCTTAATTTTGCCTGGATCAATCCAATACGATTCCTAAGGACGATTCGATCTTTACCAGCCTTATGATCAAACATTGGATAGGGCAGAGTTTGATTCGAAGCGGTCACCTCATTGATCAGCTGCAGGAGTTGGACATTTGGACGGCTGGTCGAGTGGGAGACGACACAAGAACACGGTGGGAGAATTGGAAGATTCCACTATTCTACATAGAGAAGGTTTGCTCGTTTTAAAAATTATCAATACCTTAGACCTTCGATTTAACCAAGACTCGAACACCAGCACCAGTTAGAAATACACAACTACTTCAACTACCAAACAGACTAACCCATAATTTCTATAATCTTATCGGTGACGAGAGTAGAGTTGTCCAGGGAAACAGACAGACGGACTGCTCATTTTGCCATTATGAATCATACCTCCAATCACCATACGCCATCTTTCCGTTCTCGCCGACCAAATGACTGAACAGCATTGTAAGCGATTTAGGAGGATTATTTTTATCTAAAACAACGGGGTATCGTCAGTCGACTCTGAACAGGTGGTGGAATATTAGCTGACCTCAGCTACCCTAGCAACCGATAAAAAATATATTTTATCTTATTTTCTAAACCGGCATACAAACACAAGTGTGACATGATGAATTCGCCAAAGCTTCACTATCATTGTCAGAAGAGATTACCGATAAAACGTGGCCTACCTCGTGAATAAACTGCTAACTCTAATGGGGTATACGAGCCCCATTCGCATTTAATTCACATATTTACGGATATATTGCCGCTTCTGCAGTGAGCAGGCTTAGAATCAATCTGCTGTTTTACTTACCACTACGACGCGCTGCACATTTTTGGAATCACTGCGTTAGATAGAAGATTATGGCTAATTCTAGACATGAACAAGTTTAGATTGTAGTGATCGAGGAAACAACCTCTTGAGTGTCGGTTCCATAGAACTTAGTTTTCACCGATGCAAAACGGAAGGAATGTAGGTGGGTGGCTACAATGTGTGTGGAATGGCGGGTCCTAGCCGTGAAAGATATGGCGGAACCGAGGAATGTAGTTCGTCCGAGCATTTTCCATGGAAGTAGCGATAGAGCAGTAAAAGGCTAGCGAAGGCTGGAGGGCGGAAAATGATTCGTCACCCACAACGACGAAGAGATGCTTTTCAACTCTAGAAAGTGCGAACTGGGTAGATTCCGTCCAAATTTGACAAGTACTATTCGAAGTAGGGTTCTCAGCTTGTATTTTCTTTTAATCAATTCACCCCAAGCAAAGCGATAATGCCACTAAGATGCAAAGAGCTACTGGGAGTGAAAAACAAAGCTTTAAAAAGGAACCAGAAAACGAATCCTAAGCAAGAAACAAAGGATATAAACCACGACTGCTGTTCAAAAGACCGGGAAAAAGTGTGAATTGGATAATAGGTGAAACCTTTTTCTACTCCTATTGAAGAAAAAAATTAAGATAAAAATAAATGGTAAATAAAATTTCAGATTTTAGACGGAGACGTTAGAAGTATGGAATTGAAGTAGACTTCATGATTGTTCTCATCCCAAATTTTTGGTCGTTGTACTCTCCGGCTGTCACCAAGTCTTTGTCGTATTTGGTAGAAAATGAATTCAGTAAAAACACACAAATTGATGGGGTGTAAGACAAGGATGGGTCTTCAAACCGGACTTATTCAACCAATACAGTGACGTGCTTCTAAGAGAATCAGAATTCCGACCAGGATTCATTATTGGCAGCCAATAGATAATAAAATTAGATATACAAAAGACACAGGGTTGATAGCAGACACAGAAATACAAGAACTCCTACAGAAGGTAGTAGAGGAAAGTGAAGAAAGGGCTAAGCATCAATTGTAAGCTGACAGCTTACAATATGCAATACAATATGCAAGTCTCAAGAAGAGTCCTACATATGAATTACAAACTGTAGATGCTAAAGTCGAATAAGAACAAAAAATTAAATATTTAGAAAACGTTTTAACCCTCTAGGGCCATTCGTATCATATTTGATACAGTATTTCCCTATAAGGAAACATTTGGTATTTCCCTATAAGGAAACATTTGGTATTCATTGACTGAGCAGTCAGTACTGCTTTCATTTGAAATTTATAAAATATTTCTCTTAAAAAATTTTTCAGGAAAATATTTCTTTCAAGGCTTGTTTTCATACTGTATCAAATATGATACGAATGGCCCTAGAGGGTTAAAAGTGGTTGGAACTTGTAACGACCATATCAAGTTTACCATAGTCCGTTAAATCAGTTTCAAGATAGTTAAATTTGTATACTTGTAGTGAGAGCCGATGAAAAATTAATATAAAATATAAAAAAAGAACTAAAATAAAATAAAAATAAGACATTTGCTCTTTCCTTTAAACCCCTTATGTTTTTTCTCTATATACTTTGCTCTCAACTAATAAGATAACCCTAAAATAAAAATAAAAATTAAAAAAAAAAAAAAAAAAGGGAGAGAAAGAAGGAAAGATTGAATGTGGCCAAAAAACGGCGGAAGTTTGCTACCAACACAACCAAAAATCATCATGCCTAACTTCCGCTTAAAAATATGAAAATGAAAGAAACGCTGGAAAAAATAATTTCAGTCAATCAAAGATAAATTATTGGAAAGATATATTTAATGTTAGCTGAAACCAAAGATCCTGCCAGAATTTCACAGCCTGATCAAAAGGATATAAATCAGGGTGGCTCGCATACAACAATGAAAGAGAAAGAATACAGGAAAATAAAAAAAAAATCGGTCAATCAAAGAGACATTTGATGTTCGCTGAAACCAAATTTCCTGCCAGAATCTTTGTCTATTCAATGGAATATAAACTGACACATACAAGCCATGTATGACTGTGGTGGTGTTTTAACGTAACTGAAGACGGAAACAAAACCTCTTTAATAGGCTTTACAGAACTAATTTCGCAACACAAGAGCATGCAGTAAACGCAAGAGCAGGTAAACAAAATGCCGAAGAAAGAAAAGAACTCAGCCTTTTTAAAGGAAAAGGAACGTGTGCAAAATCACGTGCAATAGAAATTTTTACGAAAATATAACAATCTCCCCCCACTAGTAAGAGGGATTGCAAGGTGGGTGTATATATTATTTTATTTATAAGTCAGTCGCTGAACTGGTCTACGAATCCTGCTAGACCGCCGCGGGGGCCGTTCACTATTCGAAGGACTGGCAGGTCTCTGAGAAGGCTGATTCTCTATTTCCTCCGCATTAAGTGTAGTGTCAACTGGACTTGTTTCAATCAAACGGGCCGGGTCTGCATTTGCAAGGTCGGGTCGAGTATTCTCAGCAGGACCCTGATGTTCATCAGAGCGTGGAAAACGAGCCAAATGTCTTAGCGTCACTGAATCCTCCCGGCCGTCATCATGCCGTATTCTTGCATGAGTAGGGTTGGCCTCGAGGAGTTCCACCACCTCTACGATCGGGTCATACTTGCTCCTGTTGCCAAACCGTTTCAGCAGTACCCTTCCAGGTTCGCAGAGCCAAACAGGTAAGGCAGTACCGGTAGAAGAGCGCCTTTCAAATTTGAACAAGCGTTCGTGGGGAGTCACATTTGTACTAGTGCATAGTAGGGAACGAATAGAATTTAAAACATCGAGCAGAACGTCCTGCCAAGCACTAAGGGGTAACCGTTTAGATTCCAAGGCCAATAATATTGAGTGCCAAATAACGCCGTTGTAACGCTCGCACTGACCGTTGCCTCTTGGGTTGTATGCAGTGGTGTTACTGTACCCAACCCCAAGTTTCGTCAGGAAATTTCTGAACTCCTCGGACACGAACGACGTTCCTCTATCAGAATGGATGAAAGTGGGGAGTCCAAAAATAGAAAAAATATTCGTCAAGCACTTGATTGCGGTTTGCGAAGAACAATCACGGCACGGGAATGCAAAGGGAAATCGACTGTACTCATCGACGATAGTAAATAGGTAACGGCATCCTTTCGATGATGCCGGGACAGGCCCTTTGAAGTCTACAGAGAGGCGCTGAAAGGGAGCAGTAGAGCGGATTAGCGTATTATTAGTAGGGCTGGAAAATTGAGGTTTTATTTTTGCACAAGTTGTACACTCGGATGTCACGCGCCGAACTTCATCAATTGAGTATGGCATATTTTGTGATCGTATAAAGTGCCAAAAACGTTGAACCCCAGGGTGTATTAATGAACTGTGTATGGTCCTTAGCTCCTCCAAGGAGGAAGCAGCAGCACCACACACTCTCGACAAAGCATCGGCAACGGTGTTTTCACTTCCGGGACGGTGTTTTATATCGTACGAGAACGGGAGAAGCTCCATTTTCCACCGAATGATTTTATCATTTTTAATTTTTCCTCGGTTAGCTGGCTTATACATAAAAGATACGGCTTGCTGGTCTGTTATGATAGTAAAGTGCTTCCCAACAAGGAGGTCCCTCCATTTTCGGACACATTCAACTATCGCGTAAGCCTCTTTTTCAACTATGTGTAGTCGTATTTCAGATGGGTTTAATGATCGGGAAAAGAATGCTACAGAATGCAATAGAAATTTTTACGAAAATATAACAATGACGTGCGTATTTGTTAAGAGGTCATGCTAATTATATTTTATTTCCTTCTTAGGACAGAGAAAACACTGTAGATTGACACTGACCTATTTCTAAGACTACTACTACTACTACCAAGTTCTGACTTCTAAACTGTTGAATACTGAATTGAAACAGACTTCTAACAAACTTTTGTTACCCAAATATCAAAGAACTCACTAATAGAAATCAAATAAATCAATATATATTTATTTTATAGCTTTGCGTCTTTTTATTTTCGAAGTTCCGATATATAAATGCCAGGTAGATTCTGGAAAGTCCCCACATACTTACTTGATCTTTGATTACAAAATGACTAAAATATTTCCGCCAGTTTTCGACGTCAAAGAGTGAAGTACTTTTGTGATCGTAATTCACTTTTATTAATATTACAGTCCTACAAGATGTTTATAATAGGCTCGGTTTCCACTATCAAGAATTTTGAACTTCAGTGAATATCAGAAAAATATATTTTGTTGGATTTATAAAAAAAAAATCAATTATAATTATTTAACTGCGTAGTAGCATCAAAAAATATGAAAAAGAAGTATAAAACGTTAGTTTCACAAACTCTTCTGCGCCCTTCGACCTTGTGCCATCCTAATATCAGTTTAGTACGTAAATAAGAATATCAAGTTCTTCGGTCCTATTCACAAGTTGACCTTGGAATAAATGTTTAAAATTTCTTCGGGCATTTGGGACTGACGCTACAGAATCACAAATAAAGAACTGTGCGAAAAAGAAAAACTTGAAGACTTAACGCGGCAACGAGTAAAATGAATAAAATGTAAATCGAAGAGAAAAACAACCAAAATTTTGACATTCAACCCAACTTGAAATAAAAGGTTAGGAAGGAAACTCCCATCAATACTGGAAAGAGCAATAACAGCTACTGGACTTGAGAAACCTATTTTCCTGAAAAATTGTTTTAAGAGAAAAATTTTATGAATTGCAATCGACGTTAACATTGGCCTCTCTATCAATGAATGACAAATGTTTAGCTATAAGTAAACGGCTAATTACCATTATTAAAAACCCATATATATATATATATATATATATATATATATATAACTAAATTTAATTATAATTAATATATTTTAAATTGCGACACGGAAATTTCTATGTTTCGAGTTTTTTACCTCGTCATCAGGCAATGTTAGATCATTTTTGTGAAACACAGCAATGTAAAATATTAATTTTAATTAAAAAACAAATTATATATATATATGTGTGTGTGTGTGTGTGTGTATGCGTGCGTGCCTCCAAAGAAATAAATCTAATGTTTAAAATGAATTTTTTAAAAATTCAGTTTTTCTTTGCACTTTTATTTTAGTCTTAATGTATAGGTAAATTAAATATTTATAATAGCCAAAATACTTTGCTGTATTTAAAATGTATTTAAACTCATTGGAAGGATTTTTCTTTTAATCACTAAAAAATTGCTAATTTTAACCATCTGTCAGCACAATGTAAGTGTTTTTATGAGGTGTTGAAAGCCGGAAATTTAATTTTTCTACGGGGGACCTATCTGTAAAAATTACTTGATGAATATAACGTGTCGCATTTTCTGTATTTTTCTAACTATCCAGTCATCTTTAAATATTAAGAAATATTCTCTAATTTAGTATTTTATTGAATTCTAGGTACTTTAAGTTTAGTATCGCTACCGCAGTTATTTTCTGATAACGTCGAGTATGGACGCCCATATAAACAAAAGTCAGTACGTAGATACTGATTTTCGTATACAAAAAATTCGAAAACACTTTTTTAAATTCTGGGTGTTGCTGAATTATACTGAGCTTTTTTATTTATGATTAGCAAAATATTTAAAGGTTCTATAAAATATAATTATTTCGTTAGAACATGTGAGAAGTATAAACTATTACAAAATTGTGTATTTTGTTTCGACTTTGAAAGAACAATATCTCATCAGGTAGTTAACAATGATGGTAACAAACGTTTTTATTTAAAAAGATTTAACAATGCTTTCCTTTATTTTTGGAATTTTTTTTATAAATGTCAAAAGATTTGAGTTGAAACATTGTAACCGATGTCAATATCGGTCTGAAGTTCATTTCTGGTCAAACTCTAAAATTTCTCTCTTAGCCATTTCCATTGGTTCTTCCCTCTCTACATTTTCTCACTTATATTCCTCTTCACTTTCTATTTCTTCTGTATATTTCCTTTTTCTTTTGATTTCTCATCTTATTTCCTGATCTTTTCTTCCCTCTTTCTTTCCCCCTCTCTTTTTAAAATATCTTTTTACTTCGCACGATACAGGATTTTCAGGGATTTGAAGATTTAAAACTACTCTAAAATAAAAATAAAAATTCTTGCAAAAATTCATTATTCACCGAAAAAATAAATAATTCTTAAGACAATACCGTCGATAATATATTTTATTCAGACGAGAAATTAAGTTGTTTTTTTTCTAATTAATTTCTGTTTTAGTCTTATTGCATTTTTATTTTACCATTCAGCTCGTGTGTTTCTCAAATTTTAATGAGTGGTATGTAATAAATGGGAAATATTTTAACAAAAAAAATGTTTAAAAATAATTTAATTTATTTCTTGATACTCTTGAAAGTTACATAAAAATCCGAGAATTTTTTGATTTTTGTAAGAATTTAAAATCAATCCATTTTCAATGAACACCCTCCCCAACAAAATAAAATCCAAGCTTCTAAAAAGGATTTGAAAACAATTTTAACATGAAAAATCTGATATTAATAACAGCACAAATATTTTTATTTCGTTTATACAGTTTACTTTTTACTGCTTAGGGTATCATGTATCTCTTTTAGCGATATTTTCGAGGTATCTACATACTTCATTTATATATATATATATATATATATATATATATATATATATATATAATTATTTTTGATCAGAATTAAATTAGATCGGTAAACAGTTGTATTATAAAGTGCTCTCTCTCTCTCTATATATATATATATATATATATAGAGAACTGTGCAAAAGTATTAAGACAAGAACTATTTTATCTTTTATGTGGCACATTGACAGAAAATGAACAATTTAATTCAAGTAATTTTATTTGATTTACTCAAATGCTTTAACAAGAAAAAATATTTGTTTCAAAATAAATATTTAGTATAATAGCCTTTTGCTTTGATCACAGCCTTCATTCTGTCAGGCATTGACATCACAGGCTTCTTCAATGTATCTAATGGTATCTCCTGCCAAGCAGCTTGTATGTATTCCCAAATAAGAAAAAGTTAGTAATATCCAAGGATAATAGAATAATGAGTAATTTCAAAAGAACTTGTTTAATAGAAAATAGGAAAAATTAAATATAACTTTAATACATTTCTTTTACACCTAATTTAAAATAATCAATATTTATTAGCAATTTACTTGGCCTTTTACCCTGTATTTGAATTTCAGTGACTCGGAGGGAAAAGATGGGGACGTAAAAAAAGAACCAAACGAAGTACATGAACAAAAAGTCAAGTACACGTCAGAAAGAAAAAAAACCTCAAGACGAAAACCCTAACACTAAAGCGCTTAATACGAAAGTAGTGCAACAAAGACAGAAAATCTAAGCACGAGCCAATAAACCTACCTAGGTTTCACCCTACAGTTCTTCAGGGTAAACTGGCTACAATTTATCCTGAAAAACCGTAGGGTGAAACCTAGGTAGGTTTATTGGCTCGTGCTTAGATTTTATATATATTGCAGAGCTTTTTAATATTTTTAATTTGGAAATTAGTTATTTCCGCAACCTAGGTTTCAAACGTTCGGTATCTTCAAGCGATTTATAATAACTGATTTTCCAACATTTTATAAGTCGCTACGACTTATAAATCTAACAAAGACTGAAGTAGGTAAAATAAGCTAAGGTGCATTAAAAAAAACATTTATGACTTACTGTGGTTTGCTACTCAAGCCACTCAATGGAAAGGCACAGAGAAATGTATTTCTTTGTTTCAAAAAATAAGAACAAAAATAAAATTACTTTCATAAAATATGGCATAAAAAAATAATGTCTGAAAAAAGGGTTGATAGAAGCTTTAAGTTTCCCTGGATAGTTTGTACCCTCCGAACAGATAAATATAATAGTACATTGCTGAAAATCCATACAATTCCACAATCGTGAAGCATGGATTGAAAAATAAAAAATAAAAACAAGGCACATTTGATGTACCACAAGGTTCGTTTGACGGAGCCGAAATCTTAGAACTAATTGGAGTATAGATAGACAACCACGGATTATACAGAGATGGCGGATTAATAACAGCGCCGGACAACAGAAGAGAAAATGACAGAAGGAAAATGTTTCTCAAACTCTTCAAAAACCTCGATTTGGAGAGAGAAGTAAAGATTAATTTTTAAAAAAAGTTCTCGAATATTTAGATATAGAATTTAATCTACAAAATGTGTGTGTGAGAGAGAAGAGAGAAAGAGAGAGAAAGAAAAAGAGAGCGAGAGAGAGAGAGAGAGAAAGAGAGCGAAAGAAAGAGAGAGAGAAAGAGAGCGAAGAAAGAGAGAGAGAGAGAGAGAAAGAAAGAGAGAGAGAAAGAGAGCGAAGAAAGAGAGAGAGAAAGAGAGCGAAAGAAAGAGAGAGAGAAAGAGAGCGAAGAAAGAGAGAGAGAGAGAGAAAAAGAGAGAAAGAGAGAGAAAAAAGACAGAGAGAAAAAGACAGAGAAAAAAAGACAGAAAAAAAAGACAGAGAAAAAAAGACAGAGAAAAAAAGACAGAGAAAAAAAAGACAGAGAAAAAAAGACAGAGAAAAAAAGACAGAGAAAAAAAGACAGAGAAAAAAAAGACAGAGAAAAAAAGACAGAGAAAAAAAGACAGAGAAAAAAAAGACAGAGAAAAAAAGACAGAGAAAAAAAAGACAGAGAAAAAAAGACAGAGAAAAAAAAGACAGAGAAAAAAAGACAGAGAAAAAAGACAGAGAAAAAAAAGACAGAAAAAAGACAGAGAAAAAAAGACAGAGATAAAGAGAGAGAAAAAGACAGAGATAAAGAAAGAGAGAAAAAGACAGAGATAAAGAGAGAGAAAAAGACAGAGATAAAGAGAGAGAAAAAGACAGAGATATAAAGAGAGAGAAAAAGACAGAGATAAAGAGAGAGAGAAAAAGACAGAGATAAAGAGAGAGAGAAAAGACAGAGATAAAGAGAGAGAGAAAAAGACAGAGATAAAGAGAGAGAGAAAAAGACAGAGATAAAGAGAGAGAGAAAAAGACAGAGAAAGAGAGAAAAAGTGACAGAGAAAGAGAGAAAAAGTGACAGAGAAAGAGAGAAAAAGTGACAGAGAAAGAGAGAGAAAGAGACAGAGAGAGAGAGAAAAAGACGGAAAGAGAGAGAAAAAGACAGAGAAAGAGAGAGAAAAAGACAGAGAAAGAGAGAGAAAGAGACAGAGAAAGAGAGAAAGAGAGAGAAAAAGACAGAGAAAGAAAGAGAGAAAAAGACAGAGAGAGAAAAAGACAGAGACAGAAAAAGAAAGAGACAGAAAAAGAAAGAGACAGAAAAAGAAAGAGACAGAAAAAGAAAGAGATAGAAAGGGAGAGAGAAAGAGACAAAAAGAGAGAGAAAGAAAGAGACAGAAAGTGAGAGAGAAAGAAAGAGAGAGAAAGTGAGAGAGGAAAAGAAAGAGACAGAAAGTGAGAGAGGAAAAGAAAGAGACAGAAAGAGAGAGGAAAAGAAAGAGACAGAAAGAGAGAGGAAAGAAAGAGACAGAAAGAGAGAGGGAAAGAAAGAGACAGAGAAAGAGAATAATAAATAAAATTCATTACTTATCTATTTTTAATCCGTACTCCGAGTTTTATGAAAAATTTCAATCCAATCATTCAAACCCAGGCAGATGTTTTTTAATCAAATGAGTTTCATTTCAGATGATATTTTCTTATATACTTATAATAAAAATAGTTTTTACGATGACGTAAACAGTTTTCAAATATTTCTGTTAATGATGTAAAATTGATTTTATTTGTATTAGAAGATAAAAATCTAAATTCCTTCAGCTATTAAGTCATGTATTACATATTCTGAAATAGTGAGTTTCTCAGAATTTTGCATGAAATTTTAACATAAGATCTATAAAATCCAATTCAACTGTTTATGCGAAATTTGTGGTGATATCAACATAAAGTCTGGTCGTTTAGAACATGAATTTGTGCAAATCGTGAATCTAGTGAACGACTACAATTATTTATAACTGATTATAATGATTATAGGGATTCTTCATAAAATCCGAAAAAAGTATCTGCAATAATATTGGTCCTGACTTGGCATCTCGTCTTTATTTGCTTTACCACCGCCGTAGCATAGACAAAGTCAACACAAAGCGGCAACAGTGTCTCGTTCTTAAGATCAATCTTCGAACCAATGTGTTACGTTTTACATCAATTATCTATCGAGGACGGTCAATGGTACCTGGTGTGCGTGTCTATTGTATTTTCTAACGGTTATTGGGTGGATAGTGACGGTTAAGTTTCAAATTATTCTAGGAATAAGAATAACTGTGGATCCGAATGCAGTTTTGTTGTTATTTTATAGTTTCATTTGTTAACATTTTTATTCATTGTTAATTACTTTATTACTTCTCGTTGGTTGATGTTTGGCATTTATAGTTTGTTTATTTTGTTTTTATTTATTTACTTATTGAATAGGATTATTTCTTCTTCTATGTGTCCTGTCCTTTCAGTACGTAGGCGATCGTGGCTTTCCACTTCTTTCTATTTCTGGTGGCTCTTAGCACGATTTCTCCTATTACTCAGCGCAACCCTCGTTCCGTCAGCCACCTGATCAGCTCCTTCAAATATGTTATCCACTGCTTTTCCCTGTCTTTTTCCCCTCTATCTGGCCTGTTAATATCAGGTTCTCCAAGCCCTCCTTCCTCATTGCATGTCCCAGGAACTTCAGCTGTCTCTTCCTGATGCTCAGTATTAATTTCCTTTTCGTTTCCATCATTTCCAAAACCTCATCATTGCTCACATGTTCGATCCATAATATTCGCAGCATCCTTCTGTAGAACCACATTTCAGTTGCTTCCAGTTTTTCTTTCATCTTTGATGATATTGTCCAGCATTCACATAGCAATCCAGTACTCTTTTCTTTGTTTCTAGCGAAATTGTCCTGTTTCTTAATACTTTACTCAACTTCCGGAATGCTTCTTTCGCTAGGCCAATTCACCTTCGGATCTCTGTGTCGCACTTTCCGTCTTCTGTTAGAACATTTCCCAGGTATTTAAATTTTTGTACCTGCTTGATTTTAGTATTCCCGACCTGTATTTGGCATATTGGCTTGCCCTTTTTACTGATGACCACGCATTTGGTTTTCTTGCAGTTTTATTTGTAGTCCTTTCTTGTGACTCTTCAGCTACCTTCTGTAGGAGGTCTTGTAGTTTCCTTTCCGTGTCTGCTATCAGGACTGTATCATTTGCGCACCTTATGTTGTTTAAATTGTGGCCTCCAATGACGAATCCTGGCATAAATTCTAGGGTCCTCAGAATAGTCTCGCTGTACAAGTTGAATAGATCCGGTGAAAAGACACATCCTTGTCTCTAGCCCCTTTCAATCTTTGTATATCTGCTGAATTTGTTTCCTGTCCGTATGCAGGCGATTTGCTGCCAGTAGAGATTCTTGATTACTCTGATGTCTTTCCCAAATGTGTCGAGGCTGTCGAGCATCCCCCCCAATTTCCTGTCCATTGTAGTTTGTCTTTGTGCTATCGTTTTTTTTTAATCATGTCACCCCAAGCAAGGCATTCCACTGCCACTATAGCGCAGGGGGTTACATAGAGGGATTGGGTATAGGAAATGTCAGAAGGAGGGTGATAGACGACTTAGGATGTACATAGGGGGAGAGTTGGAGAGAGTGGGTGTGAGTTAGTGTGTTAGGAGTTGTCTATTGACCTTACATTTAAACTCCTGGAGGTTGTAGCCGTCGGGTAACAAGCAAGCATGTGGTAGGGAATTCCACAGGCGGGAAGTGCGAGGAAAGAAGCTGTTGGAGTAGAAATTGTGGTTACATTTCATGGGTTTCACTGTAAAAGGGTGGGACCAAGTTGCCAATCTAGTATCTCGTGAAAATTCACATCTGAGGGGGGTGGCCACCAGTGATGTAAGTTCGTCAGAGCAAAAGCCATGAAAGTATTTATAGAAGAGGCAGTTTGTTCTATCATCCATTCGAAATAAAATAAAAAAAATGATGTTATATTCAGCACTCTCTACTCGAGTGTTCCGGAGTCGGAACTTTTTATGATCGTTCGACCCACTCGTCAGGGGTATCAGCAACAGACTGCTAATTTTCATTATTTTTACATATAGTTAAAAATAATAATTTACCTGCTATTTATTGATGTCTTTGTGTGTGTGTGTGTGTGTGTGTGTGCGCGTGCGCGCGCACGCGTGTGAGAGAGAGAGTGTACACGTGTGTATGTGTACATTTTATGAATATCGTAGTTATTTTTTTATTTCTTGTCTCCTAAAACTCACTTTTTTTGTCTTTCTGCTCTCAGTAGAGATTAATATATATATATATATATATATATATATATTGGTTTTGCACAAAATGTATCTATTCATTCGCATATTAATCGTTCTTTTTGTTTAGTAATTTTGATTTTTGCATCTGTTAATCTGTTTTGTAATCATAATCTGAAATTGTAATTTGATTGGTTTAAATACATATTGACGTATATGTGTGTGGTATAAATGAAAGAAAGAACTGAATTTCGTTAAAAATAAGAAAAAAAGGACATTTCATCGGAATGTGTGCCGATAAAGCAACATGTAAATCATTATTTTCATGTTTATAAAATCAGAGATGTTTCCTCAGTATATAAATATAGATTACATTTCATAATCACTATAAACATTTTTGTTAGATATGCAAATACATTATCAAAGTCCATGGGCGTTTTATAATTTCTTTTATTATCTTTTAAGATAACTTTGTTCAACAATTTAACTGACAAATAGAAGAACAGACAGACAGACATACAAATCTATAGGCCTGTATGAATAATTTGAGAATTTTTACCGAAAAAATAAATAAATAAATAAAATAAAACTTCAGAATTTCATGTGAAGCAAATACACTTTCTAATTTAAAAAATTAGCGCAATACAATATTACTTTTCGCCTATTCACGACTAAAGTGAACTTAGTAAATGTCTAAAAAACATTGGGCTCGTAAACAAAAAAAGTTGTGAATACAATAATACTATAAATTCTATAGGTACCTTCACTAAATCGCAGAAAAACAACAGTATGAAAAAAAAAAAAGAAAAAAAAAAAGAAAAAAAAAAAGACCCCAAACTAATAAGAACGAGGTTTTTTCTATCAAAATGTTCATGCTATTATTAAAAGGCAAAATCAATGTTTTTTTTTTTGTTTTTTTTTTTAATATTCTAATTCTAACAAGTTCGAAATTTTGGTTTAAAAAAAAAAAAAATCTTGTTTTGATTTTCGTTAGCGAATAACCAAATTGTTACGAGAGTTTACAACGGATAATGTATTATTACATAATATTTTTCCGGTGAAAAACACATTACTTTGGAAATTCTTGCAAAAATCAAATAATTGTCGGATTTTAATGAAACTTTCAGAACTTACTCACAAATGACTGAAATTATTTTTGAAATTATTTTTTTAAAAATCTCGGTAAAAATATTTTTTTGCATCTTTTACCCGCTCTTCACGTAAATTCATGAAATTTTAAGAAATTAAATTTTGTTGCTAAAATTGGTTTTATTAGTTAAACGCAGAACTCATTGGGGAATGTAAATCATCTATTCCCCCCACCAAACCTTTGTAATAGTAAAAATAAAAAATGTAATAAAACTATGACATTATTTAATTTGATGAGCTTATAATTGCTTTAATAAATAATATATATTAAGGACATGATAATCTAAAAATTTCGTTTAATAAGAAAATTTAGAAGATTTGTTTTCATTTTTTTTAATTATAATAATTCATAAAGTTTCAAAAATATTTTAATACTTCAAAGATTTTTTGGCGTTAGGTTATTAAGTTAATATGTGAAAACTATATTTACTAACTGAAAATTGAAACGTTTAATACAAATCGTCGAGCCTTCGTATTTTTAAAATAATTTTTAATTTTTTCTCGTACTTAATTTTTTTTTTTTGTAATTTCTGTGAGTATTAAAATGTCATTTGTTTCACGGTTTCTTTCTCTCTCAGGAAGAAAATTTGGACAATTTTCTCAAGTCTGATCGCCATTCACTTAGCTTATCTTGCATCTGTGTCATCACATATCAAATAATTCGGGGAAGTCATAAATATCAACACTGCGTTAAAAATATTTTTATGCTAAATTTCATGCTATAAATAAGTAATAATTGTGTAAATCAGATTAATTTTACATTAAATTTGCTAATTTACCAAAAATATTGTGTCAAAGATGTATATTTTATTTTTAAAAGGTTTATTAAAACCGAGAATTAACTTTGTGTGTCGATCGCTCCATAATAGCCGAAAATTTTTTTTTAAATTTAAATGTCAAAATTTTAGATTCCAATCAATATATCTCTTTGAAATACACCAAATAATTTTACTTACTGGAAATTAGACTGAAAACAAGTTCCCATGTTTTTGCTGTCGAAATACGTAAATGTAAATCTCTTCTACTATAAAAGCTTCTTTTCTCGCACTTCCCATTTGTGGAACTCCCTTCCATATACTTGTTTCCTTGATAGCTAGTCTCCTGGAATTTATGCACAACCTCAATCACCGCCTTATATCTTTGACTCATCATTTCTAATCCTTTGCCTGACATCCCGTGAATATTCTCATTCTTCTCTTACCCATTCTATATTGACGTAACCTTTCCTCTCCTCTTACGTAGCCCTCTGCATACCAGTGGCATTACTGCCTTGCTTGGGGTTTTTGAAAATTCATTTTAATAGTTCGGCATTGAAAATGAGTAGAGGTGTCTATTATAGATTGTATCGGAACGTTTTCCGGAATATAAGTGCTGTAACTATACGGTTTGGCGAAAATGCGCGTGTAGCTAACTCCTCTCGCCCGTACCGAGCCTCACCTGAGTCAATCTACCAATGGGCTTCATTCTGTCTGTGAGTCCGATTTGCCGAGCTTGAAGTAAAATTTAATGCACGAACGTTGCTTGAATTTGTCAAAGAACTTAAAGCAAAATGCCTGCATCAAATTTTGCGTGATGTACGACAGATCTGATGCTGAAACGAAGGTTAGATTTTTAAGAAACATTATTTTGTTCAAACACAGGTTTGTGGGGGAGACAGACATTTCAATGCTGATCGAGTGTCCGATTGAATATGATGATGAATGGTCAAGGTGACCTATCACGCACAAAACGCCAAAATAGTTGAGGAAAAAAAAAAGAATGAATTCATAAATAAAGACATTTCTTCACACCCTCTTACGAGAGAGTTTCATTAGCTCATCACTTTTTTCTAATTATCTATCATTAAACTTCTGAAATTTAGCTTTTTTTCTTTTCTTTTTTTTTTCACAGTCTGGTTTGCCCTGTACAAGGCACGGGGGCTACTCAATGTAGAGTAGTTACGTTAAGTGGTAGTTTATATGAAAAGAGGAAGATAACGGTTGATTTTAACGGGTCAGGAT
This sequence comes from Ascarosepion bandense, assembly GCA_037127315.1. NCBI lineage: Eukaryota > Metazoa > Mollusca > Cephalopoda > Sepiida > Sepiidae > Ascarosepion > Ascarosepion bandense. The sequence goes on from JBBBDQ010000434.1 coordinate 1,128,582, forward strand.
TCTAGTGAATGGGAAACATCCTCTTGAGAGTTTGTTTCACTGGGCCGTGGTTTGCGGGCGGAAGCGGTTTGAGTGGAACTTACTTCTCACCTATGGAATATGGAGGGAGGGAGGGAGGGTGTTTCGCTACTATGTAAGTTCTATAACGTCTCCTAGTCGTGAGGGTCAGGCTTGGTAGAATCAGGTGATGCAGTTGGTCTAAGCACTTTTCATGGTAGTAGCGACACAGTAGTGAGAGACTCGCTACATCCTGCCTGTGAGTCAGAATTTGGAGCGTAGAAAAAAAAAAGCTATTCACCAACAAGACTTCGGAGAAGCTTTTGAACTATTAAAACGAAAAAGTGTCCAGATATATTTTTTTAATCATATCGCCAAAAGCAAGGCAGTCTATAGCAACTGGTGCGTATTGGGTTACATAAGAGAAAAGTTATGAGAAAGAGTGACAGGTTACAGGGGTTGTCAGGAAGTGGGTAAGAGAAGGATGAGAATACTGATGAGAGTGAAGTGGACGGAGAAAGGAGCATGAGAGAGAGGATGCAAGTCAGTGAGATAGGAGACGACTATTGACTTTAGATTTAAATTCTTAGAGATTGTAGCTATCGGGAAAGCAAGTAAACGGAAGGGAATTCCACAGGCGGGAAGTACGTGAAAAGAAGCTGATAGAGTAGAATTTGCGTTTACATTTTATTAGTTTCACAATAAAAGGATGGACCTACTTGCTAATCTTGTGGCACGAGTAAATTCATATATAGGGGTCACCAGAGAGCTAAGTTAATCAGAGCAGAAGCCGTGAAAGGAGGCCACATTGCACCGGTGAGAAAGTGACTGTATTCAAGCTCCTAAGTCGGGATTGATCACATTACAGATTCTCCATTGGATTTTTTCAAGGGCCTCTAGGTGGATAGCAGAGGCACCCGACCAGATATGGCAGTAGTATTCAATACAAGGGCGGATGGCAGATTTATTGCAACAATACTTCATTTTAGGTCTGATCTGGCGCTTATAAGGTAAAGGGTAGCATGAGGAGTCAGATACTTACTGGAGCGGAATAGGGAGCCGATCATTTTATCTGCATTTTTAGTGATGGATTGTATATAGGAATTCTACTTGAGGTCGTTGTGGTGCATTGGATATCGGCCGAATTCATTGCATTCACTTACGCGCAAATACCCTTGGGAAAGGTTTTAATCCGTTTCTTCCCTCCAGTTATGGGTTAAATAACAGGACAGATTGGGTTCTATAGCTTTGGTCTGCAACCAGTCTACCACAGAAAGCAATGGCAACCTACTGCGGGATAATCATCTGCCCAGTCAGTCATGTCGCTTTCGAGATATGATCACCCAAGCGTTTATCACGTATGGCACTTTACTGACTGACTTGAGGTCGGGTGTGAATCAATATCCTATCCGGTGCCTTTTTGCTTGGTACATCCATTCATTGTGACTAGTTCAGGGTTTGATTGGCGGTGATGGAATATAACCAGTTTGATTTTTGAGTTATTCAATGTAACCAGCCAGTTTTTTTCCCATAAGGAAGTTAGTGTTAGACTGGAAGAACGGCCAGCTGCTAATCTCTGACCGTCAAGACATTTTTTTAATCATATCACCCTGAGCAAGGCGGTAACGCCACTGATGTGCAGGGGGCTACATAAAAGTGAAGAGATTGGAAAAGAGAGAACCGGAAGTCACATCCTAAACAGGGAACAGGGGATGAGCCTCTTCACCTGTTCAGTAGACGTGGGTGGAGTGTGAACCGGGCGATAGTTTAGTCTATCTACTCCAACTGAAAACAAAGTGAGAAGATTAGAAAAGAGAAAACCGGAAACCGCATCCTAAACAGGAGAAAAGGGATGAGCCTCTTCAGCTGTTCAATAGATGTGATCGTATATCGTAGTATCATCGGTATAAATGTCTACAAATTTGGAAACAAAAGATTTCAGGCTATTTGAAGTTTCAAAAGAAGGTATAGTCTTTCCGTTAAAAGGAAGGGAGACGTTCAAAACCACTTTAAGTAAAATTAAAACCTCCATTAATTCAAATTTTTATATCTGTTTCTACGACACAAAGTTTAATTCATCATCTAACAAAAAAAAAAAAAAATTTCTAGGCAACATTTCTTCAGTTGGAGCTCAGACTGATAACATTCAAATAAAACTTTAGAATTTGTAATTTCAGAAATTTTAATCTTTGACTTTGATACCCAAAAATCGATTGCGCTTAAGAAACAAAATCTAAAAAAGTTACAAGATTATCGTAAATGATCACATATACAGATTCACACATGCGGAGATTCAAAAGTAAGAAGCATTTCAATAATACTCAAATCTAATATTAATACAGGATTGTCTTCTTTAAGACTGTTGGGATTATGTCGTTTAAAGCAATTTTTAATCATGGATCTGAGAAAACGGCCAGTGATTATCAACCGCAGTACACTAGTGTGCCTTAAAATATTATCAGTGTGTTTGTGTGTATAAAAGTAGTAATGGCACAGTATTTGAATAAGTATCAAATATTTTCAAATAATTTATTTTCACTTATCTTTCGATTATGTTATTTTTAATACTTTCTTGTAATCTTCTTCTATGTGCCCTGTCCCTTCAGGACGTAGGCGATCATGGATCTCCACGTCTCCCTATCCCTTGTGGCTCTTAGTATGTTTGTTCCTGTTGCTCCTGGTAACCCCCGTTCCGTCATCCACCTGATCAGACCCTGCAAATATGTTATCCGCTGCCTTCCTCTGTCTCTCCTTTCTTCTATCTGTCCAGTCAGTATCAGGTTCTCCAAGCTCTCCTTCCTCATTGCATGTCCCAGGAACTTCAGTTGTCTCTTCCTGATGCTCAGCATCAATTTCCTTTTTGTTGCCATTCTTTCTAACACTTCGTCGTTGCTTGTATGCTCAGTCCACGATATCCGTAGCATCCTTCTGTAGAACCCCATTTCGGCCGCTTCTAGTTTTGTCCTCATTTTCGATGATATTGTCCAGCATTCACAGCCGTATTGAAGAACTGACATCACGTAGCAGTCTAGCACTCTTTTCTTCGTTTCTATTGAGATCTTCCTGTGTGTTAGTATTTTGCTCATCTTCTGGAACGCGTCCTTTGCCATGCCAATTCGCCTTCGGATCTCCGTGTCGCACTTTCCATCTCCTGTTAGAACACTTCCTAGGTACTTAAATTCTTGGACTTGTTTGATTCTGTTATCCCCCACCTGTATTTGGCATTTTGGGTTGTATCTTTTGCTGATGACCATGCACTCAGTTTTCTTAAAGTTTATTTGTAGTCCCTTCTTGTCACTCTCCACTGCTACATTCTGTATGAGATCTTGCAGTTTCCTTTCCGTGTCCGCAATCAGTACTGTATCGTCCGCGTATCTTATGTTGTTCAGGTTGTGGCCTCCAATAACAAATCCTGGTGTGTCATCTAGGGTCCTCAAAATATTCTCGCTGTATAGGTTGAACAAATCCGGTGAAAAAATATATTCATGTTTTAAAAAGTATTTTTTATTTTAACCCAAAAACTTTCCTTTATTCGAATGAATAATTAAACTTTGTATTAGTCCTCATAAATAGTTGGATAGAAACATTGTGTGCGTATTTTTTATAAGGTTTTCTTTATAAAATTTAAATGTATTCCCTTTAAACATTTTGCCAAAGGAGACGTGACATTAAAAAGCCGTTGCTTAAAAAAAGGTTGAGAAACATTAGTTTAGACATGTCTGACGAGTTGGATGCTATACATGACATCCATAGTGAAGTCTCAATCTGACGAGGCTATTTAAAAATAGGACTCAAGTTTTCTGGTTAATATTTTCGATTTGTAGCTTCATGCGACACTGAATAAATATATTCCTAAAATCACAACCTTATGACGTGTTCATGTTTCTTACCAAAATTTGTCATAAACGATCCATGCACCGAGGTATTTAAGAATGTTTTATGATTGATTCAAGGAAGCTGACATCACTAATCTCGTGTCAATTCTGTCTTGGAAATAATTATCTGAAGTCTTCTCTCTTCGAACACTTGGTGTAGCATACTGATAAATCCTTAAATCATTTTTATACAAAACTAGCAGTATAGCCCGACTTTGCACGGGTGTAATGAAAGCTTTAAAACTAATCCATGGTCCTGGAGCTCAGACTCTTTGGACGTTAGCACGAAAGACTAAAAGGCAATACTGTTTCCAGTCAAAACTGTAGATTGAAAGAAAAATGAATGGATGTAAGTCAAATTTTGATTTCCAGTATCGATGTCAAATAAGTTTTCCGTCGCAAACTGAATTTTGAAGGTTAAATAAGTTCTCTGAGTAAATGGTATCATGACCGAGACTAAAAATTACAATTATACCTACTCAGAGCAAGACCCTAAGCAAAAACCAAAATAAAAGGGCTGAAAACCTGATTTTGATCAGACCCGATAGAATATCGGGGCATCGATTTCCAATAGAAGAGTTAAATAAATCATCCAAGGATAAGCTAGCCTACCTAAGTTCATGAAAACTTATCGTACCCATCTGGAGTAAAATTGGAGAAAATGAGCCATATTGATGGCTGAATATCAGTTTTTGATCAGATTCGATAGAATATCGGAGGTATCGATTTCCGATATCGGGTAAAATGAGTCGTTTAAGAAGATCTACTATTGTTTGAGACTAAAAACTATAATTTTACCAAGTTAGAGCAAATTCTGCAGCAAGAACCACGATAAAAGGGTTGAAATCCTGACCAAACCTGATCGGATATCGGGGTATCGATTTTCAATATCGGGAATAAACCGGGAAAAAATTAGTAGCTCATAATCTGACCAGAAGCCTAAAGAATACTTGTGTTAAGTTTGATGAGAATCGGATAAAAATTGTGCATTTGTGTAAAGGACATACAGACACACACAAACATCTTGCCTTTCATATATAGATATGACCACAGCCCCGCCGCCTCCTTATCGTAGGTACTTTGCCTCTACGGTCTTCAGGATTCGTTGTGGATGTAGTACGGCATATTTAAATATTCTACACCCATTTCTTCACATCTGTGCTTATAAAGAAAAGATTAAACATATTGGGAAGCATTTCCTCTTCTCCTGAGGAAGTTTGAAATCCGTTGTGTTTGAGGCCATCTAACATATATGACTGTTGATCAACGCAGTTCCTCTATCACATCAAAGCAGTCAGAGTTTTTTGGAAGACGGGTTTTAAATGGTAAGAAAAGGAAGTCCCTGCTGATGGGATCTTAAGCTGGTAAGAGATCAACATTGCCGGCGTACAACTTTGTTAAGAACACTATTTTCTGGAGTTGTTTGGTGAGGTATGCGATCTTTCACTCCTTACAAGAACAAAGCCGAGTTGAATCATTACAATTTGACTTTCATAAAATGGTTAAGGGTCTAATTAGTAAAATATTTATCACTGCTTTCACCACTAATGAACTAACTGAGATGCCACTCGACATGAAAGGATCTTCCTGACGACTGTTTCCAAGGTGTATTTATGCGTCACCGTCAACATACCCTTATTGATTTGGGATGTGCTTTTGATTTCAGATTTTTACCCTCAAAGTTGAGAAATTTACTTTTGAGATCAAATTTAAACTACTTTCAAGATTTCAGCCTCAATGTCAAGGGAATTCTTTATATATATATATATATATATATATATATATATATATATATATAGTTGTTGTTCTGTGTCTATAGCCACTGTATTCGTTAAATAAATTCTACAATTTTCGAATATATTTTAAATGCAACGTCAATTGCCATCTACCTTCGTGACTCTCACCTCTCTTATTCTTTCTTCAACATCACGTGTACTGTTTTCTTTTGTCATTATTGTAACCCCCTGCGCACCAGTGGCAGTATTGCTTTGCTTGGGATGAAACGATAATAAACAAAATAAAATAAAAATATTCTGGTGTATATTCTATTTCCTCTTGAAATTTGTGCGGTCGGGATTGAAACGAAAACTGGGTGTGTTTTTAGACTGGGACATTTTTTTCTTGTTTGGTTTGTTTGCTTAACGGCATAATGTCCTTATGGGTCATTTAATGCCAAACATTTTAATTTTCTTGGAATCGTTAGTATTTTTAGTATTAAATTCTATTGCTGATATTATTACTATAAAAAGTATTTTTAAACTTTCATGGTGTTTTCACCCCAGTTTTGGGGTTCACTATTTGCACGTAGATAAAACTGACAAGCGTTACGAGGAAGGGATTCTATTGAATCTTACTCATTACAAAAAAGTTTTAATTCATGAAGTAGTCGTAAAAATAAGGAAATTAGAAATAGAAAGTTTGGAAGATGCTAGAATGTCCGAGAAATTCGAGTAAAATCTAAAAGATTCTAGAATATGAAAATTAGGTGTTAGCTCCTATAAAATAGTTTTTTGGAAGAGAGGAGTTAGTTGTTAACAGGATTTGCTGAAATTATCAACTCCGGCCCGATTCGTAGATCTGTGCATCCAGTCGAAAGAATCTCTAAGAAAAGTTGCCGACCAAGTAAAACCTGAAAGAGAACCTCATGGAACTATATGGGTAAATAGATATTTTTGACTTTTCATTGACCATACTTGAAATTATTCTTTATATACACATTTGAGGATTTCCAAAAAGTATAGCACTTAAACTTCTTTGCCATCTTAACTGGGTAAAGATATTTGACACCTTCTTCCCTTTTGTAACACTTCGACGGCCAGTAGTAAACTCTGTTTTTCTTTTTGAATGCAAAAACTGTATATTTGTAAATATTTTTATTTAATGTTTTGGTAAATTAAATATTGCTCTGGGATTTATCTTTGAGTTTTGGTTAATCAATTCTTTTTCTTTTGTTACACTTAACACGTAACAGAAGTGCTACCACCCATGTTCAGGGTGGTTCTTGGAACAACATTAATTAAGAGGTGATTCCACACTCCTCCAAATCTCTCGAGCAGAGGCCTTGCTGCCGGATGTAGTTTATAGTCTTACCCAGGACGCACTTTTGTTTTAGATTTGATTGTATAATATAAGAGATTTTTGCTTTTCTCTCTATTTCAGTACATAATCTATGCTGTTTTGTTTTATTAACTTAGTTAAAGTTTCAAAAACATGTTTGTTTCTCAGAGTATTAAGGTGGTTCTTTTTTTTTTTTTTTTTTTTTAGCAACTTAAGTTTTTTTCTTCAACTTTTACTTTTTATTTGTTCATATGTTTTTGCTATCGGTCTTTTCAATTCAATTCGCCCCCGCCCCCAGGGAAAGGTCTGCTTTTTATCTTGTTAGTTTATAGATAATCTCATGTAACTCGGCTAGAAAACTATGATTACATTATGAGATTCGTCGACGTTGCTCAAGTCAAGATTTACTTACGTCGGATTGGATTCTACTTTATCAGTAAATGCTTTCTTCATTTCATCCTCATTTCAACAACTTTGATCCGATATGCCATGACCAGTGTTGTTTCTTCTTCTTCTTCTTCTATGTGCCCTGTCCCTTCAGGACGTAGGCGATCATGGATCTCCACGTCTCCCTATCCCTTGTGGCTCTTAGTATGTTTGCTCCTGTTGTTCCTGGCAACCCCCGTTCTCCAGGCTCTCCTTCCTCATTGCATGTCCCAGGAACTTCAGTTGTCTCTTCCTGATGCTCAGCATCAATTTCCTTTTTGTTGCCATTCTTTCTAACACTTCGTCGTTGCTTGTATGCTCAGTCCACGATATCCGTAGCATCCTTCTGTAGAACCCCATTTCGGCCGCTTCTAGTTTTGTCCTCATTTTCGATGATATTGTCCAGCATTCACAGCCGTATTGAAGAACTGACATCACGTAGCAGTCTAGCACTCTTTTCTTCGTTTCTATTGAGATCTTCCTGTGTGTTAGTATTTTGCTCATCTTCTGGAACGCGTCCTTTGCCATGCCAATTCGCCTTTGGATCTCCGTGTCGCACTTTCCATCTTCTGTTAGAACACTTCCTAGGTACTTAAATTCTTGGACTTGTTTGATTCTGTTATCCCCCACCTGTATTTGGCATTTTGGGTTGTATCTTTTGCTGATGACCATGCACTCAGTTTTCTTAAAGTTTATTTGTAGTCCCTTCTTGTCACTCTCCACTGCTACTTTCTGTATGAGATCTTGCAGTTTCCTTTCCGTGTCCGCAATCAGTACTGTATCGTCCGCGTATCTTATGTTGTTCAGGTTGTGGCCTCCAATAACAAATCCTGGTGTGTCATCTAGGGTCCTCAAAATATTCTCGCTGTATAGGTTGAACAAATCCGGTGAAAAGACACATCCTTGTCTTACGCCTTTTTCTATCTTTGTGTATCTACTGAGGTCGTTACCTGTCCGTATGCAGGCCGTTTGCTGCCAGGCCTAAAACGTTTCATTTTTCGCCGATACTTTTAGCTTGGTTAACAATTATAAATTGACAGAGCGAAGAAGAATTTGAAATGCTAAAATCAATAACGTTTTGATTAATTTATCTTAGCTATACCATGTATTTGGAATGGGGAACATCTTTTGAAATAAAAATTAATGTTCTTAGAGGTTTCAGTTTTAATGGGACGCGTTTTTCTATTAAAGGTGTAGTGAGTTCCGACAAAAAATTAATAAGATATAAAAATAAAATATATCAACAAAAATAAAAAAAGTTTTCGAATTAAAATAAAGCATCTTTACTTTTCTTTAAAAAGTAAACTATTAAAAAACCCACATGTAATAATATCAGTTAAGTGTCATACGTGATACACGCTTTGGGCGATCATGTCTCGAAAGATACAGGACTGACTAGACAGAAGATTATCCCGCAGTAGATTGCCTTTGCTTTCTTCGGTAAACTGGTTGCTAGCCAATGCTGTAGAACCTAATCTGTCCTATTACTTAACCCATAACTGGAGGGAAGAAACGGATTGATACCTTTCCCAGGGGTATTTGTGCGTAAGTGAATGCAACGAATTCAACTGGAATTCGAACTCGGCTCCCCGATTTGTCGTTCTGAGTCAATATCAACGGTACAACAAAGCACATTCTAAAATTTAACCCGAGTGAGTCTCGAACCCAAGCGGACAATTGTTCTTATTCACGATAATGAACAGTGGATTAAAAATTCAACTGATAATTTTGATTTATCTATGAGAGCTCTGGAATCTGCAGAGTCTTCAGATTTAGTTGGATTATTTCTTCTGTACAACCTCACGGCATATAAAAGACATCGATTTAAATAATAGGACTTTAAAGAGATGATAGACTCATAATAGTAAATAAATCTACTGGAGGTAAGATTGATAAACTTAGAAAATTAATCCATAGAGTTCTTAAATCTTTCGGTCTTAGCGTAGTTATTAATTCTAATATAAAACAAGTTGCCTTTATAAACATAACGTTAAACTTAGTTTCTAATAATTTTCAACCTTACATAAAAAATTATGCTAACCCAATTTATATAAACCCTGGCTCTAATCCTTCACCATCGGTTATCAAGCATATTCCATCATCGTTGAACGTCGCATAAATATACACTTCTCTAGCAAATAAATTTTCGAAAAACATAAAACAATTTACGATAAAATACTTAGGGATAATGGGTTTCGATCTTCCGAGATAAGTTTTGTGTGAAAATATAGTTGTTCCAGAAATAAAAATAGAAACTACTCATTTTAAGTTTTTAATATGGAGCAAATTATGTAAGTGTAGAAACCCCCAACCAATGCCCCTTATCCAACAAATGTTTAACTAAATATCTACATATGCTCTATCTCATCAGCAGAAAATCCTAGGGTTACTAAATTTTATATTGGTAATACAATGAATTTTTTAAAGCGTTTTTTGCAATCATCTCTCATCTTTTACTAATAAGGACAAACAAAATATGAGATCACTTATTAGAGACATTACTAAATCAAAAGCATGAAACTACAGTAAATTGTAAACATTAAAGAGTTAACCTTACAATCCTGCTAAGATTACAAAATATAAGGTATGAAACTATAGCAATTGTAAACTTTTTATAGTATTAACTTTACTATCTTGATAATTTACTTTAAATATATATGATCTCTTATGTTATTTTATCTTTATTTTCTATTACAAATTGTAATCTATTTACTGCCTTAAATTTTAATTAAATTTTAATATATTTTTTCTCCAATTTATTATATTAGCTCTAATGAATTTATAACTTCGTGTTATGTTTTAAATCCTCTAATTCACGTTTTATGAATAATTTCTGTTTATGTGTGTGATTTCGTCATTCTTAAAAAATGCCAAAGAATTTAGCTTGAAACAATGTGCCTGATTCTGTATCTGTCTGCAATTCACTTCCAGCCAAAATTTAGAATTTCTCTTTCTTAGCCGTTTTTATTGTCTCTCCTTTCTTCCCTCTCCACATTTTCCTCTTCAATTTCTACTCTTTTTGTATTTTTCACTTTCCTCTTTCTTTCCTTTTCCTTTATAGAAGTAATTTTTTGGGGCGGACCTGAAGGAGACTATCATCACCTTTAAATATGTTTTTTTTTTTTTTCACTTTTTTTCAGAGCAGTCTTATCGGTTATGCCTTAAAATTTCCGATTATCAAAAAACAAATTGAAAAAATTTCAATATTTAAACAATTTTAGGGGGGGCTCTGTTTCTCATAAAACGTTATAGTACATTAATCCTCCATTTTGGAACCACTCGCATTGGGGTTGCTTTGTTTTTTGTTTGTTTGGTTGTTTTTTGTTTGTTTGGTTGTTTTTTTTTTGTTTTTTGGAGGACAAGTTGTTACTCTTATTTTTGTCTTTTTCAAGTTTTCTTTAGTTCTTACGATGGCATCTTCCTCGGAAACTCCAAGAATGGCTTTATTAAAAAAATTCGCAAAGGATTAAGTTGCCGAATATGCGCAAGCAATAAAGTTAATTGCACAGGATCGATTTCAGATAAGGTTGTATGAAAAACTGAGCGCCCCGCAAAAATTGTTTAAATGTTGAAATTTTACAATTTTTTTATTCTATTTTATTTTTTGTCAATCAGAAAGTTTAGAGTTTAATCGATAAGATTGCACTGAAAAAAGTAAAAAAAAAGAAAATGAAAAACAACAAAGTGGGTGGTAGTCTCCTTCATGTCCGCCCGTTTCTTTTAATACCACAAGATTTGAGCCCAGACACTATGTAACCGATATCAATGTCGGTCTACAATTCACTTCCAGCCTAAATGTAAAATTTCTTTCCTTTTTATCTGTCCTTTTTCTTGATTTAACATCTGATTTTCGCATCTTTTCTACCCTCTTTCTGTCCCGCCTCTTTTTCACCGCTTTTTAAATATCTTTACCTCGTACAAAAAGATTTCCATAAATAAAAAGTGGTGTTTTAAAATTTAAATTTTTTTTTCAAAAAACGTTTATTACCATCATTATTAATTACATGAGACATTGTTGTTTTAATGTTAAAACAAAATGTACAATTTTCTAGTACTTTGTACAT
>JBBBDQ010000434.1:1145000-1210000 GCA_037127315.1 Ascarosepion bandense
GCTTGATATTGGGGTTAATCACTACGTTAAGGCCAAACGATTGAAAGACTTTATGAATTAATTTTCTAGTTCTATCAACCATACCTCCAGTAGATTTATTTATTATCATGAGTCCGTCATTTCTATATAGTCCTATATTGTTAGTGTCGATTTCTTTATACGCAGCGAGGTTGTACAACAGGAATAATCCCACCAGATCTGAAGATTCTGCAGAATCCAGGGCTCCCATAGATAAATCAAAATCATCCGTTGAATTTTTTAGTCCACTGTTCGTTATCGTAGAGGAGAACTAAGTTTTTACAGTTCAAGATTATCTTGATTTCATCCTTTGTGATGTCCTAGTAGAATATATATATATATATATATATATATATATATATATATTTCCCTCCTGTCACGCGATTAGAGAGCGACAATAGCAAAGCACCGTCTGTTCAGTTCATTCTCTTCACTACCAGTTATTAAAGCTCTTGTTGCACGTTTGCTCTTTAATAGTGCCTTATTTTATTTAAATAATTAGTATTCTCTATTAAAACAGTCCTGTGTAAATATATGTCATAACCTGTGAAGAAACAGCTAATAATCCTCTCAAATATTTTGCCTTCATTTTTGGCGGCTGAGGTACACTCGTATTGAAGAGTAACATAAAATGAACTGTTTTATCTCGCAGCATGTGTCATGTCTTGCTCAATTTAGCTGTTCTTAATTTGTATCTTCAATCTTAAATATTTTTTAACTATTCTTTATTCATGTTCAATGAGATCAGAGAGTTTTTTGGTGATATATTTTATATTTAAATTGCTTAATTATTCAAATAAAGATGTTTCTGCCTTGAACTTTGTAACTACTTAAGCATTTAGATCAGAGGGAAGTAAGCAATGAATAAAGAGCAATTTGAGCATTTTTACAAATATTAAAACTTATTTGCTTCGTTGTATATGCAATAAGCAGCAACAACGATATTTAAACCCATTAAATTGCTGTAAGAGGCAATTTTACAAATTCCATTTTAGGGCAAATGTAGATTTTTCAAACAAAAGCCATTTCCTAACAAAGAAAATGAAAGAAAATGAAAGAAAACTTGGCCTGTCTTACTAGTATAAAGAGAAGAAAGGGCAAGAGACTTAATAATCAGGTTTTGCCTGTAGAACTTGCATCAATTACTGAACTTTGCAATTTTCGATGTAAAAATTAAAAAATTAAAAGTAGTTTTAGGTGTTAAAAGAAAACGAAAACAAGATAGACTAGAAGAAAAAAAAAAGAAACAAGACCGTAAACAAATGACAAAAAATAAAAATAAATAAATAAAAACAAATCAAAAAGTAAAAAAAAAAAAGAAGAAATTCAAATCCGGTGTTCATTCATAACTGGTCCCTTATTGCTAGATAAAATTTAAATATTTCTTTGTGACTAAAATAAATGACTAAAAAATAAGCATGTTTGTATTAGAGTTATGGTAGTGGAAAAAAAAAAAAGCCAAAACCTTACATACACATAATGGATTTAAATGCAGTCGTTGCTAAAATAGAAACGTAATTATATTTTCATTTTTATTATTTTTTAATACCAGAATTTACTGTCACTAAACTGCATGAATAAAAAAAAGTCATGGTATATCTTATAAATCCACCTTGACGTCACGTATTAAATAAACAGCTCGCATTGTTAACCACATTTAATGTTACTTATGAAAGAGGTAAAACAAAAACACTCACGACTGTTGATATAAATGGGCCATCAGCTCTAAAGCAACATATTTTAAGCTAGTCTTCGTGTTCTACTTAATGTGAGCGACTGTTGTTTCCGACCCCTTGTTTGTTATAGTCATTTTTGAGTGAGTTATAGGCCATTATCGAGTGAGCTTAATTCTGTCTGACGGCAGAATACCGTAGAGCCATTCTCATTTTTGTGGTGTGAACGATAACTTATAAACACAGTTTTAGTTTATTCTAAATTGTTTTGTTGAACTGTTTGCTTGATTGCACCCAACTCCTTTTATATATTTTTGTAGAAAATAATTATAATCGTAGAAATATAGGTGCATTTTTAGGATCCATGTGAAACGCGGTATTTTGATGTATGTTTGAACCGAATGGTGAAAGATTACTTCTTACGGTGCGTACGGCAGTGGTTACAATGGATGTAGATATATCCCAAAAATCGCTGGAAAAAAAAAACAAAAAAAAAACAAAAAAAAACACAACAGCATAGTCTGAAGGAAAAGGCCTCAAACTTGTAGGGGATTTGGTAAGTGCTTGGTTGATGTGCTTCCGTATTTTACGGGTATTGCTCTCGATATTAGTTCCCCCACAAATACGACACAATGTTTTACAATCGCGCAAAAGAAATGGAATAAGTCACAACGAACATTAAACAACAAACAATTTAATATGTATAAAATAAAATTAGCATGTGGAAACAAATAAAATACATGATGTGAAAAATTGCCTTTTGGAAAATAAAGTTTGGCAAGAAGTTAAATTTGTTTAAAGGTGTGTGTAAGTTTATATTAACGGAGTCCGTAAATAAGTCGTTCTTACTTACATTAAGTTCATCTCGGGTGGCGACAGCATGTCGCGTTGATGAAAGAAAGTTTGTCGGGTTTTTCCTTTCACGGCCATCTGTAGCTAGGTCATGAACTTTGGTGTGGAAGAATGACTTGGCCGGACAAAGTATCGGTTACATGCTGACTTAATGGCTAGCTTGGTGACTGGCCTCCGCACTTCCTAACTGTGTGTTATTTATATACCATAATAGGAATCTTCCTAACATTTAGGTGTGAAGACATTTATTGACCAATCAGATTTGTATTTTACTATTTTGTTTTGGGGCCTAAATATTTTTTGTTAATTGACTTCCGATCCTATTTTTCTAGAATGTTCTTATTCTATGTTTTTAGCTGATTGGTTGAGAAATATAAAAATGTAATTTAAATTCTAATGCCGTTTTGATCCAAAATTTCTATAATGTTTTTATGTATTTTCTTATTGCTTATTTTAATAGAAAAAAAATGTGTATCCCATAAACTAAATAAAAAAGTTTTCTCGGCAAAATGTCCATCTATCATGAAGAGGATAGATCAAAGTATTTTTAATTGTTTTTACAATTTTTTTTTAATAGTTTCTAACAGGTTCATTTAGTGATAGATTTTTTTTCTCTCGTCAGTGCGAGGCATAAATTGACACCAGATTTATGACGTCAAAACGCAACATTACGCAAAGAAACGTGTTATGAACGGGGTTTTTGTCTCATAACTAAAATGTCTTAATTTATAGTATGATTCATGGTCCGTGGACGAGTGTGTGTGTGTGTGTGTCTGCCAATTTGATATCAATCACATTACAGATTCTCCGTTGTATTTTGTCAAGAACCCCGAGGAGAATAGCAGGGGCACTTGACCAGATATGGCAGCAGTATTCAATACACGGGCGGATGGTAGATTTATAGATGTGCAGGATAGATTCAGACGAGAAAAACTTCCGGGCCCTGCACAGAGAACTGACTTTCATAGCAGTGGATTTAGCAATGTATTCGATATAGTCACTCCACTTGAGGTCTGCTGAGAGTGTGAAGCCAAGGAGGCGTAGTGTTTTACTCTCTGACAGACAAGCCTGTTCCATGCTAATGGGAGGTGGTTGCGATTGTCTATGATGGTTAATTGATAGCAGCTTCGTTTTCGAATTTCCTGAACAACTTTTATTTTACTTAACTGTTTGTAGTCTACGGAAATATAATTTTATTTCAAATTTCATTTTATCTCTCTTCTCTCTAATAAGGCCTTTGTTTCTTGCTATCATACGCATGCCTGTTTCCCCTCTTACCATCACAAGTAATCCCTCTCTTTTTTTATTGTTTGGCTTCAATATTAAATTGAGGCGGATGGACACGACTCAGTTATAGTATAGATTGATACTATTATTCTGGCTATCTGAGTATTGTGTTATTTAAAATCAATTGATTCAATTTTAAATTACTTAAATAATTAATCTGTGGATTATTTAAAGCCGTAAATGTAGGGTTTTAAGGGTTTTTTTAAATGTTCAGTTACGAGAAGGTTGTATTTAGATTTTATTGGAATTTTTTATTCTAGAAAACCGAAGATGTCTTCTAGTTTTGCCGAGAATTCTTTTTCCCTTCAAAAACGTTTAGTGGTAATTATTTTTTTCCCCTTCAAAAACGTTTAGTGGTAATTATTTTTTTCCCCTTCAAAAACGTTCAGTGGTAATTATTTTTTTCCCCTTCAAAAACGTTTAGTGGTAATTATTTTTTTCCCCTTCAAAAACGTTTAGTGGTAATTATTTTTTTCCCCTTCAAAACCGTTTAGTGGTAATTATTTTTTTCCCCTTCAAAAACGTTTAGTGGTAATTATTTTTTTCCCCTTCAAAAACGTTTAGTGGTAATTATTTTTTCCCCTTCAAAAACGTTTAGTGGTAATTATTTTTTTTCCCTTCAAAAACGTTTAGTGGTAATTATTTTTTTTCCCTTCAAAAACGTTTAGTGGTAATTATTTTTTTTCCCTTCAAAAACGTTTAGTGGTAATTATTTTTTTTCCCTTCAAAAACGTTTAGTGGTAATTATTTTTTTTTCCCTTCAAAAACGTTTAGTGGTAATTATTTTTTTTCCCTTCAAAAACGTTTAGTGGTAATTATTTTTTTTCCCTTCAAAAACGTTTAGTGGTAATTATTTTTTTTCCCTTCAAAAACGTTTAGTGGTAATTATTTTTTTCCCTTCAAAAACGTTTAGTGGTAATTATTTTTTCCTTCAAAAATGTATTTTATTTTTATAAAAGTCTATTTTTATGTATATAGTTTTATAAATGTGTTTTTTTTTTATATTTTCATAGTGTTTTGACCCCAGTTTATGAGTTAAGTATTTGCACATAGCTGGGACCCTAACAGGTGCTACCACCCCGGGTCAGGGTGGACCTGGGAACAACAGCAATTAAGATGCCTTACTGCCGGATGCAGTTTATTGTCATGCCCAGAAGCAGCATTATTATGTCCTTAACAACATTTCCCCATTGAGCAAATAAAAAAAAAACTATTGCAGCAAAAAAACCTCCTCGACTAGAATTCGGCTTGGAGGGTTAGGGTTAGCGAAGGTTACCCAAAACGGAAATAAATAATTGGGATCGTCTTTTATGCACAAATATTTCCGGTATTCCAATTAGATTTCTTCTTCTATGTGCCGAGTCCCTTCAAGATGTAAGCGATCATGACCTTCCACGTCTCCCTATCCCTAGTGGCTCTTAGAACGCTTTCTCATGTTACCCACCAAAACTGCTTTCAGTCAGTTAGGACCCATAACTGATACACGATTGGGCGATGATGTCTCGAAAACTTGTCAAAAGATTTTCCTGCAGTAGGTCGCCATTACCTTCCGTGGTAGTATAGAATCCAATCTCCTGCTATTTAATCCATAGCTGGAGGTATAAAGGACGGATTAATACCTTTCCCAAGGATATTTGTGCGTAAGTGAATGCAACGAATATCAACTGGAATTCGAACTCGACTTTCCGATTTCTCGTTCCGAGCCGATATCCACTTCAATACAAGTTACAAAAACTACCCACTGATCTCTCAATGACTAAGACCAAGAAGTTATTTAGTACAGAAACAATCACGTAATTTAGAGTCAATCACGCAGATCATTAGTAATGTAACGAGTTCGATCGACACTGAGTGCCCTTTTTTATGTTGACTTATGCAAGACTTGACTAGACTTAGTAAATATAGACACCAGCGAATATGTTTCGTTCGAATTTGAATGGCAAATGAAAAGCAAACAAAAAAACATTTAGAGAAAAATGACTTCTTTTAATCCCGACAATGGCGTCTTGCTGATGAGTATAAAACTTTATATCTTTTTCATTTGGTTGGATTTGGACAACAGCTTTTGACAGTTTAAGCCAATTAGTAATTAATTATTTTAACCTAAAAAGCAACAAAAAATAAAAATAAGAATAAATCCAGCAGCAGACGGGACAAAACTTAGCACAGTGAAAATCAAGTCGAATCATGAATGCAAAAAATAGACTATAATCTTCGTCTTAGGTCCGCTTTAAAATTGCATTTAATTAATACATTGAATAGTAAAAAGAGTGTATAATATGAAATTACACACACACACACACACACACACATTATATATTTACATACATTACCGGCCATACTTATTAGGCAATCCCAGTTTTTTGTAAAGAAAATGATGTATTTCATACTATGTTTAGTATTTATTGCCAAGTGGATAATTCTAAATGAAAATAGAATGGTTCTTTTGTTAATACTGCACAATAACATGTGCATCAAATGAACTGTTCTGGTGTCCATGCTAGTCTCTTCTTATTGGATGACCAAAGCAAAGGCTTCTTTGTAAAATTTTGCAAAGTAACAATAACAAAAGAACCATTCTATTTTCATTTAGAATTATCCACTTGGCAATAAATACTAAAATTGTATGAAATACATTAATTCTTTTTTAAAGTGGGGTGGCCTAATAATTATGGCCGGTAGTGTGTGTGTGTGTGTATGTGTGTGTATATATATATATATATATATATATATATATATATATAGAGAGAGAGAGAGAGAGATGTGTGTATGTGTGTGATGTCAAAGACGACTGGCATGGTACAACAGTTAAGCTTTTTATCTAAATTTTCTTGTTTTCGTACAAGTGCTTTCTTTTCTGGGCACAAATTGTGGAAAAAAACGTCCAAAAGTTCTCAATATCTGAACGCTTTCGGCTATTCTTTTAGCCATTATCAAGCAAAAAAAATTATTTTTTAATTAAATAGGTATTTTTTCTTATGTATGCGTCTAAAGTTATAGGAATGTTTTATTTTCCGAACACAGAACGCTGTGGCAATGTTCAGAATCTTACAAGTGGATGAGGCTATTATACTTGTATTTTCTACTCGTATCTTTCGGATGGAGTTTACTAGGTTTTTGTGCATGTTTAAATTAGTCTTAACGGAGCTATGCTAGGGTAGGTGTAACGTAAATCGTCTTGAGAGACATGTAGTAGTGTGACCATTATGATTATTTATGAGTTTGGTTTGACTAAGAACACAGTTGCTTAAGTAGCATTTGAACACGTAAATAACGTTGGTTCTTAACAGTTTTAATTTTACGGGTGTTATTTTTTATTCGGTTAGCTGCTTTAAATTTTTTGTAACAAATAATTCATTTAATTTTCTTGTTTGGGTCGAATGGGGTTGTGTATTTCTTTGATATTTATTAGAGAAAATTAGTCTTGCTTATAGTTGACATGTATTTGGCTTTTGTAGATGTTAGTGTTATTGTTTTTGACTGCATGTTGAGTATCATTATTAGTTACTTTAGAAAGAAATAGTCTAATCTGCTGGTCGATGAGGCAGTTATGAAAAGAACTTAACTAGTGTCCGTGTTAAATTATGGAGTTCTTTAAGGAAAATTGAACGAGAGAATAAATTCTCATGTACTCTGTTCAGGAGTTTTTAGTCGACAAAATAAAAATCGCGCATGCGCGAAATTAAAAATATAAAACGGTGACAATTTCTACACACTCACATATATATATATATATATATATATATATATAAATAATTACTTTGGTCATAATTAAATTAGACCAGTACACAGTTGTATTAAAAGTGTTGAATACAATTATACTGTAGAACTTTCGAATATTTTGTTAATTTGTAGACGAGTTATTACGCGACCCAAGTTTCTACCATCTGGTGTCTTCAGGCGACTTACAATAAATTATTGTAAATCGCCTGAAGATACTAGATGGTAGAAAACTAAATTGTGTAATAATTTACAAATGAAAAAAAAAAAAAAAAATATATATATATATATATATATATATGTGTGTGTGTGTGTGTGTGTTATGAAGATTAACGAAATTGGTTATAAACAACCGACAATTTGAAATGATTTGTTTGAACATTATTTCTGATCGATACTCGTATTTAAGTAGATATTTTGTTTATAATCAAACAGTATTATATATTTATTTCTACCGGCCTGATTATTTACGATAAATTTTTGTTACGAAAATGTGTCATTCAGCAGGATTCGAACCTGTGATTCTTATCCACATAATTTGTCTTCGTTTAGACTGATTGTAATTCGTGATCGAGAGGTCTAAGACGCGCCGGATCAATTGGTGGCTTCCCCTATGTTGATAAGGGTCGCAGGTTCGAATCCTGTCGAATGACACATCTTCGTCACAAAAGTTTATCGTAAATAATCAGGCCAGTAGAAATAAAAAATAATACTGTTTGTTTACAAACAGAATATCTACTTAAATACGAGTATCGATCAAAAATAATGTTCAAACAAATCATTTCATGAATATATGTATATTAGAAATGCTCTATCATATGTATGAGAGAGTGAATGTGTGTGCATGTATGCGTGCACAGTTATATATCTATGGGTACATGTGTGTACAACCATGTACACGTATAAACAAAGAAGTCCTTAATGTATGTATACAGCAGGGTGGATGTATATAACATACTAGAATATTTTTTAAATGCTTCTCATATTACTTAGTATCCTTGAAGTTATCGCTAACATTTTTTTGTCAAGATTTACAAACGCCACTTTTTAGTTTCACAAACCAATCGACGAAATTTGGATAAAATGAATTGTTTGGAAAAAATAATTCGGCAAATTTCTTTAATTCAATTTTATAATATTTCATGGTGAGCACTATTGTCTTAGCCTTTTTAACAGCGAAGAATAAATTCATAGACTTTTTTTACTCTTGAGCATGCGACATACAACTGGACATGCATAAATTTCTTTCTGGAGCCAAATTCTAACTTTTTGAATAGTTTAGCCTTGTTTGTTTATATTATTTGTTATTTTAACCAGCAAATTTATTTTTGTTTATTTAATAGTGGGAGTATTTTGTATGTTAAATAGTAAAACTTAATTTTTCCTGAAAAGTTTATAAAAATTTATTGTACTAAGCCAGTTACCAAGTAAAAGCAACTGTACCTCTTTACCTGTTTAAACTTTTCCCCAATATTTGGTTTCTACCGGTCAATGTATGCCTATTTGAGAAACTGTGACGGACGGACTAACAGATATCACAGAATTTATATATAACATCGTTGATGAACAAATTCGGTGAGCCATTAGAATGATTAACATAAATAAAAAGTATCATAAATAACAGTGACCACATCAACCAGCTATGCAGCAATCAAATGCATTCTACTTATAAACAAGACGAAACAGTTCTAAAATAATATTAGTAGTAATGTATTCCCCACTGATCTCAGTCAAAACAAAAAATAAAACTACATATATATTATACTAAATTTAACACAACCAACTTGATCATATGCATTAAGCTTTCTGTTTTAAAAAAAACAACAACATAGTATATCAGTTTAAATGTCCCTTGGAAGACTATCTCTGACAAAAAAAAAAAAGTACATATGTTGGTTTGACAAACATGACATTATCATGACATCTTACACCTCATTTCTCGGATACAAGTTCTGTTGCACAACATCTAAAACATTTCTAGTCACCTTCACAATACGGGAAATACTTGTTGGTAACATCAATAAAATACACCACGACAATAATAAACAAAACTTCAAATTCTCGAGGCTCTCTATATCAAAATCACCAAACCAACACTCAACAAAATTTATTAGGAGAGTAGCAGCAACGTATTGAAGTCCATATAACAAATATATAAGGCCATTTTGCATTTCCATCCAGATGCTTAAAGATTCTGGTGGCTTCTCCCTAACTCATTAAGGTGGATTCTTATGTCATATAAAGGATTAACATTTTTCCATTGACGTGAATAAATGAAAATCCGAAGGGACAATTTCTAGTGAATATTGCTGATGGGTAATACATCCCAGCCAAGTTGCAATAATTTTTGGGTAGATCGCGAAAAAAAAAAAAAAAAAAAAAAGTTCAGTCTGATACATGTATGTTGTCTTTCCAAGATTGCCTTCTATTGTTCAGCCTGACTTGTATAGTAACAGGAATGCTGGAAACATGGACGCGGAAAGAGAAAAAGTTCATTAAATCAGTTCGATTACATGCACGGAACATATTTGAGGGAAAAAATGTTTTAGTTTTGAATTTTTAAAATCTCATAGTCTTCTCTCTTTGGTGTGCATCTGTTGTTACATCAAGGGAGACATCACTTTAGCCTGATGAGGTCATACGAAAAGTTTATTCACTTTTTGTTTTATCATACAGTGTACTCACGCGCGCGCGCACATTATATATATATATATATATATATATATATATATTAGTTTAATGTCCTGGTAATTTTTTTCATGCTTTAACACATGCATGACCATAACATTACAACACAACATAAAAAAAAATCCATTTTGGATAATTTTCACGTTTCAATGAACGCTAGCAATTTGTCAACTTTTATATTTGAAGCAGGAAAAAAATGTACAGTAATTTTTAGCAACATAGTTTTCCGGTTACATTTGTTACCATAAGTCACACTCCTGAAGATGACCTCGGAAAGAGGTTGAAAGTACTTGTGTACCTTAAGAAATGAATGAAAATAACATCTGTCAACGTTACAGCTCATTTCTGACATCTTTTGATTATAATACGCGAAAGATTATCCGTGAGTATGAACGGATTTTATTAAAAAATAAGCAAACATTGTTTGCAGTTTATTTAATCTGACGCACACACACACACACATATATATATATATATATATATATAGCTCATTCAGTAATGAATTAGAGCACTCTGGCTATTTGGCGTGTATGATGATAATATACACGCTAAAAAGTATGTCTTCTACCGAGCGCCCATAGCCCAGAGGTAGAATCGCCGACTAACGCCAATTTGGTCGGGTTTCAATCCTGGGTAAAAAAAAAAAAAAACATCGTATGTTTAACCGTACTGATGAGCTGTGATAAAGCGAAACAGATCTGTCTGCGGATGACTATATATATTGGACTGAAAGGATGCGAGTCAGAAAGATAGATGGCAATCACCTTACATTTAAATTCTTGGAGATTGTTGAAGGGTGAAAGTTGCGGTTACATTTTATGCAGCTCTGTTCACACTAGTGTTCTCTGACACACCCTATAACCTGTTCCTCTTTCTCATCACTCCTCTTATTTACCTCGATGCGCACCAGTAGTAATTCTATATATATGTGTGTGTGTGTGTGTGTGTGTCCTTGACAGGCTCCAAAGGAGAGTTTGTAATGTGATAAGTACTGATCTGTGGCTCGACTGCAGCCACTTTCCCACCGTCGAAATGTGGCCTCCCTTTGTCTGTTCTATAAATACTTTCATGGCTTCTGCTCGGACGAACTTAAGTCACTGTTGCCTCCTCAACAGGTGCTTACTCGTGCAACCAGACTGGCAACTGGGTCCCACCCATTCACAGTCAAGTTAGCCAAATGCAGACGACAATTCTACTCCTGCAGCTTCTTCTCTCGCACTTCCCGCCTGTGGAACTCGCTCCCCTATTCTTGCTTTCCTGACGGCTACAACCTCCAGAAATTTAAATGCAAAGTCAATACTCATCTACTAACCACTGGACTCTAGCTCTCTCCCCACCCCCGTATAACCTTCCCTTTCTCTCCACCTATGTATCTGTCATCGCACCTGCTTTCTCAACTTTCTATTGTTCCATTCTAACTAGTTTGTACTCCTCACTCTTTTCTAATTAATATTTTTACAATTATGTAGCCCTCTTCACATCAGTGGCATTTCCGCCTTGCTCGGGGTGAAATAGTTAAAAAAATAAAATAAAATAAAATAAATAAATTATATATATATATATATATATATATATATATATATATATATATAACACTTTATTTTTTAATCATTTCACCCCAAGTCATTTTACTGCCACTGTTGCAAAGGGGGTTACATAGAGGAAGGGATGAGAAAGAGGAGGTTAGTTATAGAAAGTGTCAGAAGGAGGGTAATAGACGGATGAGAATACTGGTGTAATGGGGGTGGAGTGGATGGAGAAAAGAGCTTGAGAAGGGAACTTCCCACAGGAGGGCGAGAAAAGAAGCTGTTAGAGTAGAAATTGTGGCTTGGCCATTTTATCGGTTTCACTGTAAAATGGTGGGACCTAGTTACTAATCTGGTAACTCGCGTAAATTCATACCTAGAGAGCACCAGTGAGCTAAGTTCATTGGAGTAGAAGCCGTGAGAGAGCGACTGCAGCCGGGCTGCAAAGTCGGTATCGATCACATTACAGATTCTCCGTTGGATTTTGTCAAGAACCCCGAGGTGAATAGCAGGGGCACCCGACCAGATGTGGCAGCAGTATTCAACACACGGGCGAGTGGTAGATTCATATATGTGCAGGATAGATTCAGAGGGGAAAAATTTCCTGGCTCTGCACAGTGAACCGACATTCTTTGCAGCTGATTTATCTACGGATTCGATATAGTCATTCCACTTGAGGACCCACTGAGAGTGTTAGGACCAAGGAGGCGTAGTGTTTTGCTCTCAGAGAGGTTAGCCTGATATATGCTAATGGGTGGTAGGAGCAATTGTCTATGATGGTTAATAGATAGCAGCTTCGTTTTGGAAGCATTAAAATTTACGAGCCATTTCTTAACCATGTCCACCACAGATTGGAGGTACTTCTCAAGTTCGCTTTGTCAAACTCGGCAGATTTTTCAGAGAGGCGAGAGTAAACGGTCGTGTCGTCGGTGTATATTTCACTTCAGACGTTATTAAAAAAAGGTAGACACTTTGTATATGAGATAGACGCACAAATTTATTAAACAGTGAGTATTATGTTTATCGGCTTGCGCATTCGAGATATCTTGGTAAAGAAAATGTGTTTTCTGGCAGCGATCGAACTTGCGATCTCTTTTGTAGTGAAAACTACGATTTGGTTCAAGTATGCCTTTACCGCTTGACCACGTAAAACTTTCACAGTAAGTATATCGCCTTTGTTAAGGAAACACATCCTCTTCGATTAGATTATTTTTCTCGAAAGCGAATAACAGCTCAGTTTCCTATCAGAACGGAAACAAATCAATTTTTTAAAGAATTAATGGACTTTTTTTAATCCTGATATTCTTATTATCCCAAAAGTTGTTATGGAAGTCACTTCACATTTGAAATAGATATCATAACCAAGTGGTAAAGTACACCGGATTAAATGGTGGTTTCCACTACAAAGGTGGCGGGGGGGGGCAAGCGCGATCTATGCCGGATAACAATTGTATACTCATACCGAAATCTAAACTTATTTATAAATGGAACATTGTCGTGTGTGTGTCCGTTACCTATAGACTCCGAAACGGCTGAACCGATTTTCTTGAAACTTTACACAGTTGTACTATAAGCGTGCGAGTGTTCTTAGCTAGGTTTTGTGTCGAGGTACCCCCGATAAATATCGAAAATCGATAATCGAAAAAATCGGGTTATAGAAGGAGTGGTCCGATTTTAATCAAATTTCATACACGCATAGACAAAGACATAAGAAACGATATTCAGAAGTTTCAAGGTTGCAGTTCTTACAATAGTGCAGAAGATCGAGATTATATATATATATATATATATATATATATATATATATATATATATATATATATATAAAGGCAAGATATTTGTGTGTGTGTCTGTTTATCTACCTGTATGTATTTTTTTCAGCCCTTTTATTTTAGTTTTTGTTTCGGGTTTGGCTCTAACTAGATATAATTGTAGTTCTTAGTCTCAGCCATGATACCATTTACTCAGAAGACTTATTTAGCCTTCAAAACTCAGTTTACGACGAAAAAAAACTTATTTGATATCGATACCAAGAAATCAAAATTTGACTTCATCCATTCATTTTTCTTTTGCTTTAACTGGAAACAACAATTGCTTTTTAGTCCTTCGTGCCAACGTCCAAAGAGTCTTTGCTCCAGGACCATGGATTAGTTTTAAAGCTTTCATTACATCCGAGCAACGCCGGGCTATACTGCTAGTATGTAATACGCACAGTTTAATATATAAAAATAGGGCATCTATTTCAAATACACTATAATAACATTGGAAGTAATAAAAATAAATCCGTTAATTCTTTAGAAATGTATATAAATGAAACTAATATATTGTATAAATTTTCACACAACCATCTTAATCATGCGCAATAACTCTTCTTTGTCAGCTGGTGTTTAAAAAATAAAATCAACATTGTATATCAGTTTAAATATCCTTGGTAAGATTGTATTTTTAAGAAAAAAAATTAAGTATATATGTTGATTTGAAAACTCACAACATTATCAAGATGTCTTGCACTTCATTTCTACTGAAAAAACATTTCTGTCCACCTTCATAAGACAAGAAATACTAGTTGACATCAATACACCACAAAAATAATAAACAAAAACTAAATTTTCGGGGCTCTTTATATTAAAACCAACCAACCAATACTCAACAAAATTTATTAAGAGTGTAGTAGCAACGTATTGAAGTTCATATGACATTTTTTATTTCCATCACTTTACGGTCAGCTCCATTAGTTAGTTAGTTAAGTGCCATACGTGAAACACGCTTGGGTGATCATGTCTCGAAAGAGACATGACTGACTGGGCAGAAGATTATCTCGCAGTAGGTTGCCATTGCTTTCTGCGGTAGACTAGTTGCCGGCCAAGGCTATACAACCCAATCTGTCCTGCTATTTAACCCATAACTGGAAGGAAGAGACGGATTAATACCTATCCCAAGAGTATTTGCGCGTAAGTGAATGCAATGAATTCAATTAGAATTCGAACTCGGCTCCCCGATTTCTCGTTCCACTGGACCACAACGCGCAGCTCCATTACATTAACTAATTTTTTAAGTAACTAACAAAGCGCGTTTACAACTGAATACAGATTTTACAGGAATTACAAGTTTGTCTTTGTAATTTACAACTGAATATGAAATTGGATTTGAACAACTAAGGCGCCTTCCTTGATAAATTTCATCTTAACGTCAAGAAAATGATTAGAGAGCTGGAAAGAATCAGTATCGACATGTCTGTATTATTCAACGAAACATGTTTGAATGACGATATGCTGTATAATACACACACACTTATCATCCCGTCGTTTTTGGTGTGAGGATCGAGACTCAGAACCAACAGCCACACTACCTAATATATCATTTGATTGTAGTGATGAAGGTTTGTGAAGAACCAAGCATAATTTTTAGAACAGCTAAATACAGAGAACTGTGCACAGTATAGTACAAGGTCCTCAAACGACTTCCCGCAGGTTTTGAGTTCATAGTTACTCTTCTGTTATAGTACACAGTCTACCCAGCTATGTACCTCTAGTTGGTGGAGAAGGAAGAATTCATACCTTTCCCAAGGGTATTAGCACGTAAGTGAATGTAATGACCTCGACTCTCTGATGTCACGATCCATTACTCCACCGAGTCTCATACATACATCATATATATATATATATATATATATATATATATATATGTGGGGGGGGGGGGGGGTATGATTAGTGGAATAGAATATGAAAATTATCAAAATAAAATAAGCTGAGTCTCAGGTGAATGATATTCGTATTGTAAGAAGCATTGGTCGTTAGGTTGATCCTCGATTTGAAACTCAACAATTATACATTTATTACAGGTTTCGTAAAAAGTCAATTATTGTTTTCTACGGTATTCCAACAACAACGATTGTATCAGGCTTTAGTCGCCCCAGTGTAAAACCACTGGACACGGATTTGAATAATTTCCGAAGCTGTTTTCATACGTTTACAATGAATTAAGTAAACCAAACCAGGAATATCCCGAGACTTGACTTACCTATTTCACATGTTCATCTACTCTAATACTTGGTCAATTACTCTTTGCCATGGTATGTATGATCGGCCGCAAACGTCTACTGTCCGATACGTGGCCTCTGCATTCTCGTTTGCCATCTCAGAGACTGTCAAGTTCCTGAATGAAACAGCTGTCTATCTAACTCATGTTTGTATTTCCTACTCTTGCGACACCTGAGGTCGCATGGTTCTGCATTCGGCGGTCGGGACTTCACCTGCGAACTTGTTTGAAATTGTGTCAGTCACATAAGTGCCATACGTGAAACACGCTTGGGCGATCATGTCTCGAAAGAGACATGACTGACTGGGCAGAAGATTATCCCGCAGTAGGTTGCCATTGCTTTCTGCGGTAGACTAGTTGCCAACCAAGGCTATAGAACCAAATCTGTCCTGTTATTTAACCCATAACTGGAAGGAAGAGACAGATTAATACCTTTCCCAAGGGTATTTGCGCGTAAGTGAATGCAATGAATTCAACCTCAGCTATTTTCTTGTTTCGGAGTCTCTTTAGATAACAAAATTGAAATAATTAATTTTAAAATATTGTTTCTTTTTTCTAAACCCCTGAATAGTTTTTGTCATCTGCTACTTTGTACCAAATTGCACCCAATTTCAGCGAAATCTTAATTGCTATTATTCTATTATTTATTCAAGTAACTTAAGTGGGATTTTATCCTTTATAGGCCGATTGTTTTTAGAACTGATGATTTTTTTCATATCTAAAAATCTCTCTCCCTCCCTTCTCGTCAGACACAGGTTGCAAAAACGACCCTATGTACAATACACACACAATTATTAGCTGAACAAGTGATCTCCCTTGCACCCAGAGACACAAAACGTATATCCTCTGCTCTAAAAATATCATATTTTGTTAATTTAAATAGAAATACAACATTTAAGATTCTACTTTCCAATTTCATGTTTACGTTTTAGTTCAAGTTATACAATTCAAAAATTAAGAATAGCATCCCAGATTTATAATATACTAGCATCGTAGCCCGGCGTTGCCCGTGCAACTCAGAACATTTTAGTAGTAGGGGAAGACGCCAATGAAAGGAGTAGATGGAAATCATTAATTGAAAGTTGGAAAGGAAAGCTGAGGCTGTTAGTAACCATTTTCAGCATTAAAAAGAACGCATTGAATGCATTTTGCTGTAATATTCGAACGGAGTATAAAGTGTAGTTTTAGTGCCGGTCTCCTAAGTGGGGTGGGGGTTTTGTTTCAAAATTACGGGGAAAAATATACACATATTTTTGTTGACCAAATGAATTTTTAAAACGTCGGAATGAAAATTAAATATAAAGGCTGATTTTGACGGACAAATGGACGGGCGCGTCTCTCGAAGTATAGATTTCCATTAGAAAAATTTCACTGTATAATGCTCAATCGATTAGACTTTTAGAGAATGACTGGTTTATTCTTTTTTACGGTTTACCAACCTTTTGTAGAATATTTAAAGCCAGAGATATATTTTGATTGTAAGATTTCTTCAGAGATAATAATGATTTAGTGATACATGCCCTACTATTTAACCCATAGTTTAGAGGAGAAGTGGTGAATTCTTACCTTTCCCAAGGGTATTTACATGTAAGTGAATATGACGAACCTGACTAGAATTGGAACTCGGGTCTCCGATTTCCAATCCCGAGTCATTATCCATAACAACACCCGCACATCCAAGCTCACAAGACCTGGGATTCCCAAGCGATCATCCATCTAGGTACTGACCAGGATCGATACTGCTTAAATTCAGTGATCGGACGAGAACAACTATTTGAACGTGGTATGACCTTATCTCTACAGAGAAGCGTTGGATATATACTGCCAAGGAATATGATTGGGAGAAGAAATCTTTGTTGAATAAAATAGTGCGCGGATATTTTTTTTATAGGCCAAAGAAGATCCCCGATCACGTCAATTTACACGTTCTACTAGATTGGCATCTAGGTCCCACCCTTTACCGTTGAAATAATTAAAGGTAACCGTTAACAGTTTCTTTTCTCGCTCCTTCGGACTATAGAAGTCCATTCCGTTTGTTTCCCTGATAACTGCAATCTTCAAAAATTTAAATGCAAAGTCAGTTACTATATCTCTTTGAATCCCTTTCAATTTTTATCCTTTCTTCGACACGCCCTATTTCCTGTTTTTTTTTTTTGTTTTTGTACTGTAACCCCTTGAGTACTAGTGGCGGTCTTGCATTGCTTGGAATGAAATGATTAGTGTATATATATATATATATATATATATATATATATAGTTTAAGCATTTATTTTAAAAATCTTTACAATTTACGAAAAAAAGAAGAAATATTTTCGACCCAACCAAGAAGGGATTCAAAATAAAATTAAAAAAACTAAAATGTAGTGTTATCTCAGATTTTGTAGAGAGCACTTTTCAGAACCCGTTAGTATATAGGTGCATGTACAATGATATTATTATTAAGAGAGAGACAAGCACGACAACGTGATAGCTATGGGTACAAATATAAGAAGCCCGATATATTAATCATGGCACACAAGAGTATATGAGGGAGGCACATACACCAGAGCCCAATTATCCTATTATTCTAAAAGAGGTGTGATAAAAGCATTTGGGCCCAGTTAGAAATACCACCAGGTTGGATAACTCTCAGCCGGTCTCCGATTGAGAGCGTTCACGTGTATAAAGTTATGACAGCTAAATTTATTCATCTCGTCGTTCAAATATAAAAATAATTTCCTCGACTTCTCCCCGAATACTCCCACTCATGAAACAAATATGTATAGTGAATTAGCTCTTGGGAGATGTTATAACTCGCTATTAGCGGTTACAATGTGTCTCGACTGATTCTAACGGCACTCTAACGTATACTTTAGGAAAAGCTGAGCATTTACCCAAATCCTTTCCTACTGAGGCCAAATACAACAAGATTTTTTTTAACTCGAATTGGGAAAAAATTCCACAGCTTCCGCATACGCGGGATCGGGCTTGTATGTGTTTCTCAACCGAGTTTCAATCCATAAACCGAGACTCGACTGAGTCCTCACCACCCAAAAGAAAGAGCTCGACTGACACTTTCGATTTCGAGTAGAACTCTGGGTATTTCCCTAGGCCTCCTTACAAGAGGCGGTATGTGACACAAGGTCAGTGTTTTGTTTTTTTTATGTAGGGCATTTCGAGTACGTACGCTCGAGCAAAATATTTCCCTTACACCCTGCATAAGCGAGATCGGGTTTTGTTGACTTTTTCCACTGAAGCTAGATGTGACACAAGGTAAGTTTTTAACGTGGAAAATTCCGAGCCCATAATCTCGCGCAAAATTTTTCGGTAGACCTTGCATAAGGCAGGATCTGGCTCCTGTCTGCTTTCCCCATACGAGACTGCCCTTCAGCATTGCTTCAGCTGGGTTCCTCTCCACCCGAATTTACGAAGTCCCACAAGGTTGACTTCGGGTGGAAATCTAGCACAGTACCCTATTTGAGTTCTTTATTTAAGGCGTCTTTCCTAGTTCATTTGTGTTGCCGGGTTGTCTTATTTACTCCACGATAACCCCATTTTTCAGATTGTTTATTTTCTTAAATATTTTATTTTTTAGTACCCACCCCTTCCCCCTTTCTGGCGAGTTCGCTAAGTAACGAACTTTGTATTTCTTTCGTTTCAGGCCAACTACTAGTTTTTCCAGATACTCGTACGTTCAACGAATTCTTGTGGCTTTGGTACGTCGTAAATATCGTATAGTACTTGCATAGGTTCTTTATTTTTTGTGGTTCTTTATTCAGTAAATCTTTTAAGCTGATTCCAATGCCTTTTGTGTTCCCATTTTTTTCTTTCACTATATTTTTCCAATTCGTAAACTTATTACGCCGTCTTCCCAGATTTATATATCCCGAAAAACGCTTTTTTGCCAATTTAAAAAAAATTCTGTCTCTTATTACCCGTTCTTATTCTTTTTTGACCTGGTGACAACTTCTCAAACGCTTTTTTCTTGCGAATATCAATTCTCCCAGTGATTTGCCTGTCGGTGTATTAAAAGTCGGCGTTATCTGACATACTCAAGAATTTGTGTAGTCCTTCACTCACTTGTAGCACTAACTTCTTAAAGGGACGGCCGTCTTCGACATGTAACCTTCCACATCTGAAACAATTTTTTGATTTTTTTTTTTTTGCTTGTATATATGCACATTCTTTTTCTTCAATTTCCTCCGTACCGTGTCTCAGATTTAAAATGATCCCATATTCATCCGATATTTCTTGTAGTTAGTGGTTGATTCTGTTCCAATTTCGTTAGAATTCTTGTACGTATTTCTGCGTTTTATGTTTTGCCATTAACCCTTGAATAAAAATTAAACATATCCAGAGTCACCTTGTTAACCATTCCAGCACATGTGAAAAATCTTTGTCTTTTTTTTTTTTTCGTCAGATAACGAACTTTTCTCACTAATTTTTTTAGATTATTTAGCGTTTCTCTGAAGAATTTACCCCGGTTTTCTCGGTAGTGCAAAATTACAGCAGTTTTCATGTTCTACTAGGGCTAATTTTCTCAACAAAAGTTTTGTTTATTCCCGTCTTCTCAGTCACTGAATTTTTCTCTATAGATTTCTTCGTAGCTTATAGAAGACAATTCCATCATCTGAATGATATGTGAATGGTATTTGCCACGTGTCGAGAGTGAAATAAATTGGATTTTCCGCTTTCTTCTGAATTATTTCAATTAACTTTGTTGTTTCTGGAGTTCCAACTTCTGATGCTGTTGCTGTATTTTTACCACTTAGGCTAATAATTCTTCCATATTTAAAAACAGGTGGGTTTTTTTTCTTTACGCACAACAAAGAAAAAAATGAAATCAACGCGGTTGTAACTTCTCCTCGTCATTCGCAAAACATGTATTTTTCTCTACTTCGTATAAATATTCTCCTCGTCGTCACTCTTATTACTCGCTACTAACAGTTATATGTCTCAACTGACTCCACGGAACACTGTCGGAACTGAGTATCTACCGGCCTCTTCAATCAGGCTGAATGCGGCACAAGACCATTTCATAGTGGAAACTCCTGCCCCTTTAAGCCAGGGCAAAGATTTTCCATAGACCCTGCATAAGAGAGTCGGACACCTGTCTATTTTTCTCAGACAAGGCTCTACCCTTCGGCTGAGCCTCATCTGGTTTCCTCTCCTCTCAGCGGCAGAGAGTTCGATGAGGTGAGTTCGCGGTGGAACCTTGGGTATTTATCTGACATCCAACGAGGCAAAATGCGAGGAAAAGTCTTTTTAAAGTTGGATCTCCGATTCCTTAAGCTCGATCAAAAACGTCCCGTAGACCCTGCCTAAGGCACCATAATTCATTTGTGTTACCGGGGATGTCTTATTTACATCCTAATAGGAGACAAAAATGGTTAAAGTTAATCAGCTGACATGCAAATCTCCGGTATAGAATGGTACCTATCAATAGCCCGTCTTTATTTACCAAGACAAAGTAGGGATATGTTCAACTTCAGCCACTTAAGATCAGGAGCCAAACTTAGTGAAGTATCGCGATATTATTGTAATTATTATTATTTGGGACCCTCTTCGACTCTTAGATATTTTGGTTGATTTATGTTGGTGGGCATATCTCAGCTCTGATTCGGTGCTTAAAATCCCAACTGCTGTTCGAAGCAGTGATGCCACCTACACATTCCTAATAATCTCATATCACCAAAGTGTCACGAGGTAAAAAAAAAAAAATGCTGGAATTCGTTCCAAGTACGCCAACCACAAAAATAATAAAACAAAAACAGAATCTACTTTTTACATTGCAGTTCATGCAGATTGCAATATATAGATTTTTAAAAAAATATATCACAATACAAAGATCTTGAAGTGAATATCTTTTAAAATGAGGTACATGAAGACATTTGACTTGAACAGACTTGGAAGGCACAATGAAGGGACCCTGGTAGTCCACACCTTAAAAAACTGTGCCCCCATGTACAGCTCACACCCTTCATGTATTTTTTGTGATCTTGTTCATCTTTATTTTTATACATAAATATTCAGCAGAAAATGTCACTATACTTCGTAGGTCTCTGGTTGTGATCCTGAAGCAAATAAGTACACAACAGAAATTAAAAAATTTAATTCTAATAATATTTTGGTATTTTACAAGCTGGTGGAATAAAGCGTAGAGAAATTAAATATGGCAACAAGACAAAATCTATCAAGCACATTCGTTAGATACTAAAGTAAAAACTTAATGATGGAAACAACATCAGGTATCGATGTGCGATTTGTTTTGATATGTTGTAAAAGAATTTGCGAGAAATACATTAGACATGACATACTAGTCTGTTTGAACTGGTATTTGAATCCCGGATACATGATACAAACACCACCCAAGTGCTAATGGAATGAATATACTGTGGAATTTTCGATTCCTCACAATTGATGACGACAGAGTAGACAGTCATAAAAGGGTTTTTAAAAGTCACCTGTTAACTAATAGATATGAATTGTTCACAAGATTCAAAAGTTTCTAAGAAAAAAAAAGGAATTTAAAAAAAAAACATTCTAATTATAAGGATCTGCAAATCGAAGTAACAAAAATCCCTGTCTTCTCCCCCCCCCCAAATAGGATAAAGAAGGGTACCGAAAATCATGTGAGCAAAGTTCTTGGACACGTCAGGATTTAAGAGCTAAAAAAGATTACTTTGTTCGGATTTGCACATCAACAAAACCCTCACCATCTAAACGAAATGCTCCAAATAAGTAAAAAAAACAAAAGGTCACTGCATTCTCCAGTGACCTTTTTTTTTTTACTCAGAGATCGGAAGGAACTTGGTAATTAGGTACTTAAAATTGCTACTAAACAGAATATTTTTTTCTTAATTGTTTTCCGCAAAATTATTACCTGATCGCTGGACTTAATGAATTATTTTGTTTGCTGAAGTAATATACAAAAAAAGAAAATTGAATTACATATCTTCTCTAGTTACAGTATTGGCGCAACACAATCTTCTAAATCATCGTTTAGACTTGTACCGGTAAATATCAAAGCACTGATATTAAAAGCAAACAGCAACAACAAAAGGTTGCTTAGAAAGCAAGACAACCCTTCATTGTCAATTGTTTAAATGTGGACCATTATCCTCATCTTTGTTATTACAAAGTTTCGATCGTGGTGCTCTCCAACCTTCATTATGTGCTTGTCGATCCGCGTAACCTTCAGGGAATTTCAAACTGAACGCTTTATTTAATCTACGGGTGATTTTTCTCGTTTAACCGTCTATTATTTAGCATTGCTCAATTATTGCTTACCCTATTTCCACCGAGTCCAAGTACACAGAGCCCGACTCACGGACTGAACTCTCAATTTACTTAAGTGCCATACGTGATACACACCCTTGAGAAATCACGTCTCGAAAGAGACTGTACTAGGTTGCCATTACTTTCTGCGGTAAACTGGTTGCCAACCAAGGCTATAGAACCCAATCTTGCTATTTAACCCATAACTGGAGAGAGAAGTGACGGATTCGATATCCACGGCACCATAACGCACGTAGCAATGTTCATCCCAATTACTGTCACCAAATCTAATAAGCTATTGCTCTACGGATTAGCCAAGTGAATTCTTGCGCTCGGAGACCATTTTGTTTATATTTTGGACTTAATTTTATGCAACTAAACAGTTTGATAATATTTCTAGATCAAGAAAAGGTTTCTTGAAACTCTCCCCGAGTTATGTCTGAACCACTTACTCTTTAACAATTCGAATTCATTTGCTAATATACCGTTTGGCTCCTAAAGATGAACCATGATTAGAATCATCTATTAGTGGCCACGAACAAACGTCTAAACATATCCATACGCTAACTCGTGACAACTAATTGTCACGCCCACTCAGATATGATTTATTGTCTTTTAACGTTGAAAACTACATTTTTAATCTGAATTCAAAACTAATCTGAAGAAGGATGGGCCCCGTCAGACTACCTTGTCCTAGACACACTGCTGCTGCCACGGATACAGTACACGCGGTGCTTCTACGATTCTAATAGATTACGGACCTTGGGACATTACACATTTTCGATTGGTGGGTGTTTAAGAAATTGCCAAATTCCGTCAGATTTTTCTGCAAATATCAAAGTATATTCCTGAACCAACTCTTTTCGAGAAGTGGGTAGGATGCTGCCTGGAGAAAAAAAAAGGGGCTCCTCGGAGATTAAGCTTCGAAAGACCTGAATAATCCGGCAAAACCTACCTACCTATGGTGGGTGTAATTCTTTTTACGCTCTTTGAAAAAAAAAAAAATAAATTATTGCTCTTCAATATGTTTATGATGTATTTTTTAACTGATTTTTTTTATTGCATTTTCAAAGCAGTCGGATATTATGGTTTTAAAATCTCTCCGTTACCCACGCATACGAGCTTTCTGCTCGCCTTTCGTTAGAGATTTTTACTTATTTCTCCCCGGTATCAGAGGCCGGTATTCGAATACTGATTAGTAAAACAATTGTGCCTTGTTTCATATCAATGCATGCTGAATAAATATAAAATACCTTATCTACTTACAATATACCTGATGCTTCATGCAACCCATAATAAAAATATAGGTAAATTTTCGTTGTAAGTCCCGACGCTTTTCCCCTTCA
Source organism: Ascarosepion bandense (assembly GCA_037127315.1). Lineage (NCBI taxonomy): Eukaryota > Metazoa > Mollusca > Cephalopoda > Sepiida > Sepiidae > Ascarosepion > Ascarosepion bandense. The sequence continues at coordinate 1,169,406 of JBBBDQ010000434.1, forward strand.
AATTTATCTAAAATAGCATTATCTCTGTGCAAATGTATATGCTGAACTCAAATCAACTGTTAGTTATTGAAGAAACTTACCTTTTTTTATCTAAATGTCCATAAAAAAAAAAACTATATCTTGCACTTTTTCTCTCCCGTAACTCTCACGAAGTCATGTAATTAACTGCAGAATGACGTACTGCGCATTTAAACGAATTTTGGCAGATTTTTTGTCGAGTTTTCTTCATTTACTGATACTTCCGGCGATGTACTTCCGGAAATTAAAGTAATGCGCTATTGCATTTCTACACTTGTTACTCTCATAACAGGAAGTACATCGCCGGAAGTTTCAGTAAAGGGAGAAAATCGGCCAAAATTCCACAAAAAATTCTGCCTACTTAGAAATAATGCTATTTTGGATAAATTTGAAGGTGAAAAGCCGTCGGCACCAAAAACGAACATTTACCAAAATATATTATGAAAGCAACAAAACATAAATAAAAAAATGAAACCCTACAGTTTCTCTACAATTCTATTAACCCAGACGTAACACACGTTATTCACATGGATATATTAGTGACTATGGAGATTTAAAAAAATAAATTATTATGGAAGCCATTAATCGCCAGAAACGTTGATAATCAAACTATTAATAAAATTGCAATATATATTTAATAAATTTGTGGCTTTATCCACAGTAAAGTTTTTTTCTTTTTGCAAAAAGACTATGCTTCATATAAAAGAGAAACAGATTTTTATAAGAAATGTAATTTCTTGGAAGTTAGAGAAATTATTCACGCTTATAAATTTTTAAATAAACCAATATTGTTTGGCCTTTACTTCAAACTTGTTTTACTTAAGCTGATAATTCCTCACCTCAAAACCTCCGTACCTATAATTTTCAATTTTAAAAGCAACATTAAACACCAATGATTTATGCGTACATATCTGTAGGTGAGCAAGCCAAAGTCTACTGCCGTGAAAAAAATAATTCTGTACTATGTTACATCCCCAATCTACTGTTATAATACCACCCACATCATATATATATATATATAAGAAAAGAAGTGAGGGGAAGGGGAAACTATGCAGCCAACGCGTTTCATCCTCTGAAGAACTTTATCAAGGCAATCTCTCAGAGACTAAGTACAGTTTTTCCTCTGGTCTCTTTTTTTTTTTTTTTTTTATTAATTTTATCTCTTCTACAGATACACTCCATCTGAGATTATATATATATATATATATATATATATATATATATATATGATGTTGAATGACCATTTCGATGTGAAAATCCCCACGGGGGATAACACATCACCTGAGCAACCGAAATATTAAAAATTTTATTTTAATATTAAAAAATGATACAGGAAGAGAGCTCCATGTAATAAAATATTACAGAGCAAATATAAATTAAAAAAGGATTAATTCAATGATGTTGGATGATCATTTCGATATGAAAATCCCCACGGGGGATAACACATCACCTCAGCAACAGAAAAATCCTTTCAGAAACTGGAGAAAAATATAATATATATAAACGTGTGAATAAAAACAACCAGAACACTTAGCCGACGTGTTTCGTTCTCTGAGGGAATTTATCAATGAAAACGTGTTGTTTGTATTCACATTGTCCTTTTACAGATACAGTGTTTCTAATTTTTTTTTTTTTTTACACACACACTATATATATATATATATATATATATATATATTCTCTTGCACACGTGCGTATGTGTGCGTAATTCAGTCAGTTAAATGCCATACGTGATACACGCTTGGGCGATCATGTCTCGAAAGAGACATGACTGACTGGGCAGAAAATTATCCCGCAGTAGGTTGCCATTGCTTTCTGCGGTAGACTGGTTGCCGACCAAGGCTATAGAACCCAATCTGTCCTATTATTTAACCTATAACTGGAGGAAAGAGACGGATTAATACATTTCCCAAGGGTATTTGTGCGTAAGTGAATGCAAGGAATTCAACTGGAATTTGAACTCGGTTCCCCGATTTCTCGTTCCGAGCTGATACCCACTGCACCACAACGCACATCCTAATTATATAAGATAAAAAAATATAGTTTTAAGGTGTCGATAAAAAAAATGGTTAGAAGTTCTCAATATCAGGATTAGAGCGGATATAAGTGGGCACTTAGGTCATCAGCGAATGGTGACAGTCTGTTTACTTTTCGAACGCAATCTAATCTATTTAAGCGGAAAACTGCTGGGTAACGTATTTTGATCGCTAAAGTATGTTGTCCATTTTAAAAGATTTTTATAACAAGCACAAAATATTACCGGTGTTGAATTCAGTTTTTACATGTTTCACTTTACTGAGCAGCTATCCTTTATAATCGATGCACCATTTAAGAGAAATCAACCATATAATTATATATATATATAAAAACACGCACATTAAATATATGGTAATATATATCATGATAACTGAGCGTGTTTTAACAACATAAAATTGATAGCTAGACAGCAAAAAAAAATTTTTTTTTCAAAGGTTCTGCCACGAAACATAAATTTCCTATTAAACCTTTGGTCTCGTATTCAGTTAAGTAAAACGCCGAAGCAACTGTGGCAAATTTAAACTTATCAAAAGTCTTTTTTTAAGTAATTCGATTTTAAAAGCAGGTTCATGTTTTCTTTGCTGTCAACTTTACACTTATAATAAAATTTACCGTGTTCAAGACGATGGCAAAGTTTTCTCGAAATTTTAGAAAATGTTTTCAGCAAAATCAAAACTTTTTTTTTTTTTTAATCAAGATTCGTATACTTACCTGTGCTGTCCAAGTTCATACAATCGAATGCGTGATAACCGTACGTATGATTAGGTAAGGACGTTTATCAAAGCAATACCTGTAATGCCAGACCAGGTCGTCCGTTGCCGCCACTGTTGTTAATGCTACTGCTAACAATAGTGTTGTTATTATAGTATCAACCTTACAACCAGAAGTAATAGCAGTTTGCACCGGTCACATTCGAAATACAACAGATAAAGATATAAGTAAATCGAAAAATTATATTATTGCTGCAAATTGTTATTTTTAGTATGGTCCTTTGGGTAATGGTAGCTCGAGGCTGGAATCAGTTGTTTTTGGAAGGTCAAAGCTAAATTTGTTACTTTTCCTCTTTTCTTGACTCAGATTTTTGTCTTGTTTCATTCGCACGGGTTGAAAGCCGACTGTGTCGCACCTTAGAAGTAGAAGCAACCCGAAATCGCCTTGGGACACAATGTTATTACACCTGTCAACGGAGCTTGTCTCGGCTTAACTGACTCCAGATGTAGGTCGCTACCAACACTTGCAAACCAGTAACACGTTCTCCATCTATTATCTTTTCTTTCTTTCTTTGTTTTTTAAACTTCTTTATCTTTAAAAAACTTTCAGAAAAAAAACACTTCACTTTTACCCATTATTCTTCCATGTTTGTCACTGTGAAGCCCTCGTTCACAGCCTTTTGTCTTTTTTAAAGTTTGATAAGGATAAAAGCAAACTTATTCCCCCACCCAATACTCTCTATCTTAATTTTATCATTTTTATGTCTCTCTTTTCTCGCTTTCAATTCATTCGTTCTTTTTTTCTCTCTCTCTGTCCTTCTTCCATTTTCTATATTCCTAATTTTTGCCCTTCCTAGTCTCTTTTTTTGTTGTTGTTGTTGTTGTTGTTGTTCGTTGTTATTTTTTTTAATTTCTTCCACAAGGTTTTGTTTTGGGAATGAGCATGTCTCTACTAAGTGTAAACGCTATTTTCAATCGGTCACTCATGTTGGAACGGTCCAAATAGACTGTTTATTTTTTTTATGGGGGGGGGGGATGATTAAAAAGCAAATAGTGTCAACGATAATCATTTTTAAAAGCATGTTAACTAACCAAATAGCCAAATTAAATTTTACTCAAAATTATTTGTCTTTGAGAAATGATCTTTGGAAGAATGTTAAAATCGAAATCATACAATTCAGAAATTATACATTTAGTAATATCTATAGATATATAGATTTAGAAGTATTTATTTATTTATTTCATAAAGAAAGGGAAAAATCAATTAATCAAACAAAACCACTCCCACAAAAAATCACACCATGTTATATATAAACAAGAAAAAACGGGAACCTAACGACAAACAAACCCTGACGAGTGAGAATATCATAACAGTGTAATCACGAAACTTCGAAATCTGCATGAATCTGCTCAGTTAAAGAGATAAACTCCTTGTACTTATCAACACTATCTCCACCCTGATATTGAGCACTTTACGATAAAAAAAACCTTGCCAAAATACATTTTATCAGTAAAACCACTGGAAACACAACAACCTTGGCACGAAACATTATCTCTCTCTCTCTCTCTCTCTCTCTCTCTCTCTCACTCACACACACACACACACACACACACACACACACACAAACTCACAGGGTGTAAATTGTCGCATTTAATATTTTAATTTCGTGTATACGCGTTGTTGTTTGTTTTTTTTGTTTTTTTTGTTTTTTTTTTAGCGACTATACTGTATAGTATGGTCAGTCGGGCACCATCTGTGATAAAAAGAGTATCATGACACAATTCACTCCGCCCAAATTTGGAAACAGCAGATTGTACTATTCGGCTTTCGCGCCGGAAATCTCAATACGAACATTTGAGGGTGCTTGGATATCAATCTGGGGACAGTTCAGAGGATTCGAAACGAGTTGGATAAGTCTAATGACGATTAAGAAGGTGTTTGGAGTGATCACTCTAGGGCTTCAATGTCAACATAGAGGCTACATCAAGTGCTTTGAGAAGTTAGTGCTGGAAGACCATATGTCTGTCCTATGCGACACAGACAGGGGAACTCGGAACCACATCACTCCTTACGCCGGGACACCTAACTCCCAAGACGACCATCTTTGATTATTAAGCGCGTCAGGTGCAGTTGAGCGAGAAACCAACAAAATTCCTCGTAACACCAAACATGAACTGAAAACAAAGGATTATGGCAGTATTCACCAACTTAAACAAGGGGATTGTCCAGAAGAGATGCAGGAGATTCCAAAGTCGTCTGGAGATTGATGCCAATGGTGATTTTATTGAATAAATTTACTCTTTGTATTTCAACATAATTTTGTGTAAATTTTGTAAATATATCTGTTAAAATGAAATGAAATAACAGTGTTATTTTCATTTTTTAGTAATTTAGACATTTTATCACACCCTATATATATATATATATATATATATATATATATATATGTGTGTGTGTGTGTATGTGTGTGTGTGTGAGAGAGAGAGAGTGAGTGAGTGAGATATAGTTTTAGGATATGCTACATTTATGGGTTAAAATGCTCAATATCAGAGATAGAGCGAATGAAAATATAAAAGTGGACATTGTAGTCAACACACACACACACACACGCACACACACATATGTCATCCGCATACAGATCTGTTTCGCTGTATCATAGCTCATCAGTACGGTTAGACTCCGATTGCTTTTAACCCATGATTGAAACCCGACCGAATTGGCGTCAGTCGGCGATTCTAACTCTGGGCTATGGGCGCTCGGTAGAAGAAGGCGGACTTTTTAGCGTATACATTATTATTATACACGCCCAATAGCCAGAGTGCTCTAATTCATTACGGAATGAGCGATGCGTATATATATTTCCCTTCTCTGATCCCATGCGCCGATGGCTTGGGGAGTGGAGACACTGACTGACACCGGGTCGGTTGAGTTTCGATCCCGGTCGGAGGCGGGTGGATGTGTCTAGCCGCACTGGTGGTCTGTGATACAGCGAGACGGGCTTGTATGTGGATGACTAATATATATATATATGTGTGTGTGTGTGTGTGTGTGTGTGTGTGTGAACAAAAGAGAGAGAAATATAGTATTTAGTCTTTTACAACATTCTATTTCCATAGCACCCATAAAGCCACAACTGCCCACTAAGTACCTAATGATTTGACATTTGTTCAAATTCATTTCAATATAATTTAAGTCGAGATTTCAGTTGGTCCAAGCCTTTATTTCAATATTTGTACTTACAGAACTTACCTTTTGCTAGGAAAATTGTGAAAATTGTTTCAAGAGTACCGCTAATGTTTAAATCTTTATTTCTCAAACAATTTCCACCAACATAAGTATGTAAATCAATAGAAACAATAACACTCATTTATACACCTTATTTTTAAATAGACTATCCTTCCTTGTTAATGCATGGAATGCAAAGATTTTCCATTAATCATGTTGACCATCAAAAAATGACGAAAATATTTAAGCGTTTGCTATTTTATATATCATCATTTATCCATCACACCCAGATGGTGCATAGGCCAGCAAGTCTTTGTTGCTGTTTCTGCAACAAACTGTTTTTGACGGGGCAAGGTTGTAATGAAAGCTTTAAAACTAATCCATGGTCCTGGAGCTCAGACTCTTTGGACGTTGGCACGAAAGACTAAAAAGCAATAGTTGTTTCAAGTTAAAGCGGAACCGTAGACTGAAAGAAAAATGAATGGATGTAAGTCAAATTTTGAAGTTTGGTGAAAATCGGATAAAAATTATGGATTTGTATAAAGGACATACAGACAGATAAACAGACACACACAGACATCTTGCCTTTTATTTATATATATATATTATCGATTTTCTGCACTATTGTGTAAACTGCAACCTTGAAATTTCTGAATATTGTTTCTTATGTCATTGTCTATGAGTGTATCAAATTTGATTAAAATCGGACCACTCCTTCTATAACCCGATTTTTTCGATTATCGATTTGATATTTATTGGGGGTACCTCGACACAAAGCCTAGCTAAGAACACTCGCAGACGCTTATAGTACAACCGTGTAAATTTTCATCGGTTCAGCTTTTTCGGAGTCTATAGGTAACGGACACACACACACACACACACACACACACACACACACACACACACACACACACGCAGACAAAATTCCATTTATAAAATAAGTTTAGATTTATATAAATATAATTTAAATGTATAAGAACGAAGAACAAAATTTCAATGTTCAAAATATTTATTTAAAGCAGGGCTCAATATAAAAATATAACAATAAATACGAGGGACATTCAATAAATAAGGTGAATTTTTCGGTATAAGGACTTCTGCGAGGGTCATTCAATAAATAAGGTGAATTTTTCGGTATAAGGACTTCTGCGAGGGTCATTCAATAAATAAGGTGAATTTTTCGGTATAAGGACTTCTACGAGGGTCATTCAATAAATAAGGTGACTTTTTCGGTATAAGGACTTCTACGAGGGTCATTCAATAAATAAGGTGATTTTTTCGGTATAAGGACTTCTACGAGGGACATTCAATACATAAGGTGAATTTTTCCGTATAAGGACTTCTAATACCGATAGAAGCTTACTTTCTTTTAATTTTTTTCCTTTACTTCTTTTTCAAAGGGATTTAATTTTTTTTTTTTTTTTTTTTTTTCAGATTGAAAAAAACTTTGAAAGTTTTGGAGATTAGCAAAGTTGGCCGACTAAGAAGCATGCTCCAGGATTGAACAGAGGTCAGTTATCAAGTTTTTGGTTGCTGAAAGGTAGCAAGCCAGTTGAAATTCATAGAATGTCAACTGTGTATGGTGCCACATGTTTCAGCCAAAAATGTCTTTACAAGTGGACTAAATTGTTTAAAGAAGGACGGGGCAGTGTTGAGGATGAAGACAGGCCTGGGAGGCCTACAGAAGTGAGGCCTCCTGAGGGGATCGAATCAGTCAATGACCTCATTCAGTCTGACAAAAGGTTGACAGTGGATGACATTGCAAGGTCTTTGAGCCTATCTATTGAACAAACGCAGGGGTCATCAGTCACATGGAGTCGTCTTGCATCAAGACAACGCAAGGGCTTACACAGCAGCCCAAACGGTGCAGACCACTAGCGAGCTGGGCTGGGAATTGCTCCTTCATCCCCCTTACAGCTCAGACCTTGCCTCTTCAGACTTTCACCTGTTTGGTCCCTTGAAAGCGTTCACGAGAGGCATGAAGTTCGAAAGTGACGATAAAGTCAAAAGTGCTGTGAGTGATTGGCAAAGACATCAGTCCAAAGATTTTTACGCTGAGGGAATACGGAAGCTTGCGCACAGATGGGCAAAGTGTGTGACACTGCTGGGAGACTACGTTGAAAAATAAAAGAAAAGTAAGCTTCTATCTGTATTAGAAAAATTACCTTATTTATTGAATGACCCTCGTAGATGTCCTTATACCGAAAAGTTCACCTTATTTATTGAATTACCCTAGTATTTATTATTCAACTGTTACATTAGAACACGTAAAGAACTATTACAAAATTGTACATATTGTTTCGACATTGACAGAACAATGTCTCATCAGGTAGTTAATAATGATGGTAATAAGCGCTTTTATTTAATCTTTTTATTTTCTTTTTTTTTTTTTTTTTTCATTTTATGAAACATCACTAAAATGAGCCGGAAACTTCAACAAGATTTTACTAAAAAAAATTCCAATTAAGTTGACGAAACGCGAGGAGAAAGACGAATTTCTGAAGAACATTACACGCAGCATACACTTGAGGGGAGGGTTAAGAACTCATCAGCTGAAATGTTGGGATGAAGATACTAGACTGAATAATATGTAGAGTGAAACCCTAAAACACCTGAAGAAGGCTGAAGAATATATCAGCTGAAATATTGGGATAAAAACAACAAAGATGAAGATATTAGTTTTAATGTGTTGAGTAGCGTATAAAGACTATGCACTTGACAAAAAGTAAAAAATATATCAGCTGAATATAAATTGTCAGAAAAATGTATTGAATAATTCTGTAATATTTAATTTTTCCAGTATAGATCACAATATGCGAAACACCGAAGTCCTGACTTTCACTACGGCCAATCCTTCAATTAAAAAACAAATATTAAGATCGCGTGAAATCGTCCACGTACATAGAATACCTAAAATAGCTGAATAACGTTTGTAAGAAAAACAAAGCGACTCACAAAAGGAATTGGGTCCGGAGGCGGTTTGTTTGATTGGAGCAACAGTCATTGGTCACATGACTTTATGCCGGTGACACTTCAGCCTCCAACCGCAAAAAAAGGAAATTAGAATGATTTTTATGATTTGGTTGGTACATTAAGTTACGTGTTAAAAGTCTGAAAAGTTTAACATCACTCTGAAAATACATAGAGACCAACTCGCGTGTATATGCATGTTTTGCATATATTACGCATGCGTATGTGCATTTTGGTGCAGTGAATATCGACTCGAAACGAGAGATCGGGGTGCCGAGTTCGAATTCCAGTTGAATTCCTTGCATTCACTTACGCACAAATACCCTTAGGAAAGGTATTAATCCGTCTCTTCTCTCCACTTATGGGTTAAATAATAGGACATACTACAGGATAATCTTCTGTCCAGTAAGTCATGTCTCTTTCGAGACATGATCGCCCAAAACATGTATCACGTATGGCACTTAACTGACTGACTGGATATAATAGTTGAAAACATGATTAAGACTTATACTGGGCATAAAGTGGGGGGATCAGTTTTATATCGTTATGAAGTAATAAACTGATCTCCTACTAATTACTACTTAATAATATAATACATATCTTCCCCCTTTAGCTATGAGTCAAAAAACAGAACAGATTGGGTTCTGTAGCCTTGGCTAGCAACCAGTCTATCGCAGAACGCTCTGGCTAAGCCCATGCTATAAAGTTAAGGAAATAATTGTTTTTGGCATTAACTCGATGATCCCGACTAGAGTCGGCGTGTGAACAAAGACAAAAATTGCCCAAACCCCTGTCTCGTTGGGGTAAGAAAGGGCTGGAATCTCTGGAATAAGGGACAATGCGAACTACTTGAATCGGTGCCGATTTTCCACCCCATTGTACGGCTATATTAAAGGGAAAGACAACGTATACTACACATTGATCCCAGGCAGAAGCCTGGAAGAGCTACGCTTTGATGCGAGTCGGAGCTCACCGATAGTCTAATACAAGGCAGAAGCTACACTCTGTACGGTAATAGACCCTTTCATTCTTACCCTACACAATTTAGATTTGTTTATTCTCTTTAAATTTTCCTGGCAACTTTTATCAAATCGAATGACAATGAAAATTTTCAACGGTCAATTCTCGATGAATGTATTCCTATTGCAGTACGCGATTCATAACAGTATATAGCAGAAGGTTGAGTCGAACTTTATGCCCATCATGAATCTTGATCTAAGAAGAATTGGTCTGTGGTGATTCCAATATTTGCTGAGATAACAAAGTAAGTTTTGTACTCAGTGTCATCTCAGAAAGTCAAAAGATATAGGAGCCACCAAGTACTGAACCGGGCCTCGAAGGATATTGGCCGGTGTACCAACAAGGAAGTGAAGCAAGCTGAAATTATAATGTTTAGCAAAAAAAAAAAAAATAGAATAAAAGTGGGAGGCATTTAAATACCGGGTGTTCCAGATTACTTTAAATAAAAAATGCAATAATCTTAAGTTGTCTGAATTTCTCAGATGAAGCAGTGTCAATTAGTACCGCCATAATTATTAGGCCACCCCAATTTTTAAAAAAATGATGTATTTCATACTATTTTTAGTATTTACTGCCAAGTGGATAATTCTAAATGAAAATAGAATGTTTTTTTTGTTAATACTGCACAATAACATATGCATCAAATGAACTGTTCTGGTGCCCAGTTTTTTGCTCACTTCCCCATGCTAGTCTCCTCTTCTTATTGACTGACTGAAGCAAAGGCTTCCTGGCTGCCTTGTAAAATTTTGCAAAGTAATAATAACAAAAGAATCATTCTATTTTCATTTAGAATTATCCACTTGGCAATAAATATTATAAATAGTATGAAATACATCATTTTTTTTTTAAACTAGGGTGGCCTAATAATTATGGCCGGTAGTGCGTATTTTATTGTCTTGTCTTGTCTTTCGTTTTATTGTTCTTGTTGTTGTTTTCGCTTTTTTTTTTTTTTTGTATTTTTATCGTAAATCTCAACACATTTTTTTATTTATGATACGACGATTAAGAAATCAACATGAATTATTTTAGTAGCCCAATCGGGAAGGCGTTGTTATAAAGATATGTTCCCCAGGATAAAGGATGTGAGTTCAAATCTTGCGACGAACCCTTTTGTTATATTTTGTAATTGAAGGTCATAGATTAAATTACAAAAAGGATCCACCAGAGAATTGCAACAAAAATCCTCACGTGCGTTGATTACCTAATATGGCGTGAAGGTTAACAAGTTCATTTGTCAAGAGGATTCGCTACTGTAGTATTGAATTCACTCTTTACTTGATGATCCACTACACTGGTGTTGTGCCAGACTAGAATAAGCTTAGTACATAAGCATATATCAATATCTGTTAGTGTCGATGTGTAGAGATTTATCCTTCGTTTTCTGTCAGAAGAAAAAAAAATTGATACAGAAACATAAAAAGAAAAAACATTAATTTGCATTTTTCTTTTCTCGTTAAAAATATTTTTCAAAAGCTGAGTTTCTTTTTTCGTAAACTCTACTATGAAACCGCTTAACCCTAGCCTAAAATAAAAGCTCACGATATTGTGAGTGGAATAAAAATAGAGATGTGTTGCCCTGAAGTAATGGCTACCCAATTCGTGCTATAGACTAAGAACTGTAGCGAGTTGGATCTTCAATGAATACTTTACAGTTGTCAGACTAAACTAGTATCTTAATATCTGTAAGTGAATAAAACTCGTTTCCATAAGCAAATTGAAAAGAACACTCTGCAGTATATAAGAGCAAAAATAGTGCCGAAGATCATTAAGTCAGCAACGTTTTCGGCATCTTAGTCAGAATGTCAACTATTTTGGTTATAACGCCCACTCAAACTTTTTCTAAAACCAAAAAAAAAAAAAGAGAAAAAGGCGTTGACCTTATTCCTAATTTGTTTGGGCCCATTCGAATTATTTTTCTGTTTTGCTTCTGGTCAAAATACAATGATTGAGTGGGTCGCAAAAACAGACGAACAGCCGCCATCTTTATTTTTGAGAGAAAAATAAGCGAATAATTACAACCAAATTAAAAGAGAAAGAAAAAGAAAGTAGAAAAGGGTTTCTGGTAATCTAGAGTCGGGCGTCAACATAAATTACTCGAACGAGTGCAGAAATTTGCATAACTATCTTCAAAGCCACTATGAATGGCATTCTATTTGTCAAGCAATAACATTAATCATTAATTTAAACATTTTAATTGCACATCAACACCTTTCTAATGGTTAAATTCTTTAGCGAATGATGTCTTTGCCTGCTTCCCACCAATCTATGTTCAAGCGCAACTATAATACATTGAATGCTGATTTTCAAGGCAAACAAAACTCGATGTTTTGAAGACCGGTATGAAACTTTTTCTTCTATGTATCGAGTTCCTTCATGAAGTGGGTGATCACAGCTCTCCACAACTTCCTATTCGTCGTAGCTCTCAGCACCAATTGGCTTTTTACTATCCTTTCCTGCCCCTGTTCTTTCATCCATGCACGCATGCTTGGTAAGTAGGTTACTTGCTCGCTCTCTCTCTCTCTCTCTCTCTCTCTCTCTCTCTCTCTCTCTCTGGATTTCACTATGTCCTGTGAGTGTGCCAAATTCTCCAAGCCTTCTTTCCTCATTATGCGTATTAGAAATTCCAGCTGTCTCTTTCTAGTTCCTGGTGTATTTTTCCTTTCTATTTTTCTTAACATTTTCTCGTTCCATGGTATTCTCATCATCTTTCTGTAGGTCACATTTGTATTGTTTCAATACTCTACTTCATCTGTGAAGAAATTGTACAACTTTCGCTATCATATTGAAGGACTGATATTTCCAGTACAGTCTGTAAAGCATCCAGAAACTTTATATTAGCAGAAAAATGGCCTACCTAGGGCAATAGCGTCTTAGTCCTTTCCAAAATACTCTCCTTGGGACATTACATATTTATTCCGACGTCTCATAACTTTTTATAAAATTATGCAAAATCCACTTTTGGAATTCATATCAAATTCACCACGTTCTCCTTCTCATCCACGGCATTTCAATTGTAATTTTATGGAAAGATAGAACTTTCCAGAAGTCAAATCGGAACTATCAGGGAAGAAACTGACACACTTGGATGAAGCAATGTATACCCTCAAAGCAAAAAAAGTCTGCACAGTCAATGCAAATGCAACTGGCACACAGTACACAAGCTCATTCAGTGGCGCTTCTGCCAACAGAATAAAACCACATTTACACATGTGCAGTAAGATAACTACTGCTCAATTGCAGCCGGTTCGTGAGAAAGTCAAAAAGGGTGGCTATTTTCTTTAGTCAGTTAAGTGTCATACGTGATATACGCTTTGGGCGATCATGTCTCGAAAGAGACATCACTGACTGGCCAGAAGATTATCCGGAAGTAGGTTACCATTGCATTATGCGGTAGACTGGTTGCTATCCAAGGCTATAGAACCCAATGTGTCTCATTATTTAACGCATAACTGGAGGGAAGAGACTGATTAATACCTTTCCCAAGAGTATTTGTGCGCAAGTGAATGCAAGGAATTCAACTGGAATTCGAACTCGACTCTCCGATTTGTCGTTCCGAGTCGATATCCACTGCACCACAACGCACATCCTCATTTTCTTACAAAACTCATATCTATAGAATAGTCATGCTTTAAAGTATCTTACTAAAAGAAGATTTTCATTTTAACGCCTTACTATTGTGGTGCAATGGATATCGACTCGGAACGACAAATCGGAGAGTCGAGTTCGAATTCCAGTTGAATTCCTGGCATTCACTTACGCACAAATACCCTTGAGAAATCCGTTTGTTCCCTCTAATTAACGGTAAAAGGGTGAAAAATTGATGTCAATCTCGTCAGTCAGTTAAGTGCCATACGTGATACACACTTTGGGCGATCATATCTCGAAAGTGACATGACTGACTGGGCAGAAGGTTATCCCGCAGTAGGTTGCCATTGCTTTCTGCGGTAGACTGGTTGCCGACCAAGGCTATAGAACCCAATCTGTCCTGCTATTTAACTCATAACTGGAAGGAAGTGACAGATTAATACCTTTCCCAAAGGTATTTGCGCGTAAGTGAAGACAATGGATTCAACTGGAATTCGAACTCGGCTTCCCGTCTTCTCGGCTTCTCGTTCCGGGCCGATATCCACTGTACCAAAACGCGCCATCTCGTACCACGCGTAAATATTAAGTTGTTTCAAAAATAATGGCCACTCGAAGTGTTGTATTTTGAAAAGCCATTTTAACATAGTATTCACGGTATATATTAAGTGAATTTTGGTATACATAATTAATGTATGCTCTTTAATAATGTTTAACTTATTTTTAAACTGAAATATTATTGAAGCATCGAATCCTTTAATTATGACAAAACATGATCTTTGTTTACTTATCTTGCATGAGTTCAAACTTGAGCTCAGTGCCTGTCAAACTTCTGCCAATATCAACAGATAATGGGTAGATGGGGAGATGGATCCACAAGTGATCGGACAGTAGGAAGGTGGTTCCAGAAATTCCGTACTGGGGATGAGAGCCTTGAAGATGAAGAAGGTAGAGGACGGTCATGCAGTCTTGACAACGAATAAATTGCAAGCAGTTGTTGAACAAAATCCACGTCAAAGTGTCAGAGAAATGTCACAGACACTTGGTGTCAGCACTGCAACAGTCTTGCAACATTTGCAGAGTATTAACAAGGTAAAAAACTTCGATTATTGGGATTCTCCTGATCTCAATGAAAATCAAACACTTAGGCGTTTTGACGTTTGCTTGATGCTCTTTCTGCATAACACTAATGATCCCTTTCTTGACCGAATAGTAACTTGTTATGAAAAGTGGATCCTTTATGATAACCGTAAACGATCAGGTTAATGGCTAGATCCTGATGAGTCCCCAAACATTTCCCAAAGCCAAAATTGCATAGCAAAAGATTTGGTGACTGTCTGGCGGTCCACTATTGGTGTTATCCACTACAGCTTTAATCAGATCTTTAATGTAGAACTTTACTGCAATCAGTTTGTGAAAATGCAAACATGCCTGAAAAAATAAGACCGGCATAGGTGAATCGATGTCGTCCAATTCTGCTCTGCGATAATGCGCTGACAGATTTTACAAGAATGACGTAACTTGGGATATGAGAGTTTACCACATCCTCCTGATAATTCACTCACTGATTATCATTTTTTCTCGACTAAGCACATTTTAAAAAGTAAAAAGTTTAAGTTCAAACCAGAGGTGAAACCAACTTTCAAAGATTTCGTTGCATCATAGACAATATCATTTTATCAACGAGAAATAAATAATATCGTCGATTGACAGCAGACGTGCATAGATGCTCAAGGCTCGTATTTTGACTAATTTCAACATTTCTACAGATAATTTTTCAAAAATAACATTATGTTTTGGAAATTGGCCATTATTTTTGTAACCACCTAATACATGTGATCGAGGAACCAAGTCAAAAGCTCATCAGAGCATTTGCAATGGAAATACTTGGAGAAAAGACAGAGGAAAGTCAAATCACGTCGATGAGAACGTGGCTTAAGGCGGGCCGCCAAGTCAGGATCGATTATGTTATAAGACTTTTCATTCTTACGTTTGGTAATGCTTTTACTATAAAAACAACCTAAAGTTATTAGTGGTTAAATACGAGGGATATCGTCTAGTTCAGGGGTTGCCAACCTACGGCATGTGTGCCACACGTGGCATGCCAAGTAGCTTCCAATGCCGATATTGGGCAATTAGATAAGACCATGCAAAGTCAAGACTTTCATTATTAATAAAAAAACTTTTAAACAAACTTTTAAAAGCAGTTTATTTTTATTAATGTGGTTTTCATTATTACGGAAAGTTCCGGAAATTTACGAAATGGATTAACAACCGACATATTTTTTAATTTATTTATTTAAACTTTATTTTAATAGATATTCGTATTTGAGTAGATACTGTTTTTAACAAAACAGTATATTTATATATATACCTTCATCGATTTTTGATATCTAAATTTTAAATTGAATTTTTAAAAAGTTTTCTTGAAACTTTTATTTTAGTTGTAATTGAAGACTAAATAATTTACTATTTTCAGTAAGCAAAATACTCTGGTGTATTTCAAACAGAAATCATATTGATTGCAATATAAATTTTGAAATGTTTTTAATTTTTCGACCATTTTCGAGCAATCGACAGATTTATAAACAAAAGTTAATTTTCGGTTTTAAAATTCTTGCAAAAATAAAATATACATCTGAGACATATTATTTTTTAAAAATTTGCAAATTTAATGTTAAATTAATATGATTTACACACGTATTACTTATTTATAGAATGAAATTTAGAATAAAACTATTTTTAAACACAGAGTTGACCTTTCTAACCTATCCACCGTAATTAAAATGTGTTGACAGATCATAATAATCGTATGGCGATCACAAGTGACTTCATCGTACAATTTTTCCGGTAAAGGGGAATAACCCTGAAAGACATGACCTTTTAATTTACACATAGAAATTACCATACAAAAAAATTCAAATACACACAAAAAAATTGAAAATTATTTAAAAAATACAATGGCTAAATGATTTGTATTAAACTTTTCAATGTTCGATGAGTAAATATAGTCTTCACGTTGTAACCTGCCAGCCTCGCGGCTACAAGAATTAGAAATATTTTTAAATGTTTTTGAAACTTTACAAATTATTATAATTAAAAAACAAAAATGTAAACAATTCTTTTAAAATTTCATTATTAATCGAAAATGTTTTTTCTTCAGACTATAATGTCTAACATTTATATTATTTATTAAAGCAATTAAAAGCTTAAATAAGGTCATAGCTTTATTGCATTTTTTATTTTACTATTTGGAGCAGATTTTTAGTAAAAGGAGCAAAATGGTTTTAAAAGATATTACATGATTTACATTCTCCAATGAGTTCTGCGTTTAACTTATAAAAACATTTTTTGCCTACAGAATTTAATTTTTTGAAATTTCATGAATTTACTTAAATATGTTGAAACAGATGTTGAAAAAATATTTTTATCAAGATGTTTTAAATAATAATTTTAAAAATAATTTTAGTCATTTGTAAATAAGTCCTGAAAGTTTCATTAAAATCCGACAATTATTTGAATTTTTCAAGAATTTCCAAATTAATGTGTTTGTCAACGGAAAAAGTAACTTACGTAATATTACGTTTTCCATTGTAAACTTTCGCAACGATTTGGCTCCTTGCTAACGAAAATAAAAACAAACTTTTTACCAAAATTTCGAACGTGTTAGAAAGGATTAAAAAATTTTGAAAAATAATTAAATTTTAATTTGATCTTTCCTCATAATAATAACATAAACATTGTGATGGAAAAGGTTCGTTTTTATTAAGTTTGGGACCTTTTTTTATACTATACTGTTTTATCAGCGATTTAATGGAGGTGCCTACATTTATAAATATAACACTAACGGTCTGAATATTTTTGAACAATTTCATTCGGAAAATATGTGTCATTCGGCAGTATTCGAACCTGCGACCCCTAACAATATAGGAGAAGTCATCAATTGATCTGATGCGTCTGAACCACGAATGACTCAAACTCGACCACGAATGACTTCAAACTCTAAACGAAGTTGGTTTTTAATCCATTTCGTAAATTTGCGAAACTTTCCGTAACATTGTCTGTTTACGTTTGTTTACATTAAAATACACTTTCAAAGCAGAGATGAGTATTTACGAGAAATTGAAAATTTATGTTTATAAGGTTTGATTCACAATTACTACGTCATTAATTAAAAAATCAACGCTTTAATTCACTGGGCGATGTAGAGAATAGCTTAGTGAATTAAATGAAGTATTCACTTCGAAATTCTTTGAAAGCTACGCGAATCGACAGATAGCTGAAAAGATTGGTGATTACAACGTCTGAAACGTTGTGATAGTAACGACAACAAAAATAAGAGCAATAGTCGGAATATAAATAATGTAAATAATGAAATTTCCTCATCACAGAAATTTCTCTTAATTTTGTTGACAATAGGAATTCAACGGAAAAATATTAAGTTTTATACAGTTTGATTTATTTTTCTTTTGGCACGATCCGCTTAAAATGTCTCAACACTAAGCACAAAGGCCTCGGCATGCCTGTGAAATATGATTCAGTAAAAATCAATTAGAAACAGAGACTGGGGAAAAAATACAGATTTGTGTGCACTGGTACACAAGCTTGAACAGTATTTCCTGACGGTGTTTGGACAGCTACGTCGGGCAGTTACCTCCTTTATCGACCTCTTCGATTAACAGGCTTAATTCAACAATAAAAAAAACATTGCTTGATTAATCGACAGTGGGTGGTTTTTTCTTTTTCCGGACATTAACTTGACAACCATGATGGCAACGGACCACTCAAAATAAACAACATGTAATAATCAATGCATATACTACTTACGGATGTCGTAAATACAGGGTCCAATGGATAAATTGTCGTCCAAATTACACAAAAATGAAAATAACATTGACGTCTCATTTTAACAGATATATTAAAATTACACAAAAATATCTTGAAATTGTGGGATAGGAAAGTAAGAATTAAAATCAACTTTATTCTTCACTTTTACAAAAATTCACAATGACTTGTGAAATCCTGGTTTTCCCCAAATAGAAAAAGGATTGACCATGTGCTTAAAGAAAAAATCGAAACCGGATTTCGCAAGTAGATGTTAGATTTATATTCTGACCAATGGAAGCGAATTACAAAAACATAAAGACTTCACGATCAAGTGCAAAAAAAAAAAATCTAAATTACTATAAAAGGCTCCGGTCAGCGCCAGTCGGATGGAAACAGCAGAGACAACAAGCTAAAATTTAACAGAAGCTTCAAGTCGAAATCGAACAATTGTTCTCTTTCCCTTTTTTTTTTTTTGGTTTCTTTCTCCTGCGCTGATTCATTTTACTTCTTTTCCATCCAAAGACATTCCTACCAAACAAACGCTCATACACAGACGTACGTACGCATAAACTCTTTCCAACAAATTACTACTACGAACATTTCTTGATACCCTTAACTTTCTAAATGGACATTAATTTCTACCAATTCTTGTTATTTTATTCCTTTAATAAATTTCTATTTTAACATGAAAATGTATATTTTTATTCTTCTACTCTTCGACACTAATTCACACATTCCAACCTGCAACCAACCTTTTCGTGATGATAATTCTGGATAAAACTTGTAAGCCGTAAAAAGTTTGGTTAGGTATGGCCCAAGGCCGAATCAAACATTAACCATCTAGCAATAGCTTCAAAATACTAAAGATTAAATTTATTCAATAAAATCGCCATTGAATTCAACCACGGACTCCAGACGACTTCGGAATCTCCTGCAACACTTCTGAACGGTCTCCTTGTTTTAGTTGGTGAATGATGTCATAATCCTTGCCTTCAGTTCATCTTTGGTGTTACAAAATGACGTGTTGATCTCTCGCTCAACAGCGTCCCACACATAATGATCAACGGATTACATTCTGGGGAGTTAGGTGGCCAAGTGATAAGGTCTTAGAAATTGTCTGACAGTTATGGTTGAGTTTTTCTGTTTGTACGGCATGGTGCAGAGTTCTGTTGCCAGACATAGGGTCTTTCAGCAGCAACCTTCATAACCCAGAGCAGCATTACCTCCTCAAGGCACTTGATGTAGGGCTTCTTGTTGAGTCTGAGGTCCTCACCAACAAATTCGGGAGTTCTTTTCTTATCAGAACGATCACAGTGAGTTTTCTAAGCAGCCACACCTTCATAATCACCATTAGACTCATCCAACTCTTTCCAGTTCCTCTGCACTCTCGTCAGATTGATACCCAAACACTGAAATATTCGTAGTTTAGCTTCCGGTACAAATGCCAAGCCTTACAGCCACATAATTCCTAAATTTTGGTGGATTCAACAGCGTCATACTGCTCTTTTTTCTCACAGACGTTGCCAAACTACGCAGTCGATAAAATCAAAAACAAAGAACGCGCATGTGCGAAATGAAAAATATAAAATGGCGACAATTTACCCATTGCATCCTTTACACACACATATATACGTGTGTGTGTGAGAGAGGGGGGGGGCTAATAAGTACATAGCTTATATCGTATTTTGGCTTTAATTTCAGGTGAAAATAAAGACAAACATTCTCCAACATTTGGATAATTTTTTATTAAGTTGGTTCTAAGCTTTCGGCTCACATGAGCCATCTTCAGAATAATAGAAAATTATCCACATCTTAGAGAATTTTTGTCTTTATTTTCACCTGAAATTAAAGCCAAAATACGATGTTTAGAACGGCTCGTGATTAAACATAACAGACATTCGTTGTCTCTTATATTTAACAATATATTCTGCTGCCTGGATACACTTAATATATATATATATATATATATATATATATATATATATATATAAGAAAAATTAAGGCAGACAGGTTATTTCATGGTAAATCCGAAGTATGGCGTATTTCAGGCGAACCATTATCAGCTTCCGTCTTTATTTTACAAAGGATTTTACACGAAAAATCCTTTTTCGTGGAAAATTCTTTTTCGTGTAAAATCCTTTGTAAAATCATTATATTTGATCTATATGTATTTATATACATATATATGTAGAGCTCTCTTAGAGAGTTATCCTACCACTGTATGTACAGGATAATCCTTTATAGGGTGTTCAATATTGTTCATCTCGAAGGTTGCAAAAATGATGGCAATGAGATTTTTCTGATGCAGTCACAACTTCGCTGTGTGACGACAGAATAACTAAAATCCTCATGCATAGTCAGCTTGACAGTGAACAAAGGACTGTTGAACGGTCGTAGCTCAGGTATAACAACAAGCTAAAGTTTAACTTCGAGGGAATTGTTCTGGTTATAAATAACTGGAGATCTTTGATAACGGCGAAAAGCATCAGCGTCAGCTGTGGTTATGTCTCGAAATACTCATTGTTGCACAATATGTGAACCTGTATGCAGGTTTCTATCGCTAAAGAAATGTCACATACGATACAAACGTAAAACTGAATGAGGTTGTCGGATCCTCATACGGCGAAATCGACGGGTGACTCAATCATTTATAAACATGTATTTTGTATTTAAAACAAACATAAATATTTATAAATAATTTAAAATAAGTAACGATCAATCTCAGTTCAGCACCTGAAGATTACGTTGTGCATAAAACTCCAAGTTGTGCTACCAGTGAAGAAAAAATATATATTACAGCTCTAATATATTAATGTTGAACGCTATTTTCTTAACATCAGCACACAATGTACGATATATATATATATATATATATATATATATATATAGCCCGGCGTTGCTCGGGTGTAATGAAAGATTTAAAACTAATCCATGGTCCTGGAGCTCAGGCTATTTGGACGTTGGCACAAAAGACTAAAAAGCAATAGTTGTTTCCAGTTAAAGTGAAACCGTAGACTGAAAGAAAAATGAATGCATGTAAGTCAAATTTTGATTTCCTGGTATCGATATCAAATAAGTTTTTTTCGTCGTAAACTGAATTTTGAAGGCTAAATAAGTCCTCTGAGTAAATGGTATCATGGCTGAGACCAAGAACTACAATTTCACCTACTTAGAACCAAACCCAAAGCAAAAACTAAAATAAATGGGCTGAAAAACTGATTTTGATCTTGCCTTTATATATATATATTATCGATTTTCTGCACTATTGTAAGAACTGCAGCCTTGAAACTTCTGAATATCGTTTCTTATGTCTTTGTCTATGAGTGTATCAAATTTGATTAAAATCTGACCACTCCTTCTATAACCCGATTTTTTCGATTATCGATAAATATGTACCGCAACACAAAACCTAGCTAAGAACACTCGCAGACGCTTATAGTACAACTGTGTAAATTTTCAAGAAAATCTGTTCAGCCGTTTTGGAGTCTATAGGTAACGGATACACACACACACACACACACACACACACACACACACACACACACACACACACACATACACACACACACAAAGTTCCATTTATAAATAAGTTTAGATAAGATATATATATATATATATATATATATAAGTATACATATGTGTATACACGCAGGTGCACACATATATAAATATTTATCAGGTGTTAATAAAACCGTGGTCAATGTAATACTTGAGCACTATTTAGGTGTAACATATATATATATGGATAGATATAGATAGATTGTTCAATAGTTAGTTTTTGGTCCTAATAGGGTTAGATCAGCATACATTTGTATTAAGTGTTCGATACAATTATATTGTAGAACTTTTTAACATTTCCCATTTTTTAAACGAGTTGTTCCGCTACCCAGGTTTCTACCATGAGTGATGTCTTCAGGCGATTTTTAATAACTGATTTTATCTTTTGCCGTTTTTCTTTTTTAAGAACGCTCTTGTAACAGTGTTCTATTTGAACCATGGATGAAAACGTCATAATCCGTTTTAATTTAAACAATGCGCGTTCATAAATTCCCTGCCACGTGAACGTTCAAATAAAACACCGAAACAGATCTGTCTGCGGATGACTACAATATATATATTTACCAAAATTCTAGAGCCCTTCCAATACAATATTTCCCTTTTCCGTTCCTCCCCTTTCATTCCAGTAGTGGAATTTAAATTAACTTTATCAAAACAACAGTCGGGCCATATTATTTTTAACAAAAATGTTTTGAAAAACCTTTGGCAGAACCGAGTATTTCATTATGTTATCTATTTTCTCTATTTCCTTTTTTCTTTTTCGTTTTCTTTTTCCATTTTATGTATCCATCTCATACTTTCCACGCTCCTTAGCTGGCATTTGTTACGACGGCTGCCTGAAGTGCATTTTTTACCCTCTTTCTCCCCTTTTTCATTTCCTCTTTCTTTCTCGCCTTATCTCTCCTTTAACTCTTTCCCTGTCTAACCCGTTTTTCCTTCTTTCCTCTCCTTTCCTGATTCACTTCCCCCCACTTCCATTTCTGTAACACGCTTAATTTTAGGTTTATTAACACAAATGTAATCTTAAAGACTTTTTCAATGATCGAGTCTTGAATCCTTTTCGCCGTCTCTCTTTTTCACCCTTCTTCCTTACCCTCTGTATCAATGTCTAGACGATAACCTTCCAACATAATCTCTCTTTTAATGCCCCCTCCCATTGTTCTTTCTTATTTCTTTCCTTTTTCTTTCTTTTATGTAAACTTCCGGTGTATGAATTTTTTGCGTGATATTCCGGTATATGAATTTTATACTGTATTTACATAATAAAGATTTTGTTGCAAAACGAGGATTCCTCGCTGAAATAGCCATATGACATATGTAATTTTCGGAGTTTTATTTGAAAATATACATATTTAGCTCTGTAAATAGATACTATTTACATCATGCCCTGCACCTGAATTTTTAACATACGGTTAATATTAATAGGATCTATTTTGGGATTTTACCTACATACCATTTTTGTTTTGGATATATATAAGAATAAACAGCTCCCAAAAGAGTCTGCTTATTGCTTACTTTAGCAGCTACAAAATCAATTCTAACCTTTGACCATTCCACCTAGATCAAAGGTTCATACGATAAATTTGATGTCCCTGTGGGGGCATATGATATCGCCCAAGTTGCTGATTTAATAGGTATTTATGTTTTAGATACCATATGTAGAATTGTAAACCGAAAACAAATTGGTTTATACCGTAATGACGGCCTTATGTTCATCCCTAATAGCAGTGGGCCCTTAACTAATAGATTCGATAAGAAAATTATTAAGGCCCTTAAATTTCTAGGTTTAAAATTGAAATTTCCTCTAATCTGAAAATAGCCAATTATTTGGACATCACGCTTAGTCTAAATGACGGTTCCTACCAACCTTACGTCAAAGAAAATGATACTCTTAACTAAATTGTTGATTCCAACCACCCTAATTCTATTATAAAACAAATACTCAAAATTTTTAACACCAAAATTAACCGATTATCTTCAAACCTTAAAGTTTTCAAGGAAAATAAACAAATATATAATAAAGTCCTCTAGGAAAGCGGATTTAAGGATAGATTAATATATGTAACACCAGTTGTTAAATCTGAGCCATCTAGAACGAGGAATAGATGTAGAAAAAAAGCTATATAGTTTAACCACCCCCATTCTGTAAACTATCTAACATCGGCAACTATTTTTTGAAATTGGTAAATATCTCCATACCAATAATCCCCTGCACAGAATCTTTAATAGAAGTACTATTAAAATTATTTATTCTTTCACACATAAAATGGATAACATCATTAATTCCCACAATAGACAGAATTTAGATAGAACTAATGTTAAAACTGGTATTTTATCATCTTGCAATTATAGGTCCATCAATAATTGTCCGGTGGAAAGTAAAAATTAGTCTACGCAAGTAACCTACCAAGCCAACATCTCCCCCATAAATGACAAAAATAATTATCAAGTTGGCATTTGAATTTCAGCCGGAGAATTTAAACATCACTCAGTTAAGTGTTATACTTGATTGTGGGGAAAATTGTGAAAATGGCTTACCTCGAAAATGCTAACGAGGCTGTGCGTTGTGTAGAATCTAGTTATTCCGTGATAAAAAGAACCAAAATGGCGGCGCCCTTGCTTTATGCCAGGCAGTATCGGACAGTTAACGCGAATTTTCGTTGTCTCGTTGTTCGCATGCAAATTATGGTCGGTCTTCGACTGTATAAAGCAAGCTGTTTTTTTTTAGTTTTTTTTTTTTTTTGAGAACGGTAGATTTTGTTTTTACTTCTTGCTGACCGTGCTTAGATTGTTAGAAGAAGACGAAGAAAGAGAAGTAAGAAGAAGAAGAAGAAGAAGAAGAAGAAGACAAAAGAGACTACTCTCACCTGTTTATTTAATCTATTTTTGTCTCACCTTTCACGCTACATTCACTCAGTTAAGTGTCATACGTAATACACGCTGACTGGGCTAAAGATTATCCCGCAGTAGGTTAAAATTACTTTCTGTGGTAGACTGGTTGCCAGCCAAGGCTATAGAACCCAATTTGTCCTGTCATTTAACCCATAACTGGAGGGAAGAGAAGGATTAATACCTTTACCAAGGATATTTGCGCGTAAGTGAATTCAAAGAAATATCCTTGGAAACTCCGATAAACACTCTTTTTTCAACCACAATCAAAAATTTCAAACTTCCCATTTCGGAAAGATTTTGAGAAATAAAAGAGAAGAGTCTAAATTAAATTTGCTTTTAAACTTCAGAAAGAATTCATCAGCAAATGTCTTCATAAAATCAAATTTTTAAATTTTAAATTTAGATATAAACCCCCTGAATATTAATCCAAATTTAAATTTTCGTTAAATAATTGTTTCCTTTTTTTCTTCATATTAACAGCATAATTCATTATATATGTTAACTTTTTTTTATACCTATACTCCTTCTGGTCCAAACGTTTTATAAATTTTTGAAATATCCCGGAAAGGAATATCAGTGAAAACTAAGAGTAAGAATGATACTTAACACGGGAAATAAATAGCAGGGATTTATTATACGAAGGTACAATAAACCCATAGTTATACAATAGCAATCAACAAATAGGAGCGGAATAATCTATCAAGTAGAGAATGCCTTCGCCTCTGACGTATGCCTCTCGGTTCGGTATTTACTAGCCTTCCCACGCAAGGCCAGATGTAACACATGGTCATTTTATAGTGGGTATTCCCGGCCATATAGCCGGGCCAAAAAATGTCTGTCTATTATTACCGAGACGTGACTCTACCCTTCGGCGGAGCCACGACTGGGTTTGTGCTCTCTGCCCGGAAGCAGAGAGCGGACAGTGTCATAGCGTCGACAGGCGAGTGCCTATGACGTATGCCTCTCGATTCGCCCCGAGTCCAGTTTGTCACTGTCCTTTATAGACCAGATCATTCCATTATGGGGCATGCTAGAATGTTCCACTATAACAATTTTAAATTTAATTTCCTAATAATAATTCTAAAATTTAATTCCCCTAAAATAATTAGTTTATTTCCTCTCATTAGGCCTACACTACGGAATGTTTATAATAATACTTCCCGTTCTTATATTTCATTATTTTTCATTCGTTTCACTTTAGTTCTCTCTTTTTTTTACATTTTGTTTCTATTCTTTATTTTGACCTAAGTGAAAATTAGCTTATTTGGTTTAATATTAATGCAGTCATGGTCTTAAATTTGTTTTACTAAAAATATTAATTAATCTAAATTACTGTAGTTAGCGGTTCCATCTTTTCTTATGAGAAATTATTTATATTTACATGTATATATTTTTATATGTATTAAAAAATAATTTCTTTTTATTTCGCCCAATTTTAAATTTATTTATATTAGAAATATTAAGTATTAATGCCATCTTGGATTTATTTCTAATTTAATTTCTTATAATTAATCCTATAATTAAGCTAATGCAAAAGTTTTAAAAATTATCTATATATCTTAACTTTTGAGTCAGTAACATAGATTCGGGGCCTCGTCTTCATTTGTGAGGTTTGTAATGCTTTTTCGGTTGGGTTTATTGATTTTTTTTTTTTTTTTTTTTTTTTTTTTTTTTTTTGGTACGTATTTGTTTTATAATAACTTTATCTTGTTGCCCTTATGATAATAAGTTAGGGTTTAGAGATTCAGATGACTGAGATTGAAGGGAATAATATTTTCTACACTGCACTAAAAAAAATACAAGGGCTTTATGAAATATTCTCGGTCCGATCTATTTGCCAAAATCGGACCAAATGATTAAACAATGTTTTTTCTTCTTTTTTTTTCTTTTGTGAAGAGCGTCTTCATTGATCCAATAGCTTTTCAGCATTCCCCCGTATCTACAACAAAACAGTTCTGGCCTTCAGCGTTGTTATTCTATTGATTTCAGGATTAATCTTTTTTTTCTAAACTTCAATTTTATAGTGGCATTTTAATCTAATATCAATGTGCATAGAACTTTGACTAAAATGATACAAAGCCAAACTGGAAGAAAATATGAAGTCAATTATGAATAAAATCAAATAGAGAGCGAAGATAAAGAGTACTTGGTCAGTTCTTCGGCATGTCTTAAGAAATTAAATTTAAACTTATATAAGGGTCAAAACAACAGCCACTAGCTTAGGGAAAAATAGGCAACTATCTCAACCCGGGCAGCAGGTGTCATGCTTTTCAAAGATCGATTACATAAAAATCATTAAATACAGTCTGAAAATTTTACAGGGTAATCCCAAATTTCAAGGAGTTGAAATGACCGGGATTCCTGTTTATGAGGCCAGAAATTGACTAAAGAAGCATGTTGAGTCTACAGTTGACATTACCATCAAAGAACTAGTCAAAGTTTCAAAATCTGTTAGGAGCAAATACAAGTGTAGATGCTGAATATGTGGTGAAAAGTTTCATTAAGGTGTTCAATCATGACACATGGCCAGAATGCAAAAGGGAGCTTGTCTATTTTGGAAATCATGAAATAGAAATTATTTGTGACTGGTTTGGAAAACCTCTTGTAGCTGTAGGATGCAATATGGAAGTTGTTCAGATGGAATGGAGACACATGAAATTCTTTGTTACAAATACTTTCAGGGACAAGTTTTATTCTGATCTGTGGCAAATCCTACTGACCAAGGACCCATACAAGACTGACTTCTGCAATGTACTTTATCTTGTGAGAATAATGCTCACTCTTCCAATCAGCTCCGCAGAGTGAGAGAGAACCTTTTCTGCACAGAAGAGAATAAAGAGCAACACACGGAGCAGCTTGTCTGTACAGAGACTGTCAGACTTAATCTTGCTTTCTTCTGAAGGTCCAGATCTGGCTGAATTCAACCCAGAGAAATCCATTGACAAGTAGATGGCAAACATCAGGAGAAGGATTGCTGGAGGACAGTGTGACTGACCAGCTAATATTGTGTCTGTTGATCGAAAGTGTAAGGACAAAGCAGTATTGTTTGAAAACAAAAAGATTTAGTCACAAGCTATTGATTTGACAATTCAAATTGAGCAAGTGTTAAAGTGGAATTGGAAATTGGAATAAAAAGGTAAATGCAATTCAATATTTGGCAAATGTTAGTTATAACTCTTAAAAGATAAAATTTCAGTTTGAAACAGAAATAAGTTCAATGTCAGTAACACAAAGACACAGTATGTGTTTGCCAGACCATCTGGACATTTCCCTTCTAAGTCCCACTTTAAGATTTTAGATCAGCGTTACTATAGTTAATATTTCTGAGTGACATTTACCAACCTGATAGTGAAATTGAAAATAAGGTAAAAACCTGTTAAGAGTGTTACAATAACTGCAAATCATGACTGAATATTTCTAAATGACACCTTTATAATTTACGAAATTTTCCTAACTTTTTCAAGTCGGTTTCTCTGCAAATGGTAAGTTAGTTCTTGAATGGATGTATTTTTCCTGTTGATTTATCTGATTTTACTTTATTTTATTTTAATTTTTTTTTCCTTTTAATTTTCTATTTATTTTTGTTACTAACTTAAGTTCTTTGCTAGATTTCGTAAATTGTTCTTGATTCTCAAGGTTTGTCTTGACTTATACTAAGTTAAAACTTAGTAACCGCATATTTGTTTTGTTTTTTTTTTTAACTTGAGTAGATAGTACCTACTATCGCCCGGTCTCACACTCCACCGCCTTCTTCTGGACAGGAGTAGAAGTGATCGCATTGTTTCTTGTTTAGGAAGGGGTTCCCGGTTCATCACTTTTTCGGTCTTGCTGTCGGTTCGGCTGGAAGCTCTTTGCAGTTGGTGAGTATGGTGGCAACGTCTCTTCATTCTGAGGGTACCGGATCGGCAGATTGGAGTAGATAGACTAACCTATCGCCCGATTCACACTCCGTCCACGTCAGTTGAGGGGGTGGCGGGCTCAACACTTGTTCCCTATTTGGAATGTGGTTTCCAATCTCTTTTCCCATCTTTTCACTCCTTTTCCTTTTTTCTTTCAATTGGAGTAGATAGACTAACCTATCGCCCGGTTCACACTCCACCCACGTCTATTGAACAGGTGTAGAGGATCATCCCTTGTTCCCTGTTTAGGATGTGGTTTCCGGCTTTCTCTTTTCTCTTTTCCAATCTTTTCACTCTTACGTAGCCCCCTGCACATCAGTGGCGTTACCGCCTTTCTCGGGGTGATATGATTAAAAAAAAACCTTTGCCAGGTAGCAGTTGAAGTGAATGTAATGTTTTTATGAGGTTGTTGTTGCCGTTTCAAGTTTAATAATATTGAAACTGATGCGATCTTCAAACTTGCATTTGTCAGTTGACTGAATTATCCTGAGTGATATTTGCCAGGTAACTGTAAACAGTTCTACAGTTTCTAGACTCAATGTATTTTTGATCTTTTTTTTTTTAAGTTTTTATGATTTTTTTGTTTAAGGTCATTTAGTAATATTGAAACTGATGAGATCTTGAATACTTCAAATTTGCATTTAAATTTTGTCAGTAAGTTTACTGAATATTTCTAAATGACACCTTTCAAAGTTTGTCAGGCAACAATTGAAGTGCATGTAATGTCTTAATGAGGTTGTTGTTTCAAGTTTAGTAACTAATAATGAAACTGATGAGATCTTCAAACATGTATTTGTCAGTTGACTGAATTATTCTAAGTGATATTTGCCAGGTAACAGTACCACTGAATGTAATTGTTCTTGAAATTTCTAAATTTCCTCCCTTTAATTTCGTCTATATTGTCTTAAAGAATTGGAAAATAAAAAAATAAAAAAAACTTCACCTGGAATTGTTTTATTCATAACATTAGAGTGAAATAACATGACATGGATTTCGCTAGTAACTTTTCTATTTGGCTTAGTAAACGAAAGTATTTAGTTTTGTTTTCAAAGTTCAACTAAAGGTAAATTTGTCCGTGGAGCCCTGGAATGACTGGTTTCTATGTGCCGTGTCTCTTCAGGGTGTAGGGGTTCATGACCCTCCACAGATTTCCCTGTTTCTCGTAGCTCTTAACAACCATTCTCTTCTTATCATGCATTGCATTCCCTTGTCTCTCCCCCCCTCTATCAGTTACATTAGTGTCAGATTCTCTTTCCTCATTACATGATCCCAGAATCTCCAGCTGTCTTTTCCTGATGTTAAGTATTAGTTTCCTCCTGTCTCCATCCTCTCCAAAACCTTGTCGCTGCTTGGGCTTACGACCATATCACGTTGAATACACCAGTTCTCGCTCGATCGCCGAAGTTGGGCAGCGTTGAGCCTGGTCAGTGCTTGGATGGGTGACCGCTTGGGAATGCCAGGTGCTGTAAGCGTTTAGTGACGGATGTGCGCTGTGGTGCAGCGGATATCGGCTCGGAAAGAGAAATCGGTGAGCCGAGTTCAAATTCCAGTTGAATAACCTGCATTCACTTAAGCACTGGTACCCTTGGGAAAGGTATTAATCCCTCCCTTCCCTCCAGTTATGGGTTAAATAACAAGAGTAGGACTTGGGGACCCTGCCCTTAAAAACAAATCCCAATGAATCTTGATACTCGAAAAGAAAAAAGAAAAAAATTACTAGACACAAAAACTTATATAAAAACAACAATAAATTGTTGAAAGAAAAAGGTATTACCAGCAATAAATAAATAAAATTTAGTTGGCAATAAATGACCCGCCGAGGTTGATATGCCATAAAAACAAAACAACCAACAACCTTGTCGCTGCTCATAGGTTTGGTCGATGATATCCTCGGCATTTTTCTGTAGAACCATATTTCGGTTTCTTCAAGTCTTCCCTTCATCTTTGATGAGATTGTCCAGAATTCGCTGCCATATTAAAGGGCCAGACATCGCATCTGGTCTTAGCTGTCAAGATAGCTGAGATGATTCCTGTTTTATGCTGGTATTGGTAAAGATTGTTTGGGTCTAAATAAAATGCCAACTTTTAAAAAGCTGATTATTTTATTCATCTGAAGTTGTCAGGCCAACCCCATTTGGAAAATTGGCGCAACACAATCTTCTTATCCTTATTCTCTTCATTTAGCTTGGAGCCATATTCAATTAAGCATAATAAGTATGAAGACCTGCGAAGATCTGCTCGGTCGGTAATAGTCATTACTGAAATTTCACTAACCTTTGCTTAATGTCACGTCATATTTTTATTAAAAGAATTTATATGATGATTTTTTTCTTACAAGTACTAATTATCACCAAGCTTAATTACGATTGAAGTTTTGTCACTAGTATGTTACTCTGCTCATTTCTGATTATTCATGCAACAATCCCATTTTGTATTCC
Source organism: Ascarosepion bandense (assembly GCA_037127315.1). Lineage (NCBI taxonomy): Eukaryota > Metazoa > Mollusca > Cephalopoda > Sepiida > Sepiidae > Ascarosepion > Ascarosepion bandense. The sequence goes on from JBBBDQ010000434.1 coordinate 1,200,583, forward strand.
TCTATTTTGAATGAATCTCGTATTAGGTGAACAAGTAATAAAAAAGAAAAATTTCTCTGAAAAAACAAAAAAAATTGTAATTAGTAGTTAATATGCCTTGGATTATCTCCTTTAGAAAGTGTCCCCACTTTATTAATTTATATTTAATTAAAATTACTTGGTAGTTGCTCCAGTCCCCAAATTATAGCATTTTAACAGTATTGTGTTTAGATAGACTAAACTATCGCCCGGTTCACACTCCACTCACGTCTATTGAACAGGTGTAGAGGCTCATCCTTTGTTCCCTGTTTAGGATGTGGTTTCCGGCTTTCTCTTTTCCAATCTTTTCACTCCTACGTAGCCTCCTGCACATCAGTGGCGTTATCGCCTTGCTCGGGGTGATATGATTAAAAAAAAAAAACAGGATCAGCTTTACTTGCTTGTGAATTTCCCACCAGTGTCAGTTGTCAATGTTCGAGTTAAAAAAAAAAGGTTTTTAATGAATCACAATTGTTTTCATAGCAGGAGAAAAAACCCCTCATTTGGAAATTTGGTAAATTAAAATTTTATAACGTTTCTCCGTTTGTCTTTGTGCCAGACAAAGGGGAACTAGACCAATAAACACAAAGAAATATAGTTTACTTGTTTACCCGGACAGCCATCTCCACTAGTGGAGGGTCGGAAAGAAAGGAAAGATGGAGAGAAAATAATGATCCCCGATGTTCGGAGGCGAACAGGTGCCGACGACCCGGTCAGTTAAAAAATGATGGCCATATTCAAATCATTTTACAATGGCACTGGAAATAATGTATAAGTAATATATATATATATATATATATATATATATATATATAGAGAGAGAGAGAGAGAGAGAGAGAGAGAGAGAGGGGTGGGGGGGAGATCAGCCGGTTACGCTAATATGGTTTCGACCTTTCCGGTTGTGTTTAATCTACATTTTCCTTCATAATATGTATTGAGCACTTTCTAATACAACTGTTTACTTGTTTAATTGAATTTAAATATGACCTATAACTGTTCACTAATATATATATATATATATATATATATATATATATATATATATATATATATATATAAACAAAGGCGCCTAGAAGATAATCTTTAAGTACTAAAGAGGGAAACCACAGATCAAAACCATTTCAAATTGGGATAAGCACTTGATTCATTCATTTATTCATTCATTTGTTTATCCATTTATGCACGTGCTGATGTGAGAAAACACAGACTATTCAACACGCCAACATTTATTTGATTTATTGAATTTATTGGATTTAATTTATTTTTTATTTTTTATTTTTTACTTCACTGATTGGATTTATTTCTTTATTCTTTATCTTTATTTTTATTTTAATTTTCTACTTACCTATATATAAACAAGAACTTGGCCCTCAGAAACAAAAGGAACTCGGCATGTAAAGCCACAAATTTATTCGCCTGAAGAGAGTCAATCTTAGACTCGAAACACGTGTAACATCACAAATACTATTATGGACACTTAAAATATCATAATATGTATAATATCTTTATACTACAATAAATGTACACTTTGAACTAGACGTTCACGGCCTCTCATACTTTTTATTATATATATATATATATATATATATATATATATATATATATATATATATATATATATAGATTGATTGATTGATTGATTGATTATTTAATGCTTAGTTTTTAATCATAATAGGGTTAGACCAGTGCACATTTGTATTAAAAAGTGTTCAATACAATTATGTCGTAGAATGAACTGTTCAATGAAAGAACGGAAATTATTACAAAGTGTATCCAGACTAAGAAATACCTCTTAGGTTCATACAACCATGGATAAAAACGCCATAATTTGTTTTAATTTAAAAATTGCGCGTTCAAAAATTCCCTGCCAAGTAAGCGTTCAAATAAAACACCATTGCACGAGCGTCCTTAAAAAGAAAACGGTAAGAGGTAAAATCAGTTATTAAAAATTGCCTGAAGATACCACTCATGTAGAAACCTAGGTCGCGTAATAACTCGTTTGAAAATGGAATATGTGTGTGTGTGTGTGTGTGTGTGTGTGTGTGTGTGTGTGCGTGCGTGCGTGCGTGTGTGTGTGTGTGTGTGTGTAAAAAATTCAGATATAAATAACATATATCTTTAAAAAGGCAATATGAAAAAAGAAAAACTATTCTTTACCAATACGTTTCCTCCTCTGATCTTAAAAAAATCTTATACATAACGATCTATCAAATGCATTTTAGTCATATATAAAATAAGTTCAACCAGGATTAGAAATCATGAACTGAAACTAAGAGTTGTCGGTTACCGTACACCAGAAATTTTATTCATTATATATATATATATATATATATATATATATATATATATATATATAATGTTTGGAGTTACAAAATTTGTACACTACTTTAAAAGCAAGAAATTTTTAACAGTCTCAAGAGCTCTTTTGTCCAACATCTCATCAGGAGAAAATTGTTGGAATTATAAATTAAATGAAAAGAACAGCAATGAAAATGAAGAGGAAAAAAATAAAGGGAAGAAACGCACTAAAATAATATACATATAAATATATATATTTATAATGAGGGGAGGAGAAATCGCGTGTAAATGATTATCGAGGGACAGTTCAGATAAAATATCCCCCAACAAATGAAGAGACTTCACAAAATTCTTCTGCCGGCAAAGAGAAGGCTTCCGTAATGATATATTTACTTTTGTATAAAATACAAAAAATCTGGCACAAAGCCGAAATGAGGGAGTAGAGGGTGGTCTTCGTTAACTATCCTATACCTAACTAATCACATTCATAACCGAATCATTCTTAACAATTTCTTCTTTTACCACAAGAACTCGTTCATCTTTATACAATCCTACAAACACTATAATACCACAAATTCACAGTGGAGCCTAAAAAAGGGTAACACCAATGAGATAAAAATTTATTTACAAATAATATTGTAAAATATATATAAAAATACAATGATACAAAAATGAGAGGGGGATGAATAACCCAGATAATAAACTAAAATTCAAACAAATATTCAAAGTAAAATAAACAAACGTTAGTAAGACCCGTCCACCACACAAAATCATGGTGGCTCCTGTATTCCGCCAAACGGCGAAATCAAGTAGCACACTCGCTAAGGGAGTATCTGTATCTGTACGGCGTTCACCCTGGTTAAGTTGAGCTGGATTCCTCCCAAGCGATGGAGAAAGATTCGTTGGGATTTAAGGGCAGGGCCCCAAGTCCTACCCTGTATAGACCTCAGGTATTATTAATTATCCCGCAACAGGTTGCCAATACCTGCCGTGGTAGATTGGTTGCCAGCCAAAGCTATAGAACCCAATCTGCCCTGTTATTTAACCCATAACTGGAGGGAAGAGATGGATTAGTACCTTTCCCAAGGTTATTAGCGCATAAGTGAATGCAGAGCATTCAAGTGGAATTCGAACTCGGATTTCTCTTTCCTAGCCGATATTCACTGCACCACAACGCACATTCGTCAAGAAACGCTTACAGCACTTGGTATTCACAAGCGGTCACCCATCTAAGTACTGACCAGGCTCAAAGTTGCTTAACTTCGGTGATCAAATGAGAACCGGTGTATTCAACGTGATATGACCGTAAGGGAGTGGGAGAGGATAAAATAAATAATGGAATGGGAAAATCAGACACTGACCGAGTCAAGATGAAAATGGGACCAAGAACAAACTGGGGAGGTTGGGAATCTTAACTGGAATCTTAACACAAGGGAAAGCCGGAAACGGGATACGAACCCATTCATTCGCATTAACTAGGTACACAAAGAACAACTAACTTAACCAGGGAGGAGTTCACAGGAAACCACCCCGTTCTACCGTAAGGGACTTAAAAAAGAAAATCAAGACTATCCCCATTCACCCGGATCAGACTTGCTACAAATACCCACCTTTCGCTGAAATCTATTGATATCAAGCGCTTTCTATCAGATCTGATCTTCATCTTAAACTGATGCTTAAAGAATCTAATCAAATGCTAATAAGAATAACGCTCATATCGCAAGATTCCCTCCTTCGCATCGTCCATATCACCATTCGAGTTACGGCTAGCAACGTGAGAAACACCATCTATTTCACCCCAGTAACCGGGGGCGACAGTTTATCACACGCGTACGCGAGATCAATGGGCACAAGAAGATCGGGCGCGATACAAGCTGTCAACTCGCCGACATAGTCCCAAAAGAGGCGCACCTGAAGACAATGGTAGAAGGCGTGCGCAGCCCTTTCTTTTTACCCAAGGTCACACCGATGACAATCAGGCATATCTGCCATACCCCATTTAAAAGCCCTGTCACTGAGAGATAGCAAGTTCCGAATCAATAGCCAGCTAAGCGAAAACTCAGGGTTGCTGAGGTAATTCGCCACTGGCGCCCAAGACCAAAACGAGCATGACTCGGCCACAGACAAGCTGGGCCGATTACATTTAGGCTATCTATTTTGTCTGCTCTACTTATGTATTGCGCGCATTTTTGTTATAGATTACTCGTCTCGGGTTTTTTTCTTTGGGCTACGTACTTTGACTGATGTTCATGTGTTTAGCTCTTTCTTTTTTTTCAACCATTTTTTCCTTCCGCGAATATACTCGGAGGGTTTTTCGAAACGAGTATAGTGATAAGTTTACATATATATATATATATATATATATATATATATTAGTCATCAACATACAAGCCTGTTTCGCTGTATCACAGCTCATCAGTGTGGCTAGACGCATCCACTTGCTTCTGGCCGGGATCGAAACTCAACCCATTTAGTCTCAGTCGGAGTCGCTACTCCCATCGACGCATGGAATCAGAGAAGGGAAATTTTAACATGTTGTGTATAAGCAGTGTATACACACGCCAGTCATCGAAAGAATTAAAGATTATATATACTACTTCAGAATAATTATATCATACACAAAAATAAACTGTAAGCACACGTAAGATCTAAACCTACAATCACACTAAAAAGTACTGGAAATTTTAATAGACATTTTTATTATTATAAAAGATAAAAAATGCTATCGAAAAAATCGATGTAATAAATCCTTAAAGCAAGGCCCAATGCCCGCAAAAATATCTAAATAAATAACATATTTAAAAAATTAAAAGAAATAAATAAAATTCCAAACGATAATTTATAGAAAAAAGAATATACAAAATTAAAAGAAAAAACCCGGCCCTCTAAACTTAAAATTAAGATTAAACATACAACTTTATACAAAAAACTGATAAAACACTAATTTGCATTTACTTCCTAAAGAATACAAATTTAGATTTCTTGAAATAACTTTGCCTAAATACAATAATACTCCAAACTTGACTACAAAATATAAAAAAACGTATTTTTTTAAAAAAAAAAACATATAATATAAAAAATATTCCATACCGAAAAAAACAAAATTCGAAAGAAAAAACACCCCACCCCTACCACGTTTATCTAAGAAACCCCAAAGTGAAAACCTAGACACAGGATCAAAGGTCCATGAATTAGGTCTACTAACAGCAGACATCAATCAATTAAACGATAGCCAACCATAAAAATAACAGCTCAACACGAATCCCTCTTATAAATTATAACCGGAAGACTAATAGGACATACATTCCAACAGATAATACCATTAATCAACAATTTCGCACTTACACACCAGATTCTTCGAGAGTCGAACGTTCAAAACGAGAGACACATTAACTTAATTACCAATAACCCCAACCAACCCCCACGACAACAACGAACCAAATATAAACAGAGAATGATTCCAAACCTTTATTTCTCCCGATGAGGTGTTTGGGTCCCAAACACTGAAACAGCCATATGATTGTAGAGAAGAGCACATATATAGAAGAAATTATGTACATGTTCTAAAACATAATTTATAATAAATATTCACAGCTCTGTACATCATATATCGAGTACTGTTTTAAATTAATGTTTTGGACGGAAATTTTTTTTTGTTTTTCTCTCCTCATTCTATACTCACTCGGATATATATATATATATATATATATATATATATATATATATATATATATATATATATATATTAGTTTAATGCAATGAATTTGTCACTTTAACTCAGCTGGATCATACCGACTTCGTGTGGATGCCGTTAAGATATCTTTACTCATCGGAGCCGTTTTTTTTTTTTTTTTTTTTTTTTTTTGGTCATTGTATCCCGATGAGTAAAGACATCATAACGGTGTCCTCACGAAACTTCGAAGTTGGCATGAATCTGCTTATTCGTTACATTAAATCTATCAATTCTCTATCTCAACCTCGATATCGATCACCTTGCGATAAAAAAAAAACCTGCTTCCCAAAGTACACTTCATCAGTAAAACTACTGAACAAACATAATAAGTATAAATAATAAGTTTGCTTAAAAATCAACGAATACATTTTTGTATCCAAGCCATCTCAAGTCAAGAAAAAATAAACTATATCTGAAACAAAATGAAAATCGTTTATCAGTGTGAATATTTGTTTATATGTCAAGAGTCTCTACCAATGAATGTCACACATACATGTAGATAGATTATCACTGTTTGTATATTTGAGGATTTTTATCTGCACAACCTTGATGATAATAATAATAATAATAATAATAATAATAATAATAATAATAATAAAACAAATCATTAAAGTGAAACGGCTTTTTATCTGTCGTTTCTATAGTAATATTTAAAACCGGACACATAAAAGAAAGGGGCAATATATTTATAAATAATTACTACCACTGTTTGTCGGGGTAGGGAAGTGATAACACAATACATGTGTTTATGTTTCTATCCGCTCAAAAACCTGAAAATTAATTAAATACATAAAGCTTATTGTGTGTATTACGTAAACATTAGATAAATTATATTTCAAGTTTATCTGTGCATTCATTCAAACATAGGGGATGGCATATATCTAAACTTATTTATAAATGAAACTTTTTCTCTGTCTCTGTGTGTGTGTGTGTGTGTGTGTGTGTGTGTGTGTGTGTGTGTGTGTGTGTGTGTGTGTGTGTCCGTTACCTATAGACTCCGAAACGGTTGAACCAATTTTCTTGAAAATTTACACAGTTGTACTATAAGCGTCTGCGAGTGTTCTTAGCTAGGTTTTGTGTCGAGGTACCCCCGATAAATATCGAAAATCAATAATCGAAAAAATCGGGTTATAGAAGGAGTGGTCCGATTTTAATCAAATTTGATATACTCATAGACAAAGACATAAGAAACGATATTCAGAAGTTTCAAGGTTGTAGTTCTTACAATAGTGCAGAAAATCGATAATATATTTATATACATAAAAGGCAAGATGTTTGTGTGTGTGTCTGTTTATCTGTCTGTATGTCATTTATACAAATCCACAATTTTTATCCGATTCTCACCAAACTTCAAAATTTGACTTTCATCCATTCATTTTTCTTTCAGTCTATGGTTTCGCTTTAACTGGAAACAACTATTGCTTTTTAGTCTTTCGTGCCAACGTCCAAAGAGTCTGAGCTCCAGGACCATGGATTAGTTTTAAAGCTTTCATTACACCCGAGCAACGCCAGGCTATACTGCTAGTTTGATTTGAAAGTGGGGCAAAAACTGCTCAGGGGAATATCTCAGGCACCAGGGACACTCTCCCTTTAAATCAAAATTAGGGAAGTGCTGCCTGGAAGGAAGGATCGCTAGTGTTGTGAGTAATGATAACATTAAAATTCATTTATATTTTGCCTAAATAATTCTACTCAGTCTTTACTTGTGAACTAAAGCGTTTGTTCGTGAATTAGGTGACATAGCAATTGTGAGTTCAATCCCTGAGCAGGGTAGTACAGATTTAGACACAGTGAAAACTGAGCAATACTAAATAAGAACAAGACAAAATATTCTTAGACGTGAACAGCGGAACATGAACGATCTACTTCCGTAGGAGTTCAATTCCATATTCTCTGGATCAACAGACTCATGAAGAAGGCCGAAGAGCACAGTGACCGAAACTTTGTGATAACGACAATCAATACAAAGACAATAGTCTGAATGTAAATAATGGTACACTTTTTTTACACTATTTTTTCGGACTATTGTTCTTATCTTTGTTGTTGTTACCATAACGTTTTGACCGTAGTGCCTTTCGGCCTTCTTCAGGTGTCTGTCGATCCAGGTAGCCTCCAGTTATTTTTTACCTGAACTCCTTTCTTTATCTAAAGTAGTAGATTGTTCTTGTTTCACTGATCATGTTCAGCCGAAATGCTGTGATAACAACAACAACAAAAAATGATGAGGACAACTGCCCGAATATAAATAGCGTAAATGATGATAAATAGCGCCCTCTTCATCCAAAACATTCAGACAGAAGGTAATCAGGTGAAATTAACAAAGATGAGGACAGTAGTACTAACATAGTGTAAATAATTATAACTCCTCATCCCAGAAATCCAGAAAGAAAATTCTACCTTTGTTGGTCGACGTCTACAAAATCCTATGAAATTCAGTGTATTTTGTACAAAGTGTTGACTGCTGAAATGAATTGGGTCGTTATTTGATGCTAATGTTTGCCATCGTTGGGTATTCACCATCTTTGTCAGTCATTACCGGTCCCGTTCTTGCATCACCTGTGGGTGCCTGTAGTTTTCACATCGCTGATATTTCTTTTCGTATACTTTTGGTACGTCTTTGCTATTGACAGCCGTCTAAAAAGAAACATCTACAGCATTTGCAAATTCGAAAATAGAATGTCTATTTTTCTTATCCCAACAAGAAATGCACACTCATTCGATAGTAAATCCTGTCCATGTACAAGGGCTGACCCATCTACATTACCAAGTAACAAAATGTCTTTATCTATTGCGTCACACATACTTCATCTGGATGAAGCTGACTCCATTGCTACAAGTTTTTGAGCGTGAAATCTTTTAGCATTCTACTACGCATACATTTATGGCACTTGATATAATCATATATATATATTGTTCATTTGTAAACAAGTTATTACGCGACCTAGGTTTCTACCATGTGGTGTTTTCAGACGATTTGCAATAACTAGCGATTATGCTATTCCCAAACAAAAATGAATTACTGAATGAAAGAACAGAAATTATGACTAAGTGTAACCAAAAAACTATCTATTAGGTTCATACAACCATGGATGAAAACATTATAATTTCTTGTAATTTTAAAAATTGCGCTTTCAAAAATTCCACGTTACGTGAGCGTTCAAAAAACCCACCGTTGCGTGAGCCTTCTTAAAAAAAAAAGAAAAGGTTAACGGTAAAATCAGTTATTGCAAATTACCTGAAGACACCACATGGTAGAAAGCTAGGTCGCGTCATAATAGCTCGTTTATAAATGAAGAATATGACAGAACTTCTACAATATAATTGCATAGAACACTTTTTAATACAAATGTGTACTGGTCTACTTTTATT
>JBBBDQ010000434.1:1212500-1447500 GCA_037127315.1 Ascarosepion bandense
GGGCGTTTGTTAAAAATATACTTTTAAGGTATGTTTTATTTATGGGTAAAATATGTAAACACAAAAGTGAACACTGAGGTCAATACCAAGTGGTGATAGTTTTGTCCATGAATGCATGGCCTGAAGATTGTGTTCAAGCATGACCAGACAGTCGCCACTTGGCTTTGACCTCAGTGTGCCAACGTTGGAAAGTTTCTGAAACCACACTACGATTATGTGACTGAAACTGGTTTAACGGCACGAAGTCATATTGAATTTTCCGAGGTTTCCTTCTCATAGACTGTAACTAATGACTACTAAGTACATTTACATATTGAACAGTTGTTAGTTTTATGGCTGTTGAACAAACACAAACGTGAGTGAGCAAGTGTCTGCAACAGGGATTAACTAGCCACCCTAGGAATAATCTTGGAAACAAGTAACCGGTCATGTGTCCAAGTAATTGTTATTTACGCTCTTACCCGCCAATTGAGCACTATGGAGAAATGATGGAATTTAAAAACAGTAGCTACTCACGCATTTATGCATCGTTCATTCAGTAATGAATTTAAAGATTCTCGCCTACTGACGTGTGTTTGCATTGTGTGTATAACATGCTAAAATCCACCGTCCTTCGCCGAGCGCCCATAGCTTAGAGGTAGAATCACTGACTGATATCAATTAGGTCGGATTTCAATCCTGGCAAGAACCAATCAGATATCTAATCACACTGATAATACTTGATACAGCGAAACAGGACTGTCAGCGGATGAATATATATGGCAATATTTTTGTTATAGTTTTATAATAAAAACATAGTTTACTGAAACGCAAGTGCTGTTGAGTTTCGGCACTATTTTATTAGTTCTTCGTCAGATAGTGAAACCTGCTTATTATTATTATGACAATAATAACTATCTCTATATATAAAAGGCAATCTGTGAGTCTGTGTGTGGCTGTAACCTATGCACGCCTACATTTTTTAAGCTACGCCATTCAAACTTCCTAGGGACACATATCTACAGGGAAGCCAGGTCGACACATACTTTTTGAGTTTAAGTTCAGCAATTTTCCCTTTCGCACTTTTTGGCCAATGGTGCAGATTGTTTACACTTGCTCCGTAAAATATCTAAGATCTAAGATGGTTGCTAAATTACGTCACAGTAATCAAACCACACGTGTCAAACACGACTAAAAAAAAATGAATCTTTATATTTAATTTTTATTCCGACGTTTTAAAAATTCATTTAGCCTACAAAAAATGTTAATATTCGCCCCGTAATTTTGAAACAAAATATGTAAAAAAAAAAGTGCCAATGGTTAATTTGATTATTTAAAACTTTTTTTTTAAGATTTAATATTTCATACTTCAGAAAATAAAATTAAAAAAAATAAAGTTTTTTTTTGGCTAAATATTTCATGCAGGAAATCAGCTGTCTGTAATTTGTGTGGCATTAATGTAACTTTTTTCCTCTAAAATTAAATGTCTACATTTTTAAATATTCTTCGAACATTTCTGAAATTCATTTAGTCAACAAAAAATGTAAATATTTTATCCCATAATTTTGAAACAAAAACAAACGCAATGTTTTTTTTACAATGTCACACAAAACATCAACTCACGTTTACGCAAAACAAAAGAAAATAGATTTATTAATGGAATTTTTTAACAATTTTTAAACAACAATATTTATATAATTATTTTTTATATAACTGAGTTTTAAAGTGAGGCGCCGACTACAAGCGCTCGGAAATCGCAACACGCTGCATTAATCATCGAATTAAAAAATGTTCTTAGTTGCACGGGCAACGCCGGGCTATGATGCTAGTATATCTATAAATGCTCGACTTCTGTATTGAGAACTTTTTGTAAAAAGTAAATATTAAACTATGGAATATATATCCATTAGTTTAAACCAATTATATACGTGTGTGTGTGTGTGTGTGTGTGTGTGTGTGTGTGTGTGTAGGATACATAATCCTAGCAGTTTGAAGAATATGACAAATGAAAAGTGTTTCATTGAAACCAAACTGTATATTTCATCCTTGCTAGGCTTCATCAGATCAACAACGAAAGAAAGAAGTGTGTGCGTGCGTGCGTGCGTGCGTGCGTGCGTGCGTGCGTGCGTGTGTGTGTGCGTGCGCGCTGGATTTTCTCGCGAAAAATAAAGTAAATTTCGCAACTTTTGTGAAAAAAAAAAGCTGTTGATATTTATTCTATACATTTCCGTACAATTTTCTTGTTTTTACTGAAATTTATTTCTACATTCTCCCAAATCTTCTGCATTTAATTCAAGATAAATCCTCATTCTATTCTCAAAATGGCTCAAAACCATAAGAGCCGTATAGACTTTTCTAAAATGAAAAATGTAAATGCGTGTGTGTGGCGTAGTATCCGAACAGACGTGTTTTAGGTGATAACAAATGAGACCCTACACCAGTATAAAATTCATTGGTTGTCTGTCTAAATTCATTTTTCATTTGGCGAAAAAAAATAGAAGGAAAAGTAACGTACAATAATCTGCTTTGGTCAATATGAACAATGTAAATCAAGTATAACTTTAAAATGGTTTCGCTTCATAAATGACTGCGTTGCTAACAACATTCTAGAATTCCAGGTGTCCGCATGAATGATACCAAAAATAGAAAATATTGATTGCAGAAATGAAAATACACATAAAACATACTGAATGTTTATTATCTACGCGAAATATGAAATCAGCCATTTTCATACACATCACAATGATATCTAATGAATTAAACTAGCCGTTAGTCTGTGTTATGGTTTAAATCTTTAAAATTAACATCATTAATATGAACGCTAGATTGCTGGAAAACCATAAAATATATTTGCAATAACTAACTTCACTTATTTGGATTAGCAATATGTATAATGGGACCGATATATATATATATGGAAATTGATTTTTGGCTAATTCCTGTTGACTCATAGTTTAGTCAAGCTCACCCAGGAAGTGTCTGCTACAGTATACGTCTACTCAGAACAACCTTTCAAAGTGAAGTTATTTTAAATATCTAAAATTACAAATAGCTAAAAATACGTCACTACATTTCACATTAATTTTAGTTTTTAGTTTTCTCTTGTTAGATTTATAGAACAACAATTTTTAAATAGAAAATATTAAATCTAGAACACATTTATAAAAAAAAACTCGAATCAGCCTCATTTTAATAGGAGCAGATACTTTCACTTATCGCCCAGTTCACACTCCTCCCTGGTTTTTGAACAGAGGTAAAGGTTTAACCCTTGCTTCCTTTTTAGGACTGGTCCCTTTTAAAAGCTTTTCATTCTTTTTCACTCCCAGTAGCCCCTTGGTAATGGTATTATAACCTTGTTTGGGGTGAATTTATTTTCTTAAGTAAGTCTGGCGAAGATAATGTGCAAATATAATCAAAGACAGGTTCTTCGTCTTCTATGTATCGTGTTTCCCCAAGACGTAGGAGATCATGGCCATCCACATCTTTCTATCCCTTGTTGCTCTTAACACCCCTTTTCCTGTTATCCCACTCAATCCCCTCTCCACTATCCATCTGCTCAGATCCATCAAGTATTAGCTTTCTCTTATCTCTTTTCCCCTCTATCCGTCACGTGAGCATCAGGTTCTCCAAACCTTCCTTCCCCGTTCAGTCAGTTAAGTGTCATACGTGATACACGCTTGTGCAATCAGGTCTTGAAAAAGACATGACTGACGGGGCAGAAGATTATCCCGCAGTAAGTTGCCATTGCTTTCTGCGGTAGACTGGTGAATTATATTATTATATTAATAAGTAGTAATTAGTGGGGGGATTAGTTTATTATTTCATAACAATAGAAAATCGATCCCCTACTTTGTGCCCAGTAGAAGCTTTAATTGTTTTTCCAACTTTTAAGTCAGTTAGTAAAGTTCCATACGTGATTCACACTTTAGGTGATCATGTCTCGAAAAAGACATGACAGACTAGGCAGAAGATTATCCCGCAGCAGGTTGCCATTGCTTTCTGCGGTAAACTGGTTGCCGACCAAGGCTATAGAACCAAGTCTATCCTGTTATCTAACCCATAACTAGAGGGAAGAGATGGATTAATACCTTTCCCAAGGTTATTTGCGAGTAAGTGAATGCAAGAAATTCAACTGGAATTCGAACTCGGCTCCCCGATTTGTCGTTTCGAGTAGATATCCACTGCACCACTATGCACATCCTTCCCTATTATATATCCTAAAAACGTCAGCTGTCTTTTCCTGATGTTAAATATCAGTTTCCATTTTGTGTCCATTCTCTCCAAAACCTCATCGTTGCTTGCGTGTTCTGTGCATGGTATCCTCAGCATCCTTCTGTAGAACCACGTTTCAGTTGCCGCAAATCATTCCTTCATCTTTGATAAAATCGTTTAGCATTCGCTGTCATATTTAAGGACAGACATTACATAACAATCCAATATACTCTTCATTGTTTCCACCGAAAGATACACTCTGTAAATTCTTCGAATGTCAAATATGTTTTCAGATAAATCTGTTCATTTTTTTAAGACTGGCTGCTCGTTTCCGAAAGTTTTCATCTGCTAGGGTGGCTAGCTAATCCCTGTGTAACACCTTACACCCGGGCTTGGCTCGTTGTGACGCTTGTTCTTGTCGACGGTCGTAACGGCACCAATTGTGACACTGCCACCCGGCTGGCCGGTTGGTTCGGTCGCTGTCGCTGGTCGTGATGATCTCATCACAAAAACTGTTTTTCAAGGCGTCTATTGCAACAACGGGTCACTGCCCACGTTGTGAATTGATCTCAGAAAATCGCGTTGTGCAATTTCAGTAGTCGTCTTTCCACCAGTACCAGACCGGATACTGGTGTACACTTGTGGTTAAAAAATAAACACGGCACCAAAAAAAAAAAAAAAATTAAATAAATAAATAATGAATAAGGTCGAAGTCGCTTGGAGAGCTGCGAATAAAGTCTTTATGATAAAAAAAATTGTTAATTACAAAAATCGGAAAGTACAATTGTCGGAACGCCAGTTTACAACGGAGAGAGGATTCGCTTAAAAATATCAGAGCTTTCAATCTTTAAATGCGAGTGTCTTTTCTAAGTTTCGTTAAAAATATCAGAGCTTTTCAATTTCTTTTTCAAGTCTTTTCACATGTTTTCTATAACCAGAGCTGTCAATTCTCTATGCAACTTTTAAACAACAAAGTTCTTTCGGGTCCTTATCGGAGCTTAACGGAATTTGCCGAATCAGAGGCAGCTAATGGCGACGACGTGACGGTGGCGGTGTGGGGGTTGGTTTATCCTTGTTGCCTGGAAGCTCTCAACTTCTAAAAATTATTTTCATAGCAGTGCGGGCTTTTTGCCAGGAATAATCAGAAATTTCAATTCTACCAAATAAGTTTTAAAACAATAACGTTCTTTCGGGATTCCTATCGGAGGCGCATTATTCAACATTAACTCTTTAAGTTAATCGGCAGCAGCCTTCATTCGACATTAACTCTTTAAGTTAATCAGCGGCAGGCTTCATTCTACATTAACTCTTTAGCCATAAGTTCTATGGTAGGCGACTAGCCGTGGGTCATGGCTCCCCAGTTGGGAACCTTTTTCCACAGTCGTTACATTTCGACTGCAATTTCCAGAAACTCGCTCCAACTCTACTGATTTTTCTTGCTGAGTCTCTATTTTTATAACCCTCTCTAATCCTCTCGGGGGATCTAGCCGACTCGAAGATTTTGGCCAATGAGATTGTTTTCCACCCACTTGATCTGCGGGATGGCCGTGGCTCGACGAATGAAATATCAACAGCTCACTTCCTTTTGATTACATCATATTTAGATTTTTCAATTCCCACAAATTTTCTGTTCTCAGGGCACATCTTTTGGGAGATATAACTTTACTTGATCTCATCAAGTAAATTCTGACATTTTATTATGACTGCGACCATTTTCGCAAAATAACCCGTATCGTATATAAAAAAGAAAGAAGCTATAATGAAAAAGAAAGAAAACTTTATTTCCTCTCTTTCCCTCAAATTGTCAGCTAATTTATCTATTCCCCGGATTTTACAAATACATGATAGTATTAAAATAGATAATTTTTCTATTACCCGGATTTTACAAGTATATGATAGTATTAAAATAGTTTTTTACATAAGCTCGCATCGCGAATTACAATAAAGCACAACTAATAATACCACTCATATTAATTTCTCTCTTTCTCTCCGTTGCATTAAACCAAACAAAGGAAAATATACCCGCGGGAGATAGTGTCACACCTGTTGCAAACGTCTGCTCAGGTACATTTGTGTTTCTTTAGAACCTACAGAACCAACCAGTCGCAACTATGACGAACTGAATTTTACAGTTACAGTTTCTTAGAGAAAGTGCACAATCTGACCTGATTAACCCTCAGTCACGATGGCCTGTGACCTCATGCAAGTCCAACCATTGATGGCTTCTGAATAGTTTCACCTACCCAGTTTCATTCAGAAGGCTTGGATCAACCTGTGGGGTGTTATTTCCAGGCTCTTCCCAATGATGCCAAATGTTGGTGTCATCTACCCAGGTATTATAGTCGGAGCGTTAACATTCTGAGACTAATGTTACAGTATCCAATAATAATATATATATATATATATATATATATATATATATATATATATATATATATATATGAAACCAGTTCACTATATCCAGCTCCTTAAAAGTGTCGTTGGTTCTGCACAACCCTTCACTACGATAATCAAATAATATGTGTGGGTAGTCTGGCTGTTAAATGAGATGTCTCACGACAAAGAGAGTCCAGTATATATATATATATATATATATATATATATATATATATATATATATGCTCATTCAGTAATTAATTAGAGCACTCTAACTACTGGAATATGTGTACATGATACACCACAGGCTAAAAGTCTGCTTCTTTCTACTGAGCGCCCATAGCTCAGAGGTAGAATTCGGTCGGGTTTCAATCCTGGGTGAAAGCAATTGGATGTCTAACCGTACTGATGAGCTGTGATACAGCGAAACAGATCTGTCTGCCTATGACTATATATATATATATATATATATATATATATATATATATATATATATATATTGTGTTAAGTTGTAATGACGTTTAGTGCTAAAATTGATGTGTTTTTCAGTACTTTACTGGTAGAAAAACGTTTTAGTCAAGCAGATGTTTTGACATAATGTGCTCGATATTATGATAAAAAACATATCGTTAATAGAATTAATGTGGAGAAGTTTGTCACTTAGATCAGCAGTATTATTTCAGTGTTACTTAAGCACTCCTAAAAAGGATCAGCACTATAAAAAGCAATTGACTACCTACAAATCCTACACCACTTAAGAAACAGCATTCATCAAGCAAAAAGAATCACTAACACACATATATATCAAATTACACCAAACTCCAAATAAATACGAAAACATGGAATACAGAAGTAAAAAATAACCAAATGACTCCGAAGAGTGAAGACATTACAATAATGTCTTCACGGAACTTTGAAGTCGGCATGACTAAAATATAAAATAACACAGTGAAATTAATCTACAGCTCTGCTGGTAACTTGGGAAAAGCTGTAACAAAACGCTAAGAATTTCTTTGCTAACATGCAAAATAATAGTAACTCATGTAGCAGCAGGGATAAGGATAAATGTCTGGTGAATTGTGTTTGTAAAGAGGAAGGAATGATGTACAATGCAGGGGTGAAAGATTCCCATAGACATGAAAATATTTTATGTGGGATACACAGGAGGCAGTTTTAAAAAACGATGGTACAATCATAAATCATCATTCAAGTTAGAAAGGTACAGTGATTGTACCAGACTCGCCAGCTACGTGTGGAAAACAAAAACAATAGAAGAAGAACCCTAATGCGAAATGAGATATTTTAAGGTATATTAAGGAGTCTGGACTTATAGCATTAAGGATAAAGTTTGCAGGTTGAGCCAGGAGGAGAAACTGGCTATAGTAACATACCGATTTCAGGAGAAATTATTGAATGAGAGGTCTGAGGTAATGGCAGAGTGCAAAAATGCCAAAAAAATATCTTGGGCCTCTACGAAACCGGATGAGAGTTCCGGCGTTTTCCTTCCCTTGCGTGACCTCCTTTTTGGTGAGAATTCTAGTGGTCGTGGGCGTAAGAAGGCCCTTCTTCGCTTCATTGGTATTTTCGGTGATCGTGTGAATAAAGAAGCGTCAAGAAATGCAGCCTGTCCATACTGCCTGATGAAACCGGTATGGTTGAAACGTGGGTAGCAAGTAAATGGTGAACATTTCGTTCTTTGAGATATATATATATATATATATATATATATATATATATATATATATATATATTAACATGCCCTGTGGACATAGAATAATCCAAAGGAGTATCCTTTACATATAGTGGTAGGATAACTATCTACGAGAGCTCTAAACATATATGCATATAAATACATATAGAGCAAATATATGAAAAATTAAGACAGACGAGTTATTTCATGGTAATTCGGAAGTATGGCCTATTTCAGGCGAGCCATCTTCAGCTTCCGTCTTTATTCAACGAAGGATTCTACATGAATGGGATTCACAAAGACCTAATCCGGCGAATAAATAAAGAACAAAATAAAAACATATAAGATGATAAGAATATAACTGTCGCTCCTCTAAAAAAGAAAATAAGAACAATCCATCCGTTTGTCGAACCCACAGACATTCCTACATAATCATATGTAAAAGTCGCATAGAACCCACATCAGATAACACGTCAAGACGCTAATTCATCGCCCCTAACCAAAGTTGATCGGTCAGTGTCGACGAAAGTTCGAGGGAAGCTGGTGGGTCAGACAAGAAAGAGGGAGTGATAGAGAAAAGAGAAGAAAGGAAAGGCAGGAGGGAGGGAGAAATAGAGCTTTACATCTTTAGTTTAAAAGAACCTCAATATTCTATTTAGATTTATTTGTTTTAACTTGTATTTTTTTTTTTCCTTTTTACAAATGTATTAATATTAAGGTTTTCTCGTTTAAAATATAGTGCTCGTAATATTTTTTCTCTAAAAGTGTATTATCTGTAATATTTAACAGTGATGTATGGTTGGAATTAATTATCATCAGAAATGTATTGCTGGTAATAATTTTCCTTCAAAAATTTATTTGTAATATTTTTCGACAGAAAAATTTTTTTCCAGAAATGTATTGCGAGCAATTTTTACTACAAGCCCTTTATGTTTAGAATAATTTCGGAACTTATTCAGAAATTATAGCTTTAAACAAAGTTTTAAAAAACAAATTCATTTAAATTTGACTAAAAAATCAATTTTGTAGTTATTGTTAATACAAGAAAGAGATTTCAGTGAAGAGAAAGCTCTAAAGGGAGGCAGAGAGAGAGAGAGAGAGAGAGAGAGGTAAAATTTTACACTTTGATTTAAACAAAAATAATAATGCCGTATACATTTAGTACTAAGAGGAACCTATCTTTGCACACCCACCCCTCATATACACACGTAAATGCGTGCATGATTTCCTTCATACACACATGCGTATACCCATCTATGCCCACGTACGCAGATACATATATACACTTACGAACGCGCACACATATATATACGCACTCAAGTACCAGCAAAAACAAATATGTAACCAATACATTAAAAAAAAAAAAACTTTTAACATATATCACAATGGTTTACATTTAAACAATAATGAAAGGGGGGGGCTAAAAGATTAACATAGCTTGAACCGGCTCCTGTGTCTACATTTAAACACTAGCTCCTTCCTCAGGTTCAACAGATCCAACTGGTTTTTGTGTCTGATGATGGTTATTTTCTCATCCAGACATAACTTACAGCACTCTCTGAAATTTGTGGGTGTGTATAATTTTTTAACTATGCTCCATTTAATTATGGGGGGTTAGGTTATGGTCTTTCAAATACCAGAGATACTTCGACAGGGCTGTTTGGTGTTTCAGTTCAGGGTTGGAAAATGAGTGCGTGTGGTTATATAGTCGTTGTTTCCAAGCCCCTACCGAAATACCAATGTAGTATTTTATTAACTTTATGTTTTTTAGGGTATATCATGGCCTGATATACCACCCCCTCCGTCATACACTCACCACCCATAAGACAATCATTTTTAATCCTACAATTGCATTTTATAGTGTTATCGCAATGTCCAGTTGTATTATTGATGTCTGGTGAATTTCTGGCAACCTCAGGGTTGCTTTGGTTGGGAGTTGTGGGGCTGAGGCTGGCTCGGCTGGTGGTTGTTCCTCTGGAGCTGACTTGATTAATGGTAGTAGGTTTCCGGTTATTAGTTTGGTTTTTATATCTAGCTAAGGTTTTCCTATTATGGGAATTGATTATATTTTCTATATTTCTAGTGCAAGAATAGCTGATTTTTAGGGTTTTCTATTAAATATTCTATGAAGGGGACTAGAAATGCTGAAATGTTTATCTACCAGTTTTAAAAAGTATTTACCTATATTAATACTACATAGTCTGCAAAATGGAGGGTTGAACCAAATTGCTTTCTTTCTTCTGTTGGTCTTATTGGTACTACTATGTTTCAAGGCTTCATCATAATAAAGCGGCTTTTGAAATCCGCTCCTATGCAAAGCCTTGTTATAAGTTTTCTTATGTGTGTCAAAGATTTTTTGGTTGGAGGATAGTCTATTCTCTCTAAGAAACCCCAAAGTGAAAACCTAGACACAAAGTAAATACATGAATAAGGTCCACTAACAGCAGACATCAATCAATTAAACCATAGCCAACCATAAAAAGGACAACTCAACACGCCGCCCTCTTAGAAACTCTAACCAAAACATATATTCGACCGATAAAACGTACATTCCAACAGATAATATCATTAATCAACAATTTCACACTTACACACCAGATTCTTCGAAAGTCTGTCAAAACAAGAAACACATTCACTTAATTACCAATAACCCCAACCAGCCCCCACGACAACAACGAACCAAATATAAACAGAGAATGATTCCAAACCTTTATTTCTCCCGATGATGTGTTTGAAGCCAAACACTGAAACAGCCATATGATTGTAGAGAAGAGGACATATATAGAAGAAATTATGTACATGTTCTAAAACATAATAAATATTCACAGCTCTATACATCATATATCGAGCACTGTTTTAAATTAATGTTTTGGACGGAAAATTTTTTTCTTTTTTCTCTCCTCAGTCTATACTAACTAGGATATATATATATATATATCAATCCAACTCTTCCTTGAAACTCCAAACCGCCCTATCAAAAATACATAGAGATATCGACAGGAAGTTGAAAACAAAGATTCTACAATCACCGACACTCATTTTCCAACTCTTCTTTGAAACACTAAACCGCCCTGTCAAAGCACTATTGGAAACTAAAAGACAGAGGACTCACCTCACAAATTAAATAGAAGATTTTCGGACATGCAGAAACTCCCAGCAACTTCAGGGACAGATGCTGTCTATGCTTGGAGGAAAAAATTGTTATAAGCAAATATAAAAATCCCAGTGTACTATTAAACCAGAGGAATGAACTTATTTTCAAATGCAGACACAAAAATAGATTTAGAATTCGATAACAAAATTGAAGTTATACTTAAACGCTTTATTCTGTCAAAAACTGACATATGACTTTATTAAAATTCATAACTGTCAAAAACTCCCAATCGTTAATTTAATTTGAGATGGACTTTACTAATATTACGATGTTTATGATTAATGTACAAGTAGGTATATAATATAAGCCCCTTAAAAAAACCTCTAAGGTATTAGAGACTTTATATTAATTTATTTTTATTTTTATTAGTTATCGTTGTTATTATTGTTATTATTTTTATGAAGTATTAATGTTGTTATTATCGTTAAGAATAATAATAGTTAATGCTTATCCCCCTTGTTTATTTAAGTTTTTTATTTAAGTTTTTTTTTACATTCTTATAATGCTTGGTAATAATATTATTGTCATAAAACCAAAAGGATCAGTATTTACAAAATGAAGATATTGTTATTGCCGTCGGAATTAATATAAAAAACTTAACAATTCAATTCTTCTAGTAAATACGACCCCTAAATTTACTGTCATGAAAATGGTCAACTAAAAGTTCAGTCCAAAGTTATCTTGTCGCCCGGAATAGAAAAACAGCTACACTTAATGATTAATACTATAGATCTAACCCCCTCGCCCATCGATATTATTTCCTTCTTCCCTGTACCCCCCGCCCCACGATTCTTTTCGTCTGGATAGATCTGACCCATACATTTGTAAAGAATTTAGCTCTGAGGAGCGGTTTTTCCGCGAAATAAACTCTTACCAATGGATTTATAAAGGCATCCAATTTTTTCATTATAATACGCTGTTAAATTATAATATTGAGTTCATATCAGATTATGATTCCCGTGGAATTAACCTTACAAACTACCAAAGATACTACTTTACTATATATATATATATATATATATAGCGAGAGAGAGAGGCAGTGACATAAATATCTCCGATATTTAAAACATTTGAGATTTAATTTGTATTTTTCAACACTTTAAGCGTTTCAAATGTGTCAAATGTGTATTTCTGCTGCACCTTTTATTTATATATATTGTTTAATACTTAGTTTTTGGTTCTAATAGGGTTAGACCAGTACACATTTGTATTAAAAAGTGTTCGATACAATTATATTGTAGAAATTTTGAATATTTTCCATTTTTAAACGAGTTATTTCGCTACCCAGATTTCATGAGTGGTGTCTTCAGGTGATTTTTAATAACTGATTTTACCTTTTACCGTTTTTCTTTTTAAGAACGCTCTTGTAACGGTGTTTTATTTGAATGTTCGCGTGGCAGGAAATTTATGAACGCGCATTGCATAAAATTAAAACGAATTATGACATTTCATCCATGGTTGTATGAACCTAAGAGGTATTTCTCAGTGTGGATGCATTTAGTCATAATTTCTGTTCTTTCATTTAACAGTTCATCTTTATTTGGGAATATCATAATTTCTAATTTTTCTTCTTGGCACAGTCTACATATTTGTCCACCATTGTAAGGCTTGGCTGTTTTCACAATGCTCCTACCCTTTTGCTTGAAATAGTGCGGAAAATCAACTTTTATGTAATTATTTTCTTCTCTAGTTGTACGAGCTATCTATTTTAGTTGTTTCTGTTGTTGAAAGTCTTCGATGGATATGGTTTCTGGTACAGTTCTTTGTGGTTCTGTAGCACTAGTTCACACGGTTCGAAGAGGGGTGGTCTTCACCAAGACGCTTGTTGACCTGTAAGGAAAACATTGTTAATAAATTTAATCTCTTGCCTTTTATTGAGATAAACTGTCATGTCGCTCACGATTCGACAAGCAACCAGTGCATACGTTTAAAATCTCTTTTCGTTTTTTGTTTTTGTTTTCCGGGTGTAGACAATGTCTTTTTTATTAGTCGTCGACTCCTTCCAATTACCTCGACTGGCAACCTAATGAACAGACTAACTCAGAATATTAATGATATAAAAAATAAAATTTATAGATTTTATTTGGGAAACTAGCTGTCTTTATATAGTTCAACATATCAATAAGAAACAAGACGTATTTGTTCTTTGTAGTTTCTTCTTTTACGAGAATGAATTCAATCCTCATCGCATATTGGCGCCTACGTGTAAAACAGAATTACAATGAGAGAAACTTACGCAAATAAACCAGTTGTTCTCAATATTCCGAATTTTAATCAATTATTTTGTTATGTTTATTTCAGAAATTGGGTTTTATTTGACACTGTGATTGCGTTTAAACTTCAAATGAGCATTTACTGTTTCTTCTCATTTACAATGGCCACGATTAGATTAAATCGTGGCCATTTTTTACATAGAACATGGCATTCAGAAACAAAAAGAAAGGCTAATGGTTGCTATTTTTGTTTTACTATCACACATTTGTAAAGCAGAATTACAATGAAACCAATTTACACAGTATCATTCTTTATTAAAATCTTCCACATAGTATCTATATCTACGCTAGGCCTACTGAGGAGGTCATTATAAAATAGCATATGAGTTGATTCTTTTAGACACCTGATTATCCAGTGGCCTTCCCTAAGTAGTATTTTTACTTCATTCCACAGGGGTAGCTGACCAGTTTTTTACTTGCACACAGGATCAGCCATACCTGATTTCTTCACCGAATCACTTAGGCAAAAACAAACATCAACATAGTCAGGCCTTTCTCGAGTTGAGCATTAATTTGAATAAGACTTGCATTTCCTGATTATCCTGTTCGTATGACCATTTTGCGCTCGTATCATTACTTTATTCCATTAAACTAAACTTTCACTGCCTGGTTATAGAATACGAGAGGCACTTGAAGACTAAAGAATACATCGACCCAAACGTTTTGTTTATAATAATCAAATATAAGAGCACTAATTTGGCGTACAATAAGGAGAATTGTTCCCTTCAGATATTTGGTCAAAAATTAATCTTGGTATATTTTAAAGGGAAAATGTTTAGCACAGTTGGCGTTTAATAATTTGCTCTTGAGAATTTAAAGTGTCACGAATGAAGTAATAAATAGTGGCTGGGATTCAGGAATCGGAAACAGAGTTCGAATTCCATTCGAGTTCATTATATTCACTTATGTGCTAATACCATCGGGAAGGTACGAATCCATTTCTACAACCTCCAAGCTATGGTTAAAATAGCGGGACTGACTGGGTTCTATAGCTTTTGGTGGCAACAAGTCTAGGAGAAAGAAAATCTGAATTCAAAGCCTGGAGAGGGTTAGGACCCGTTAGGCAGAAAATACCACTGCTAAAATGGCTGCAATTCGTGTGGTTCCCCTTAGACCTTAATGAGTTCAGGGTCTCGTGATTGTGAAGACTTTTGCGTCTAAGTAGACAAAGCGTCCAACGTACACGACTCACTTTCCTAACCCAAGATCCAATACTTCAATAGAGAGTTAACTAGGTCTGAACAAATTTAGTTGGAGAGAAGAAAGAAGGAGATGAGTGTGGGGAAAAGAGTGGGAGGAGAGAGGGAGGGGAAAGAGAGTGGGGGGAAAGAGTGTGTCATTTTAACTATAATGAATGGTTTAGTGTGTTATTCTTTTTCTACAGTTTAATTCCTAATGTCATTATTAACATTAGCAATAATACTAATAACCATTATTACTGTTGTTGTTAATATGTGCTGGCGAAGATATCTTTTAGGAAAAGCGGGAAAGCATTAACTAATCTTCTCCCTATTTTCCGCCCCAATGCCAACTGTCGGTTCACTCTGACTGTCAAATCATAGCTTTCAAAATGCATTAGCCACCCTCACCAACTCACGTCTTTTACTGTGTTTAACGTGTTTTAATGATGGTTACTTTCTTTAAAGACATAGGAAGACGTGGAAGGCCACGATCGCCTATGTTCTGAAGAGACACGGCACATAGAAAAAGAAGAAAAAAACTTCCATTTATTTCCTTGGTTGCAACATTTTACCCTTTTGTGGTTCTTATTTATTTGTTTATTTATTTTCACTTTTAACAAACCTTAAATAAGCAGTACTTCTCAGAAATGGTCTTCTCAGAAATGGTCTTCTCAAAAATGGTCTTTGTAGAATAATTCTGTTGTTAAGATAAACACTCACTTGTGGAACAATCTGAGACCAGAATAAATCCACCTTGAGAAAGAGAGCTACTTATGATGCCCTGGAGCATCTCATTATGCTCAAGTGGGATAGTCCATTGCTTGAGCTGTGATTTGCCCTGGAGCATCTCATTATGCTCAAGTGGGATAGTCCATTGCTTGAGCTGTGATTGGCTGCTGGTAAATGAGTGGAAGTATTTCTGTATATATACCAGCTTGATTCCAGTCATAGGTTGCGGGGTCTGTATTGAGTTACAACCCGCTTTATTTTTGTCTGTCAGCTGGACGCTAGCTGGGACCCTCACACCGGTAAGTGTTGTTATTCTAGTCTTATTCTACATCTCCTTCCTCGCCCCTCCATCGCGTGTGAGTAAGGGCCTTTTGGGAGGGATGTGTTTCTTTAAACCTGGTTGGTTGTGCGGAAGTAGTCTGGACAATGCCCGTGGGGTGGGGCGTGTTATTGCAGACGGCTGAGCGGTGTTTGATGTTATTCCATTGTCCAAGGTTTGCGGCACTGGTGTAGAGATTTCGGGCATGGCACTAAGAATGGGGAGTGGAATTGTAGGTGTATCCAGTTTCCTGAGGAATCGGCGATTTCGCAAGGTAATTCTAAATTATCCGTCAACTCTGATACGGTATTGGTGGTTGGGGAGGGTTTCAATGGCCTGACCTGTTGTGTCCCATCGGCGGGTTGTCGGTCGTTGTATTGCCACACAGAAATGGTTTTCTCAGAAATGGTCTTCCCAGAAGTGGTCTTCCCAGAAATGGTCTTATAACGAAAAAATGAAAGAAAATAATAGAAAATTGAGATATAAAAAAGGAAATGAAAAATAAGTGACAAAGAACACGTATAGAAAGAAAGAAGAAAAATAAGAACGAATAAAAGAAAGAAAGAAAAAATGAAAGGAAGAATAAAACAGGTTATTAGAAAACGAGAACAAAATCCTATCCTTTCAAAATTGTGTTCTTATAACGGAAAAAGAATGAAAAAAGAAAGATTAGAAAATTAAAATAAGAAAAAAGAAAACGAACAATAAAGGACGAAGAAAACGCAAAGAATGAAGGAAAGAAAGAAAAACAGAAAAAGAAGGAAAGAAAAAACGAAAGAAAGCAAGAAATAAAATACTGTATCGCCGAGGTGGCAGGACGATACCCAGAAGATGTGTGCTGAGTATCTACAGCCTAATATCCGTGCTAATGGATATTAATACAAATTAGACAAACATCAGAAGACAGAACAAGTAGTGTAAGAGAAGATAGGTTAAATCGTTAGAGTCACAGAGAACACAGCCCAATACTAATCGTCAATGACAATCCGAAAATCCCCGACTGCTATTAATCGTAATTTTTTCAGCTACCTCGGTTCACAGACCATTCCATACTTGAGAGCGCTAGAGGGATGTTAGCTGCTCTACAACAGAAAAAAGAAAGAAAGAAAGAAGTTATTTGATAAAAAATAGAATAAAAGAGATTATTAGATAATGAGAGAAACAAGACCAATTTCCTTTAAAAATTGTTACGTACTTAGAAAGAAAGAAAGAAAGAAAGAAAGAAAGAAAGAAAGAAAGAAAGAAAGAATAGAAAATTAAACTAGGAGAAAAAGAAATGAAAATAAGTCCTAAAATGATTTCCTATATAGACACGGGCATCTAGATCCCTGCGTCAGTTTACATTGTGTCGGTAATTGTGCATTGGCATCAGCACAGGCTGGCACGTAGCGATCCAAGTGCCCCTGTCGTAGTACGTAACACGATATGTTGATTTTGTAGGAAGTGAGTTTCCTGATAATTCGGATTTGCTATTAAATATATACCTGCTTGGCAGTTTTGTAACTTAATTTCTCTTTCGGATATATTAATGTTTTGTGAGACATGGAACCCAAAAATACCAAAATCAATTAATGGATATTTTACAAATAATGTTTATTGTTCTCCTGATGGCTTCATAAAACCATCAACCGTGATTTGCCCTCCTCTGCTCTAAGCTATATAAAGGCTTCTTATTATGACATTACGCCAGGAGATTTCAACTATGGCTGACCGTATTTGTCTGCGAAAGAACTTCAGCTATATCGACTGCTAAAAGAAATTTCCCAGAAGCAGTATATATATATATATATATATATATATATATATATATATACGAGTGAATACAGAACGAAGAAAGAATTCTTACAACATTCAAGACATTATTTTAAAATAGTGTTCGATATATAATATATAGAGCTGTGAATATTTATTATATTTTATATATATGAGACATTGAAGTTTCAATGTCGAAACAAACGTACCTTTGTCGTGGATGTCTATAGAAAAATTATGTACATATTCTAATATATATATATATATATATATATATATATAAAAGATTTTAGATTATTACAATGGGTAATACATATTTCACCGCGTCCTGATGTTATTATTGCGGCTCGTCAGACCCAAATGGTATATATATATATATATATATATATATATAGAGAGAGAGAGAGAGAGAGAGAGAGATGCATGTCGAGTCCGTAAACGGCGAGAATAATCCAAAAATATCAACTTAATATAAAATATTAAATGTTATATTTATATATAGAGTTCAATGGATGTTTTCTGTCCTGACTCTCTTTTCCTTTTTTCTTTTTTCCTTCTTTTTTTTTATTTTTTTATTTTTCTCTTCAGTTAAAGAAAATGCTTATTCCAGCAAATTTTTTTCTACCAAATGGAAGGAATATTGTATGGTCTGATGAAATGAGCTAATTAAGTTCATTGAAATGAATTATAATTTATAACCAATTTAAATGACGTGTTGAGTTTTCCTTTATAAATTTATGAATCAGCGATGCTATTCAGTAATGAATTAGAGCACTCTGGCCACTGGTGTATGATACATCATACGCTAAAAGTCTGCCTTCTTCTACCGAGCGCCCATAGTTCAGAGGTAGAATCGCTGACTGACGCCAGTGCCGTCGGATTTCAATCCTGGGTTAAAAGCAAACGGATGTCTAACCGTACTGATGAGCTGTGATACAACGAAACAGATCTGTCTGCGGATGACAATATATATATATATATATATATATATATATATATATATATATATATATATATAATGTTACAGACATTCCCGAAAATTAACGAAATGTTTTTAACAACCGATATATTTAATTTATTTTTTCGAGCATTTTTTTAATCGAAGCTCGTATTTGAGTAGATATTCTGTTTTTAACCAAACAGTAGATTTGTTTCTACCGGCCTGATTATTTACGATAAATTTTGTTACAAAAATGTGTATCATTCGACAGGATTGGAACCTGCGACCCTTAGCAACATAGGGGAAGCTACCAATTGATTTGGTGCATCTTAGACCACTCGACAGCGAAGGATTCCGCGGTATGATCGAAGTCAAATCAAGCCTTATATAGCTCATTTTTCGATTCTGCGTAAATAACCACCTCTGCTCTGAAATGTATCGTAATGTATCGTAATGTCAACAAATGTAAACATACAATGTTACGGAAAGTATCGAAGATTAACGAAAGGCTTTCAACAACCGGCATATTTAATTGAACATATTTTAATTGATACTCGTATTTGAGTAGATATTCTGTTTTTAATCAAAAGACTATGAAATCCTTCGTGACGCATTAGATTAATTGGTAGCCTCCCTTATATTGTTATGGGTCGCAGGTTTGAATCTTGGTGAATGACACACATTTTCGTAACAAAAATTATCGTAAATAATCAGGCCGATAGAAATAAATATACTGCTTGATTCGTGGACGCTTTGACGATTTATCACGTTTTAAGTTTCAGAAAGTTGTGAATAAGATGTGTTGTCTAATTATGAACAAATTTGTGAAATAACCAAAAATAGCATCCATTTTCTCCACCCACGTCTATTGAACAGGTGAAGAGGCTCATCCCTTATTTCCTGTTTAGGATGTGGTTTCCGGCTTTCTCTTTTCCAATCTTTTACTCTTTTCCAATCTTTTACTCTTATTTATTTACTCTTTTTTTCAATTGCAGTAGATAGACTAAACTATCGCCCGGTTCACACTCCACCCACGTCTATTGAACGAGTGAAGAGGCTCATCCCTTGTTTCCTGTTCACACTCCACCCACGTCTATTGAACGGGTGAAGAGGCTCATCTCTTGTTTCCTGTTTAGGATGTGGTTTCCGGCTTTCTCTTTTCCAGTCTTTTACTCTTTTCCAATCTTTTACTCTTATTCATTTACTTTTTTTTCAATTGCAGGAGATAGATTAAACTATCGCCCGGTTCACTCCACCCACGTCTATTGAACGGGTGAAGAGGCTCATCCCTTGTTTCCTGTTTAGGATGTGGTTTCCGGCTTTCTCTTTTCCAGTCTTTTACTCTTATTTATTTTTTTTCAATTGCAGTAGATAGACTAAACTATCGCCCGGTTCACACTCCACCCACGTCTATTGAACGGGTGAAGAGGCTCATCCCTTGTTTCCTGTTTAGGATGTTGTTTCCAGTTTTCTTTCTCTCTTCCAATCTTTTCACTCTTACGTAGCCCCCTGCACATCAGTGGCGTTACCGCCTTGCTCGGGGTGATATGATTAAAAAAAAATTAGCCTTTCTTTTTCTATTCTAGATTACCAAGTTTGCTGTAAAAAAATGGCCATGATTAAATTAGGTTATTGTAAATGAGAAAAAGTATATGCTCGCTTAAATTTTAAATACGATCATAGTATGAAATAAAACCAGATTTCCGTTATACGATATAAATATACCAGGGAGAACAGACGGTAAACGGCAGAAATATGATTGACATCAAAAGCACAGGGAACAGACTGTGGCTGGCAAAAATATGATTGACATCAAAGACAGTGATCACAGGTGGTAGCGAACAGACAAAAGATTGACATCAAAGGCAGGGGACACAGGTCGTGGCCGACAGAAATATGACTGATATCACAGGCAGAGAGCACAGGCAGTAGCCGAAAGAAAAAAGATCGACAATGAAGGAAGAGGGCATCAGCGGTGGCCGACAGAAATATGATTGACATCAAAGGCAGAGGGAGCAGAAGGTGGCCGACAGAATTATGATTGACACCTGTGTATATCAATAACATCAAAGGCAGAGAGCACAGGTGGTGGCTGACAGACACTGGATTGACTTGAAAGGCATAGAGTACAGGCTGTGGCCACAGAACTTTGATTGACATCAAAGGCGGAGAGCACAGGCGGTGGCCGACAGAATTATGATTGACATCAAACGAGGAAAACACAGGCAGTGGCCGACAGAAATATGTTTGTCATTAAAGGCAGATACCGCAAGCAGTAGCCAACAGAAATATCACTGACATCAAAGGCAGAGAATAAAGACAATGGACGACAGAAATATGTTTGACATCAAAGACAGAGAGCACAGGCAATGGCCAAGAGAAATATCATTTACATCAAAGGCAGGGTACAAATGCAATGGCCGACAAAATATTCATTGACATCAAAGAAACAGAGCACATGCAATGGCCGACAGAAATATGATTGACATCAAAGGCAGAGAATGACAGACAGAAATATTCACATCAAAGGCAAAGAGCACATTCATTGCTGACAGAAATATGATTGTCACCAATGGCAGCGAGCACAGGCAATGGCTGACAGAAATATCATTGACATCAATGGCAGAAAGCACAGGCAATGGCCGAGCGAAATATCATTGACATCAATGGCAGCGACTACAGGCAATGGTCGACAGAAATATCATTGATATAATTACAGCGAGCACAGGCAATGGCCGACAGATATCATTAACGTCAATGGCAGCGGGAAGAGGTAATGGCCGACAGAATTATGATGGGTATCAA
Organism: Ascarosepion bandense; assembly: GCA_037127315.1. Lineage (NCBI taxonomy): Eukaryota > Metazoa > Mollusca > Cephalopoda > Sepiida > Sepiidae > Ascarosepion > Ascarosepion bandense. The sequence goes on from JBBBDQ010000434.1 coordinate 1,233,911, forward strand.
TAACAGAAAACACGTCGACAACAAAAGTCTTGAAAGGCAATATCCGACTAAGACATGATTGACATCAATTAGGTCACAGTCAAAAGGCCAGGATTCGTGCGAGTTTTTGATCATATAAGTCGAAGACGGAACATAGAAGGAAAAACAGAGAACTCTCGCTGGTTAACTACTCTCTGTTGGCTTCCTCATATATACGTGATTCTATCTGGCTATTCTCCACTCCACACAAGCGTCACGGACGAAGAATAAAAATATAACTTCATATTTTATATATACTCGTGTCGTTATATTTCAAGACAATCGTTATCGTTGTTCGTCGAGATTCCAAACAGACGTAGTATATGACTCCAATGTCATCCTGTTTCACAATATAAATACAGATGTTTGAGCAAAACAGGAATTCACTTACATTTATCGTTTTTTGTTTTCAGAAGTAATTTTGATATTGTCGAAAATTAGCTATAGTTGTTTTTTTAATACTTAAATCTTATTCAACAAAATGGAGAGCTAACCAATAAAAATTCACTTGATTTTTAAAATCTGCACACGAACGAAAAGACGCAGGTGTACAAACCTACAGAGCTTATGGCAGTGTATGATGGGCAACCTCTTCTCAGATAAAGAAGAGACTTGAAGCACCAGAAATGTGGCTCTGTAGAAGGTTACTGAGTTTACCATGGACTGAAAATGTGAGCAACAACTAAGTTTAAAGAAAAGGGAAAGAAGGACACTTATACTTAACATTAGAAAGAGAATTTAAATTTCTTAGAACGAATAAGGTTGAAAAGTTGATACTCACCGAACAGCTTAAGAGCAAGATGAACAGAAAAAAGAGCGCATAGCCTATATAGGGAATTTAAGTAAATGGAAAGCAATGGCAACCTACTGCGGGATAATGTTCTGCCCAGTCAGTCATGTCTCTTTCGAGACATGATCGCCCAAGCGTGTATCACGTACGGCACTTAACTGACTGAAGTAAATGGATGACAGACCAAGGTTTAGGTGAGATAAAAAAAAGAAAATTTTTCAAGAGTTACAACAGACAGGAAAATGTGGAGAGTCATGATCGCCAACGTCCTGAAGGTACACGGACATCGAAGCGTGTCACCAAATCTGATGAGGACATACTAGATGCATTTATTACAGCCTGATGTGCATAATATGGCGGCTGCTTTTAAGAGTCGCGTTTCTTCAGAAATTGGGAGGTCATGGCTCTTCACAACTTCTTATCCCTTGTACTAGTAGGCAACGTTTATCATCTTGATTGCTCAAAGGGTGGTACCTCGGAGTCCACTTATGTAGATTAGGAAGTTTCGGATAGATCGCCTAGCAACGAGATAAGCGACGCTGTTCAGATAAGAGAAGCATCCATTAGTGCGAAAAGTACTGATGCGCCTATAGGGTTCATAGATGAATGCATCACTAAAGAGGAACAATCACTGCTAAAAAGGTTGGGTCACGATGTCGATCCAGGATGTTTTTTCCGCCTGAATCCATCCTGCATATATACAAGTCAACCATCCGTCCGTGCATGGAGTACTGCTGCCATTTATGGTCAGGCGCCCCTGCCGTTCTCCTCAGTGTTCTTGACCGGCTCCAAAGGAGAGTTAGTAATGTGATAGGTACTGATCTGGCGGCTCGACTGCAGCCACTTTCCCACCGTCGAAATGTGGCCTCCCTTTGTCTGTTCTATAAATACTTTTATGGCTTCTGCTGGGACGAACTTAAGTCACTGGTGTCTCCTCAACAGGTGTTTACTCGTGCAACCAGACTAGCAACTGGGTCCCACCCATTCACAGTCAGGTTAGTCAAATGCAGACGACAATTCTACTCCTGCAGCTTCTTCTCTCGCACTTCCCGCCTGTGGAACTCGCTCCCGTATTCTTGCTTTCCTGACGGCTACAACCTCCAGAAATTTAAATGCAAGTCAATACTCATCTACTAACCACTGGACTCTAGCTCTCTCCCCACCCCCGTATAACCTTCCCTTCTCTCCACCTATGTATCTGTCATCGCACCTGCTTTCTATTGCTCCTTTCTAACTAGTTTGTACTCATCACTCTTTTCTAATTAATCTTTTTACAGTTATGTAGCTCCCTGCACATCAGTGGCATTTCCGCCTTACTCGGGGTGAAATGATTAAAAAAAAATCAAAAGTCTTGTGGACTTACTTGCCGTTATGTTGTGAAATATGATGTTATAAAAGAAACCGAGTTTTGAAAAAGGGTATTAAATTCGTTATGCCGTTGTATGCTGTAGTTGAAGCCCATATAGAAAACGTTGAGTTACATAGTTTGTTGCGTGAGACGGGCCCATTTTTTAAAAACTAAGTTAATAGAAACTGTAAATGATACGACTAATCCTACAGGCAGATTGCATGTCCATCATCATCAGATACGATCAGACCTCTAGGTAGTTTTTTTTGTTTACGTTTTTTTCTTTCTCTTTTGTTTGTTGTTGTTGTTTCCTTGGGCAGACTTAGAATTACATACACTGCAAATAATGGCAGATTTCTGTGTTCAATCATAGTATGGTTGAAGTTTTGGAAATTCCGTGTGTAATGTAAAACTCGAGAGGATATGCACATGGTGTATGCGAGGTCATTTACCCGATGTTAGTTTGAAATTGAAGATTCGATTACCGTCTACGAGTATAGTTATGTATCAGCGTGTGATACAATTGGAAGGGAGAGAGAAAAGACAGAAAAAATGAACTTGTTGGCAGTATATAATTATACAGTGTAACCCTGATATAAGATAGTTGTCGGGACCGGATAAAAGTTTTCTTATATCCGGGTTTTCTTATATCAGGGTTATACTGCATTGATGTGGTGTTCTTCAAAAAAGAAAGAAAAGACGGACCTTTTGAACATCATTGGATATTCGGTTGTGTTTTCTTCGAAAAGAAAAAAAACAAACTTTTTGAACATTATAAAACCTTTCTTGGCGTGTTAGAAAAAAAGAAACAAAAAAGGAAAGGAAAAGAACAGAAAAATAATAATAATATCAGAAAAAAGTAGGTGCTCTTTCACTTTTTAAGGTTTTTCTTCAGGGTAACTCAAAGACTTTTCTGAGAACTCTAGAAGTTATACCAGGATTCGTCATCGGAGGCCACATTTTAAACAATTTAAGGTACGCAGATGATACGGTGCTGATAGCAGACACGGAAAGGAAGCTACAAGACCTCCTACAGAAGGTAGCTGAAGAGAGTGACAAGAAAGGACTACAAATAAACTGCAAGAAAACTGAATGCATGGTCATCAGCAAAAAGAGCAGCCCAAAATGCCAAATACAGGTGAGGGACACTAAAATCAAGCAGGTACAAAAATTTAAATACCTGGGAAGTGTTCTAACAAAAGACGGAAAGTGCGACACAGAGATCCGAAGGCAAATTGGCATGGCGAAGGAAGCATTCCAGAAGTTGAGTAAATTTCGTTAGAAACAAGGAAAAGAGTACGGGATTGCTATGTGATGTCGGTTTTTCACTATGGCAGTGAATGTTGGACAATATCTTCGAAGATGAGGGAAAACTTGAAGCAGCTGAATTGTGATTCTACAGAAGGATGCGGTGGATATAATGGACCGAGCATGTGAGCAATGATGAGGTTTTGTAAGGATGGAAACGAAAAGGAAATTAATACTGAGCATCAGGAAAAGACTTCTAAAGTTCTTGGGACATGCACTGAGGAAAGAGGGCTTGAAGAACCTGATACTAACAGGCCAGATAGAGGGGAAAAGAGACAGGGAAAAGCAGCGGATAACATATTTGAAGGACCATATCAGGTGGATGACGGAACGAGGGTTGCATCTTGCAACAGGAGAAAGCGTGCTAAGAGCCACCAGGGATAGAGAGATGTGAAAAGCTATGATTGCCTACGTCCTGAAAGGACAGGGTACATAAAAGAAGAAGTATCTCAAAGATGTTGTTCGATGCCACAAAGTTGATAATAAACTCACTAGGAAAAAAAATTTAAAAAAGGTGAAGAATACTTGAAGCAAATTAGTTCTTTAGTGGTGAGGGTTGTGATTGGCGCTTGAATGAACGAACAAATAAATGTAAAAAAAATAAAGAGTAAAGAAAATGAAAAAAACACAGAGTTCATGTCCAACTGAAAAAGGCAAAGAAGAATGCTATAAGTCAGTTGAGATATCATGGGCCTAAGACGTGCAGAACAATTTGGAAGTTGACAAAAATACGTGAAAAGTAAATTCTCTTGTGGTTATAACTTACTAGCAGTATAGCCCGGCGTTGCTTGGGTGTAATGAAAGCTTTAAAACTAATCCATAGTCCTGGAGCTCAGACTCAGCCTAAAGAATATTTGTGTGAAGTTTGGTGAGAATCTGATAACAATTGTGGATTTGTATAAAGGACATACAGACAGATAAACAGACACACGCACAAACATCTTGCCTTTTATATATATATATATATATATATATATATATATATATATATATATTATCGATTTTCTGAACTATTGTAAGAACTGCAACCTTGAATCTTATGAATATCGTTTCTTATGTCTTTGTCTATGAGTGTATCAAATGTGATTAAAATCGGACCACTCCTTCTATAACCCGATTTTTTCGATTATCGGGGGTACCTCGACACAAAACCTAGCCAAGAACACTTGCAGACGCTTATAGTACAACTGTGTAAATTTTCAAGAAAATCGGTTCAGCCGTTTCGGAGTCTATAGTTAACGGACACATACACACACAGATACACACACACAGACAAAGTTCCATTTATAAATAAGTTTAGATATTATCACGCGTCTCAGAATCGTGATTTTCTAAGTGTGGCTTATGGAAAACCTGGTGAGGGTCAAACTCACTGCTGGTTGTAATTGTTCTAGTGCTAACCATTACTTCACGTCGGGGATGATCTACTCAATGGAAGAAAAAAAAGGAAGGAAAAAGAAGAAAAAGAAAACATATTTTTTATGCAAATCGCGTTCTGGCCTGATTCATTATTCTGCCTAAATTAGGAAACTGACTTAGAGTTTACATCAGGAAGAATGTCTTATGCAAAGAATTAACAAGAGACACATGAACACAATGTGAATAGAAAAGAATGTCACCTTTGATATTGATATTTTTTATTATTTTTGCATGCGTTATCATTGATTCATCATTTTTATATGTTATATTTTGTAAATGTCTTCTATAATGAGATTGTTGTATTGTGAAGGGGGTTGGTCCTGAAAAAAGCACTTTAAAATGTTCATATATTGGGAAAATGATATGGAAGGAATGTTATATATTCTTTGGGGCGGTGTGGAATTTCGCCTGGAAGTATATTTTTAAAATGTTAGTGAGTGTAGAATGCAGCTGGCAAAGCTAAAATTTTGTTTTGACGATCAGAGTCAAAGAAGTCAGCGCTCGGAAAATAACAAAACGCATCTGGAAGTAGCAGGTGTCAACGAGGTTGCCTATTAAAGTGAAGTCTGACAGAGCAGTGCGCGTGCCTACCGCCGACTAAACCCCCACTTTACATAACACGTCACTGAAGAAAAAATAATAATAAAAAATATTGCATATCTTTATACAGTACTGTGCAAACGTATTAGGAAAATAACTATTTTATCTTTTATGAGGCATATTGACAGAAAATAAACAATTTAATTAAAGTAATTTCATTTGATTTACTCAACAAATGCTTTAACAAGAAAAATACTTGTTACAAAATAAATTTAATATTTAGTATAATAGCCTTTTGCTTTGATCACAGCCTTCATTCTGTTAGGCATTGACATCACAAGCTTCTTCAATGTATCTAATGGTATCTCCTGCCAAGCAGCTTGTATTTGTTCCCAAAGTGTGTCTTGCAAAGTAACATTAGATTTATCAATCTTTTTATCCCAAATATCCCATAGATGTTCAATAGAGTAGTTTCAAACTAACTTGTTTAATAGAAAATAGGACAAATTAAATATAGCTTCTTTTTAATACATTTCTTTTACACCTAGTTTTAAATAATCAATATGTATTAGCAACTTACTTGGTTTTTCGCTCTAGATTTGAATTTCAATGAGGTTTTTAGGAAAATCACCCCTGTTCCTATAATTTTGCATGCTGCCGGTAGTATGCAAAAGTGTTAGGACAGGGATGATTTTAAACTTTATTTTGATGCCTCATAAAAGATAAAATAGTTCTTGTCCTAATACTTCTGAACAGTACTGTATATATACTATGTGCGATTGGTAAATTGTCGCAATTATTTTGATGCCTCATAAAAGATAAAATAGTTCTTGTTCTAATACTTCTGCACAGTACTGTATGTTCGTGTCGGCGATTTTTATCAGCAAAGCTAAGAAGATCTTTAATTTTGGATCCAGTCTATTCGCCTTAGAATTGATGTACAACATAAACTCCAGTGTCATGCACATGTAAAAGGGGGAAGTCTTTCGAAAACGCGGAAGATATCCTGGAACAGAGATTTCACGTGGAGTTATTACTCTGGGCAAATAATTATAAACACCCTAATATTTATACACTCAAAGATACTCGCAAAAATGAGAAACAGCAGGACATGGAAACAACAAAACGTGTATTATTTATTATCTGGTTGTTATATCATCGGGATGTGCGTTGTGGTGCAGTGGATATCGGCTGGGAACGAGAAATCGGGGAGCTGAGTTCGAATTCCAGTTGAATTCATTTACGCGCAAATACCATTGGGAAAAGTATTAATCCATCTCTTCCCTCCAGTTATGGGTTAAATAACAGAACAGATTGGGTTCTATAGCCTTGGCTGGCAACCAGTCTACCGCAGAAAGCAATGGCAACCTACTGCGAGATAATCTCCTGCCCAGTCAGTCATGTCTCTTTTGAGACATGATCGCTTAAGCGTGTATTACGTATGGCACTTAATTGACTGACTGAATATAATAGTTGGAAACAATTAAAGCTTCTACTAGACATAAAGTGGGGGATCAGTTTCATATTGTTATGAAGTAATAAACTGACCCCCTCTAATTACTACTTAATAATATAATACACCTCTTCTCCCTTTAGGACAGATTGGGTTCTATAGCCTTGGTCGGCAACCAGTCTACCGCAGAAAGCAATGGCAACCTACTGCGGGATAATCTTCTGCCCAGTCAGTCATGTCTCTTTCGAGACGTGATCGCCCAAGCGTGTATCACGTATGGCATTTAACTGACTAGCTGACTGTTATGTAGTGTTGAATACACGAGAGAGAGTAATACTGAATAAAATTGTGAGTTTGGGGTCAAATTTAGATTAGATATATATCGGAATCCGATCGAATGATTAATTCAAGAGTATGTACAATGTATACAGTCTTTCTCGTGTTCTCTTTTTTTAATAGATGTGTGTAAGAAGTGTTCAGATAATTTAGTTAGAAAATACAAGTGATTAGGGTTTCTTATCTCGAATTTTTGTCTAGTGCTAAAAGATAAGTGTTACTATTATGATTTGAAATAAGGAAAACGAGATTAAATTTTTGTTGACGCACGTTTTTACGACACTGTCCGTGTGAACTGCTTGTCTAATGATAGTAAGTATGTTACATGTCAGTGTGTGTGGAGGAGAAGAATGTAGTCGATTCTCATTGGTTTAGAATGAATGAATTAATGATAATTATAATTGTCATAATTATTTTATTATAATTTTTTTTTTTACACTATAACTCATTTATTATTAATATGAAGATTAATATTTTTTTAATTAAATGACTGTAGGAGTAGGAGCCGGGCGATTGTAGAAATAAGAAATATTAGTTTGGGATTATAAGAATCATTTTATGAGTTTCTATCATGTATTTTGATTAAAATACTTAAGTGTTCTAACAGAGGACGGAAATTGTGACACTGAGATCCGAAGGCGTATTAACATGGCCAAGGATGCATTCCAAAAGTCGTGTAGAATATCGATAGACAGGAAATTATCGCTGGAAACAAAGAAGAAAGTATTGGATTGTTGTGTGATATCTGTCCTTCAGTATGGTAGCGAATGCTGGACAATCTCATCAAAGATGAAAGAAAGACTTGAAGCAACCGAAATGTGGTTCTACAGAAGCATGTTGGATATAAAGAGGGGGATCAATTCCATATTACACTCAGTATATAAACTGACCCCTCACTTTGTGGTCACAGCAGTTTCTATACATTTATATTCCTGAGATCAAAAAGCGCAAGGATGCATTCCAGAAGCTGAGTAGAGTATTAAGAGACAGGAAAATTTCGCTAGAAACAAAGAAGAGAGGACTGGATTGCTCTGTGATTTCTGTCCTTCAGTATGGTAGCGAATGCTGGACAATCTCATCAAAGATGAACGAAAGACTTGAAGCAACCGAAATGTGGTTCTACAGAAGGATGCTGAGGATGCCATGGACCGAATATGCGAGCAAAGATATGGTTTTGGAGTGGATGCAAACGAAAAAGAAACCGATGCTTTATATCAAAGGCAGCAAAAGTTTCTAGGACATGTAATGAGGAAGGACGGCTTGGAGAATGTGATACCCACGGGAATGTGAGACAGGGGAAAGCAACGCATGACATATACGTTTTGTTTATCTCTGTTGATTCGGTTTCTTTATTTCGAAGTGTTCCGAATTTTCTGATAAATATTACTAAAACCGGGCTGGAACTTCGCCACAAAATCATCCAAATCTGACACAATGTTAATTTTTTCGCAAACGGTAACGTTTGATTCCCCCTCCCAATGCCTTCGTAAATCGAACGCAACTATTTAATGAGAAGAATAATCGAGTGTGAATTGTGGTTTGAAGGCTCTTCGTTTAATTCTAATTGATAGGATCAAAAGACGATGTTTACAAAAATGATTTCTGGTTGACTATCAAAATCATCTTTCTTCATGATTATTCTATAGTGGGTTGTCCGTTATAGTGATGTGTATGTGTGTTAAAACACATTAGTTTGATTTGGCCTTGTTAGTTAGATAGCCCACTATAAGAGGGGTATAAAACAAGAAAATAAAATTGTATATAGAAACAACAGTTATATATATATATATATATATATATATATATATATATAAGGATTTTATATCTAGACTTGCCATGTGTTTGTTTTTTATGTCTACGTTTTTTAGTTTGTTCAAAAGGTCACCAGAGTTTTTTTTTTATATGTGACGGACTTATTGTGCCGAGAAGTGGTAAGATTTTGCTTAATAAAATAGCTGGCAAATTAAGCAAAATCTTAACACCACTTCTCGACGCAATAAGTCCGTCACATATAAAAAAAAACAAACTCTGGTGACCTTTTGAACAAACTAAAAAACGTAGACATGAAAAGCAAACACATGGCATATATATATATATATAAAATAAATTTCGACGTTCAAATCAGTTGTATGGCCATTTCTACATGAAATCCCTAAGAGAAATTTCATGCATTATCGGTAACTTTAATATTAATTAGGATCGGTTCTTTGGGATTTACCTTCCTGCTTTTTTTTTTTAGATTAAAGTTTTATATTTAATATATATATTGGATGTCTAACCGGACTGATGAGCTGTGATACAGCGAAAAAGATCTGTCTGCGGATGACTGTTTACGCTCTCACACCCTGATTGAGCACTCTGGAAGAATGGTGGACTTTGGAAAAACAGTAGTTACTCTAGCATCTACGCATCGCTCATTCGGTAATGAATTAGAGCACTCTAACTACTGGCGTATGATACATCTTTTGCTAAAAAGTCTGCCTCCTTCTACCGAGCGCCCATAGCTCAGAGGTAGAATCGCCGACTGATGCCAGTTCGGTCGGGTTTCAATTCTGGGTAAAAGCAATCGGATGTCTAACCGTAGTGATGAGCTTTGATCCAGCGAAACAGATCTTTCTGTCTGCGGATAACTATATATATATATATATATATATATATATATATATATATATATCAATTAAGGTTTTTACAAATAAAAGTAATGTCTTTTGGTTGGTATAAGGTCGTTAAAATGTTCATAGTAATTTGTTGGAAAGAGTGTATGTATGTGTTTGCGTTTGTTTAGTAGGAGTGTCTTTGAAGTATTCGCTCAGACTTTAGGGCACCGGCCGGTTATTAATTATATTGATGAACAATTAAGATGAAGGAGGCGAGAGAGAAAGAAAGGAAAAAGGAATAATAATTCGATCGCTCGACGTTTGTCGAGGGACGTGTTAATTATGCTTGTATTTTCTCTACTGCGACCGTCTTCTTGTCCCATCTTTTTATTTCGTTTTCTGGGGCTCTAAGCAGGTCATTTTGGAATTTACACCCGGATATATTTCTGAGCTTCATACAATCTTCGCGTCGGGTCGCGAAAAGGGTCCATAAAAGGAATCTTTTGTTTGTTTATTGTTGTTTTTTATTATTAAAGATTATTTTAATTTTTGTTTTTTTAGATGTTTCCTAGTTTGCTATTGGCCGAAAAACATTTCACATCGAGGTGTGAAATTTAGCGTGTTTTTTGTGCAAGATTTGTAAATTCCAGAAAATTCGTTTTTTTTTTCTTGTTTTTTCTTTTTTTTTTTTTTTTTTTCTAACAAAATCAATGAATTAGATTTGGATTTTAAATTTAGAATTCGTTTTGTTCACAATTCTTCGTATAAATATTGTTTTTAATTAGAGCATTTTTTTTCTTCTTTGATTTCTTTTTTTTTTTTTCTTTTTTTTTTTTAGAATATAAGAATTGAAAGTATTTGAAAGTTAGAGAAAAGTAGCTCCGGTTAAGAGTAACGGAAAGACTTACTGCAAATTTGCCGAAGATCGGTAAATAGCGGCCAACACTGTACGCCAATGAAACAGGAATCGTAATTCTACTCAGCATGAACGCTTAAGTTACCGACATTTTTATCCAAATATGAAAAGCTTAATATCTTTCACGAATCTAGCATAAAAGAAAATGAAAATCTCAACAATCATGCGTAACATTTACGAATTAAGAATAAACAAGGCTTGTAATTAAGGAATACTGATGCGTTTTTTAAATATCTAAATCTGAATTTAATTGTCTAATGGGGATGTCGATATCTGCGCCACCTTAAAGGTGACATTCAGTGAATACTTGACTATAGTAACTCGGCATTGTTGAATGACTTGCATTATCTCTGTGACCACCTAAGTCGCATAAGAAGCAAACAATAACTTATCAAAAAGTCCTTCCCGTTGCTAACAAAGTCTACCGATAAGAAAAAAATATTTTCAATAATGTTGAAAAAGCAGGTCGCTTATGTAAACGTTCATACGAAGAATACAACTGACAACAGTTCCTGCCTTTTTTAAGAGAAAAAAAACAAGAAAATGAAGACTTTAAATCCGTTTGTATTGGGCATTCTTATACTTGTATCATTTGAAAGTAAGTTTCTTTAAATTTTGCGATCATTTTCTTATATTTGCTACTGTTAATCAGCCTTTTCCGTATTTTATTAAACATTTTCTCCTTTTTCTTTAAATGAATTTTTCAGTTTAAGTAAATAAGAAAAATTACCAAAACATTTCATTGTTTGCAAGCATCAGTGGAAACTATTTTAAATCGCTCCCTATATTCAAGGCCAGTACAAGAGTCTAGTGCTAACACCCACTCCTTCCACACACAGACACACACACACACACACACACACACACACACACACACACACACACACACACACACACACACACACACAAACCAAATCTATTTGAATCTAAGATACGGGCCCTCCCCAATCAGTCAGTTAAGTGCCATACGTGATACACGCTTGGTCGATCATGTCTCGAAAGAGATATGACTGACTGGGCAGAAGATTATCCCGCAGTAGTTTGCCATTGCTTTCTGCGGTAGACTGGTTGCTGACCAAGGCTAGAGAACCCAATCTGTCCTGCTATTTAACCCATAACTGGAAGGAAGAGACGGATTAATACCTTTCCCACCCAAGGGTATTTGCGCGGAAGTGAACACAATGGATTCAACTGGAATTCGAATCCATTGTGTTCACTTACGCGCAAACAAGGTAGTAGTTTCAATGTAGGCGAACAGTTCAAATAGAAAAATTGAAAATTAATACAATGTATCTAAATACAAATTAGAACCGTCATAATAGATCCTTCCATGATTTAATAAATAAACAATGTTTTACACCAATTTTAATGATCATAATGTAGTATTCATATAAAATACATATTTTGTTCTAACCTAATTATGTACAATAATGGGTCATATGCAATATAGGTGAACAGTTCAAATAGAAAAATTGAAAATTAATACAATGTATCTAAATACAAATTAGAACCGTCATAATAGATCCTTCCATGATTTAATAAATAAACAATGTTTTACACCAATTTTTTAACATCAACTTGAGATGTTTCTTGTTAAAAAGTTGAATAATTTTAACATATTCAACATTATGTATAAAATATTGTGAATTTTACGTAATGTTTTTCGAGACTTAGTCTGAACAAAATAAAATATTATGGATTTGGTGCAAATCCATTCCAGAAAATCCATGATTGCAAACCTTTCATCCTTTAATAGTCAGACTTAGTTTAATTTTAATCAATATAAATGTAATTAGAAAAAAACAAAACAAATGTTGATAAGATAACAAGAGTTATAAAACACTACCCGAAGATCACAAGCAGTATTTTTAGCCCTCTGTGGTCAGGGGTTTTACTTTATATAGGAAATAATGACAAACCCATAAAAACGGAGAGAATAATCCAAAAAAAATTATGTAATTAATAAAATATTAAATAGATAAAAATAGAGAGCTCAATGGATATCATCAAGAACAATATGAAATACAGAGAAGCAAACTCAAAACGTAATTAAACGGTTATAAATCCGGAACAACTGAACTAGAAAAATCGAAAACAAATACAAATTAGAAACATGTCATATAGTTCCATTTTAAATAAATCAACAATGTTTTATAGCAATGTTTGACATCAAACTGAGTGTTTTCTTGTTAAAAGTTGAATCATTTTAAAACATTCAACATCCTGGATAAAAAAAAAAAAAATTACAGAATTTGATAGCGTTATTTTTTTTTTAAATTTTAGTCTGAGCAAAAATTCATGTATTTCGAACCCAGAATACGTGACATTTTTTTCTTCGTTTAACAGTCAGTTGTGCTTTAAGGCTTTGTTTAATGAGTAACCAATATAAATGTAGATAGAAAAAATCAAATGTTGATAATATAGCGAGGGTCTGAAATAACTACCCGGGACCCCCAATCAGGTTTGCACCCCCATATCGGGGAGTTCGAAGGTAGTACGCAGCGGCTCGGTCGATAAAACAGTAGCTTTTTAATGCAACATCAGTCTTTAAAGTCGTTTAGTACTTTTATCTATATGTACATATAGTTATTTACTAATCGTAGGTCAGATGTGGCACAAGGCCAAAAATATGGAGCAGCCATAAGGATCAAACTTAATTGTAATTGATCTAGCGAAACAAGACGGCTAACCATTATTCCACACATGAATTTTGGAATAATAACTTTTTTATTTTTTTTTATTTAATTTATATTTAATGTTATATATGACTTACCTGGCTTCCTTCTGAAAAGCGCTATTTTTGCGGAAAATATTGAGAAAATCTATATTTCTGAGTTCCACTCGTTTGGAGCATTTCAGCAATGACAAGCCATGCCACGAATAAAAGGTGAAATAATCTTCACTCCGTTCGTATTCCATTGGTAAGGAGTAAGTTCCACTCAGATAGCTTCTTACCGAAAATCTCTACGTTGTAGAACTGGCTCCCAAGAGAATGCTTCCCATATGACTATAATATTAATTATGATGATAGTCAGTCACTATCTATGCTAAAGATTCTTATAATTTGCACATACTTCCTCCTCTTACATTCATACAACTCATTTCAGTAACTCGCTGTGTCTCTCTTGGGGCTTTAATCAGGTGAACATTTTGTTATATATACATATATATATATATATAGAGAGAGAGAGAGAGAGATGCATAGGCTGATTTTATAAGTGCCGCTTAGTTGTGGCACAAGGCCGAATGTATGGGGTAACCAGTGAAGATTGAACTCACTACTCAGTTATAATAAATTCTAGCGAGACAAAGTCACTAACCATTACACACGTCGATATATACACATATGTATGCATATATATATATATATATATATATATATATATATATATGTGTGTGTGTGTGTGTGTGTGTGTGTATATATGTGTGTATATATATATATATATATATATATATATATATATATATATATAGATTTTTTTTTTTTTTTTAATCATATCACCCTAAGCAAGGCGATAACGTCACTGATGCGCAGGGGGCTAAGTAGGAGTAAAAAGATTGGAAAAGAGAAAGCCGGAAACCACATCCAAACCAGGAAACAAGGGATGGACATCTTCACCTGTTCAATAGACGTGGGTGGAGTGTGAAGCGGGCGATAGTTTAGTCTCTATATATATATATATATATATATACGTATGTACATATATTTATATATATGTGTGTGTGTTTGTGTATATGTGTATTATATGCAGTTAGATATATATATGTGTGTGTTTGTGTATATGTGTATTATATGCAGATAAATGTGTGTGTGTGTGTGTGTGTGTGTGTGTGTGTGTGTGTGTGTGTGTGTGTGTGTGTGATTAAAGGGTTGTCTTCCCTTACATAAAAAATTACATTCGTATAATTTTGTCGCCTTCGGCCTCCCTACTTTAGCCTTGTTTATAACTTCCGGTTGTTTATAACTTCCGGTCATTATGTCACTTGGCACTTGAGATAGCCAGCGTATATCAGATTACCTTAGCTCATAAAATGTTATAGCAAATATTTCAGAGAGTAAGCAAGTACTTTAGTTTGAAAACAGATAAAGGTAAGTTTTAACTTAAAAAATTGACTTCAATAACGTATCAGCGACGTATATTTTATTTTTGCCAGATTTTTAAAACAGGAATGTGGCTACTGTTTAAAAGTCTGTCATCAATCAATAAAATGGCGGTACTTTTAAAAAAAAATTTTTAATCTTAAATATTTTAGATTCCAATCAATATAATTTCGCTTTAAAATACGCCAGTGTATTTTGTTTGCTGGAATTATTAAATTTAATCTCTTGACTTTCAATTAAAACTAATTTTAAACCTAAAATATAACTTATTTATTTTAAAAATTTCATTTTAAAATCAGGTATCGAAAATTTATACTGAAAAGTGGAGGTACCTACTTTTGTGTCTTTGAAAAGAAGCCTTCTTTTAAAACTATCACGTGACGCGTGCGACTGGACATTTGGCGTTTCGGACACACACGCACATATATATATATATATATATATATATATATATATATATATATATATGTGTGTGTGTGTGTGTGTGTGTGTGTATATGCGTGTGTTTTCTTTCTTTCATTTTCTGAAACAAAGTAATCTCTTTTCGCCTCCACGCAATCAAAACGGAATTGTCAATTATTAATGATGTATTGGCAGGAGACGTTAAACACCTCTATCTTATCTTTTTTGTTTGTTTGTTTGTGTGTTTGTTGGTTTCTTTCTTTCTTTCTTTCGTTCATTCATTTTCTCGCTGAAACCAAGTAAATTCTTTTCTTCTCTTTTTCGCGATCAAAACGGAATAGCCCATTATTTATGAGGTATTAAGAAAACATTACAATTTACATATCATCGGAAGGAGGAAAAATGTCAGCTTAAAAGTTCCTTTGAGATCAGATTATAATCTTAAATATTTTAGATTCCAATCAATATAATTTCGCTTTAAAATACGCCAGTGTATTTTGTTTGCTGGAATTATTAAATTTAATCTCTTGACTTTCAATTAAAACTAATTTTAAACCTAAAATATAACTTATTTATTTTAAAAATTTCATTTTAAAATCAGGTATCGAAAATTTATACTGAAAAGTGGAGGTACCTACTTTTGTGTCTTTGAAAAGAAGCCTTCTTTTAAAACTATCACGTGACGCGTGCGACTGGACATTTGGCGTTTCGGACACACACGCACATATATATATATATATATATATATATATATATATATATATATATGTGTGTGTGTGTGTGTGTGTGTGTGTATATGCGTGTGTTTTCTTTCTTTCATTTTCTGAAACAAAGTAATCTCTTTTCGCCTCCACGCAATCAAAACGGAATTGTCAATTATTAATGATGTATTGGCAGGAGACGTTAAACACCTCTATCTTATCTTTTTTGTTTGTTTGTTTGTGTGTTTGTTGGTTTCTTTCTTTCTTTCTTTCGTTCATTCATTTTCTCGCTGAAACCAAGTAAATTCTTTTCTTCTCTTTTTCGCGATCAAAACGGAATAGCCCATTATTTATGAGGTATTAAGAAAACATTACAATTTACATATCATCGGAAGGAGGAAAAATGTCAGCTTAAAAGTTCCTTTGAGATCAGATTATACATGATAGCCTTTTAAACAATGTTAATGAGTTATTTCTCTCTTTTCGTATCTATCTATCTATCTATCTATCTATCTATCTATCTATCTATCTATCTATCTATCTATCTCCGTATGCTAATGGTATACTGTATCATCTGTTTTAGGTATTTCATCAGATAAATCAGTGGAGAGATTTGGCTGCTACATAAAAAACGATCAAATAAATATAACATGTAAACCATACAGTTATTTCGCCTTTCAAAAAGTGATCTACGGATTCCCGAACGAAATTTGCAATGCATCGAATGTAAATGAGACCTGCTCGCGTAATAAAACTAAATGCTTGATCGAGACGAAATTCTGGTCATTTATGAAGAATAATCGAACGCAGAAGTGCTCGGGTAGCAATGTTTGTATGTTTCAAACGACATGGGATCAGCAAGACAATTCGACAAGTCAATGTCAAAATGCTACTAGAGATGCATGTTTTCTTATTATACAAGGACAATGTCTCTACGGTAAGTAATAGAATGTGCAAACACTTTGATATTTTCCACATCAAAAAATTATTATTATTATTATTATTATTATGTCATTTTTCATCATATTTCGATTTCTGCTTTGGTCTCACTACCAACCAAGTCTGCGGGGAGACCTAAGGCAGGTAGTGGCGTGTTGTTATGGCTCCATTTCATGTTTTTCTATCTTCCCTATCATCTCCAGCATTACATAGATAAAGTTTTCCTTAGTGTGTGGGCTGTACTTAATAAGACAATTTTTTGTATATCTCTTAAGCTGGGGTTTCCAGGGATTCTTTCAATGTGTTGTTTTGTTCCATTTTTTATCATTCCAAGTGCACCTACTATCACTGGCACAACTCTTGTTTTCAATTTCCACATTTTTCCTATTTCAATTTCCAGGTCTTTATATTTTGACAGTTTTTCAAATTCCTTGATTGCTATGTTACAATCCGCTGGACAAGCCATATCAATTAATAGACAAGTTTTCTCCTTCTGGTTTTTAACAATAATGTCT
Organism: Ascarosepion bandense; assembly: GCA_037127315.1. Classification (NCBI taxonomy): domain Eukaryota; kingdom Metazoa; phylum Mollusca; class Cephalopoda; order Sepiida; family Sepiidae; genus Ascarosepion; species Ascarosepion bandense. The sequence goes on from JBBBDQ010000434.1 coordinate 1,251,295, forward strand.
GGCCTGTTTGCTTCAATTTTTCTGTCTGTGTAGATGGTGTAATCCCATAGAATGGTTACATCTTCTATTTCTGTAACCGGTGCTGGGTGATGTACATACCAGTGTTTGCCTACAGCTTTTCCATAATGTTTGCATATTGCCCAATGTAAATATTGCCCAACTCTATCGTGGCGATTTTTATATTCATTTGGGGCAAGCACAGAACAGCCTGAGATTAGGTGGTCTATTGTTTCTTGGTGTTTATCACAAAACCTGCATTTTGGATCCATATTATTATGCATAATATTTGCCTGAAAGTTTCTCGTGAAAAGACTTTGGTCTTGTGCTGCAAGAATAAAGCCTTCAGTTTCGGGCTTTAATCCAGATGCACGTAACCATCGATGAGTATTAACTTTGTCAACATTGGATTTATTGGCACGTACTGGATATTGGCCATGCAGAGGTTTGTCTTGCCAGCGCTGTTTCATCTGTTCAAGAGCTTTATCTTTGGCTTTCATTTTCATATTCTTTGCCGCAATAGTCGGCTCTTGGCTTCCGTTCTGCTTTTCTACAGAATCTACTAACTGTAAATCTTGTTTGAATTTACTGCCTTCTTTTATTATTGAATATTTTTTCTTTCTTTCTTCATGTTGCCTTACTAATTGTAACATCCAATCCTTTGTTGTTTCTATGTATGTTAGTAAGCCAATAGTTGTTGTCTTGTATGACAATTCCAGCTGAATAAGACCTCTTCCACCTTCTTTACGGGGTATGTATAGACGGTCTACATCAGCCTTTGGATGATGCATCTTATGCTTAGAAAGAAGCTTTCTTGTTTTAGCATCCATTCGCCTGATGTCGTTTAGAGTCCAGTTTAAGATGTTAAAGCTATATTGGACAACTGGGATTGCAAGGCTATTAATGGCCATAACTCTGTTCTGTGAATTTAATTCAGTTTTTAATATCATTCGTAGCCTTCTATAGTACTCTTTACGCACTATTTCTTTCATTTTTTTATGGTGAATGTTTTCGCTCTCATTTACACCTAGGTATTTATAAGCTTCTTCTGGTTTCAATTCTTTTATTGTTACAGCAGGGTCTAGGCTAATTGAGGATGTTTCTTGTATTGATCCACGTAAAACTGTAGCTTTAGCACATTTATTCAAATTAAATTTCATTCCAATGTCTTCGCTGAAGCATTTTACAGTTTGCAGAAGACCTTCCAGTTCATTATCATTCTTAGCATATAACTTCAAGTCATCCATGTAAAATAGATGGCTTATTTTCTTTTGTCCTATTTTATAACCACATTCTGTCTTATTAAGTTGACTGGTTAGTGCTATTAATGATATGCAGAATAGTAAGGGAGATAAAGAATCACCTTGAAATATACCTCTTTTGATGTTTATTTCATCAGACTTATAGGTTCCATTTATATGATTGAGGTAAAGGGTTGTTTTCCATATAGACATGCACTGTTTGATGAAATTGATGATGACGGGTGATATCCTGTATATATTTAAAGTCTTTAAAATCCAGTCATGTGGCACACTATCGAATGCCTTTCGATATTCTATCCAGGCTGTACTAAGATTTTTCTTTGTACTGTAGCAGTTTTCCAGGATCATTTTGTTAATTAGCAATTGGTCTTTACAACCATAACAGCCACGTTTGCACCCTTTTTGTTCAAGCGGTAACATGTCATTTCTTTCTAAGAATAAATATGTCTGCTTTGTTAAAATAGATGTTAATAGTTTATATGTTGTCGGAAGACATGTAATTGGTCTGTAGTTTTTCGGATTTTTTGCGTCACCATTCTTGGGTAGAAGAAATGTAATTCCTTTTGTCAACCATGCAGGAATTTTAGTGGGATCGTCAACCATTTCTTGAAGTTCTTTGGCTAGTTTTTTATGTGATGCGCTTAAATAATATAGCCAAAAGTTAGGAATTTTATCTATGCCTGGGAATTTCCAATTGTGTGTGTTTTTTTAGTGCATATTTAACATCATCTTCTGTAATTCCAGACCATGTCTGTTCGGGTTTATTTTTCATTCGTTCTGTCTCTTGCGTAATCCAATGTACTTCCTTGCTAAGTTCTTTAGGGCAAGCCCATATCTTTTCCCAGAACTGTGTGACTTCTTCCATTCTGGGGGGTACTGTCACTTCAATTCTTTTTTTACCTATTTCCCTGTAAAATCTCTTTGTATCAGTCTGAAAAATCTTGTTTTCTCTGTAAAATCTTGCTCTTTTTTCATAGCGTCTTATTCTTTGAGCCTTCAGTTGGATTTTTTGCTTTATTTTTTCTTTATTTGATAAGACGTCATTTTCATTCTTGATGTTATATTTTTTTACGGCTCTTCTGCTTTTCCTAGTTCTTACATTTATTCCTCTACTCAGTTCATCCAATATTGATAATTCACTTCTAAGTTGTTCTATTTCTTTTTCTATTTTTCTTTTCCAAGGTGGAACTTCACGTCTACGAGACTGCCTTGTTTTTATTTTGATATTTAATTTTTTTGTTGCTGCTGTTGCTGATGCATATATTATTTCGTTAAGATTTGTATGAGGGTCTTCATCCAGTATTGATTTCAGTGCTGCATTGTAGAGTTTAATAGTACGGAGGTTATGTTTTGTTGGTAGTAATTTTGGGAGCTGTTCACGTTCCTCCATTGTAATATTTTGTATTTGACTTAGATGGTTTTTTATTTCTATCTTGGCTTCCTGTATATTGTTCTTATTTTCCGTCAAATAATTATCTTCGATGTGTTCTGAACTCGTTTTATTTTTGTCTTTTAACTGAGTCAGATCACACCTTTCCAGCACTTTGTTATTTACAGCATTATCTTCGCAGTGATTTGCGTGTTTCACGGTTTCTACATTATGACCTGTGGCTTGTTTGATGTTATTACTTTTTATTTCTGATTCCGGTTTCTTTTCATAATTTGTTGATTCGTCTCTTCTTGTTACAATTCTTTTATTATTATTATTATTATTATTATTATTATTATTATTATTATTATTATTATTTTCTTTGATTTCTGTTCTGTTGTATATCCATTTATTTTTGGCTCCCAAAATGTGTGTGTGTGTGTGTGTGTGTGCGCGCGTGCGCGCGCGCCCTTCAATGTTGCTATTTTATCCTCGTGTTTTGACTGTAACGTAATTTATTTGTGTCTTTGAAAAGAAGCGTTCTTTTAAAACTATCTACTAAGATTGTAGCGGCTAAGGAATTAATTAAAATTAACCTTCTCCTTCACTTTCGCAAAAATTCACAGTGACGTGTGAAATCCTGGTTTTTCCCAAATAGAAAAAGGATAGACCATGTACTTGACGAAAAAGTCGAAATCAGATTTTGTAAGTAGGTGTTAAAATGGTTTTTGACCAATGGGAGCGACTTGCAAGACTTGAGGACTTCGCGAGCAAGTGCGAAAATATGAATACTATAAAAGGCTTCGGTCAGCGTCAATCACAGTCGCAGATGAAAGCCGCGAGACAAACATCTAAAATGTAACTTCAACTTCAAGCGACTCGCACATTGTATTTTCTTTCTCCTTATCTCTTTCAACAATTACTACTACGAACATTTTGTACGAACTCTACTCTTAACCTCTTAATAATATTTCTAATTGCACATTAACTCCTACAACTTATATTAGTCTTTCCCTTTAATAAATTTTAAAATGCAAAATGTACATTTTATTCTTCCACTATTCCACACATTCCGACAACCAACCTTCTGAGGAAAACCTTCTGATAATTCTTCTGATGATAATTCTGCACAAAACTTGTAAGCTGTAGGGAGTTCGGTTATGTCTGACACAAGGCCGAATCAAAGAAAAATAAACCATCTCCCTAAACTACAAGATCACACATCTTGCATAGATAAAGTTTCTCGTAACGCGTGAGCTGTACTTGTGAGCACAATTTTCTGTATTTCTTTAAGTCAATGGCTATCACTTTCTCAAAAAATCCGAGTGCTCCAACTAAAACTGGAATTACCGATGTCCTCATGTGCCACATTTTTACATTTCTACTTCAAGATCCTTGGATTTTGGAAGTTTCTTGAAGATCTTCAAAGATAAATCACAATCTTCAGAGACTGCCATGTCAATAAGAAAGCACATTCTGATCTTGTGGTCTTTGATCCCTGATATCTGGGTGATTAGCTTTGATTGTTTCGTCTGTGTGTATTGTAAAGTTCCATATTTGTGCTAAAGTCGGTCCTAATAGGGTTGGCATACAAAACGTTAGGAACTTGATATAATATGTATTACGCAGTGTAATCTTACCAGGTCGCTGACTACTTTCGTATTCGACTAACTGTCGACTACTATCGTCCAACATCGACCGCTCCTACTTAAATTTGGTGGGAGAGTCTATTCACTATAGAATAAGTGTGTTTCACTATAACATCCAGAAAAATGTTAGATTCGACAATAATTACGCATTTCTTTAGATACAAGTGATAAAGAAAAATTAATTGCTATTTTGGAGTGAACATGGACAAGGAAAAGCTGTGTGATCATTGTTGATAAACTTGAGATTGGCAATAATTCTCTTTCCCATCCATGTTAACTCTTGAGTCGACCAAGAAACAACCAGCATGGAAAATGCTGATAAAGATTAATGACTGAAAATCCATTTTGTTTTTACCTACATGATTCGTCACAAAGACTTAGATGCTGAGAAAGTAGAAGGAAGAGAGAGATTAGTATTCCCTATATGGAGCTATGAAAGTTGAAGTTAAGTCTTGATTCCTTTGACCACTCTCAAAAGGGGGCTGGACAAGCCCAAATTTGAAAAACTACTTGAGTATATATATATATTTTGAGAATATGGAATTTTACGAAAAGGTTGATGTTAAGGGTAGAAAACAATCAAAACTACACCCTGGTCAACCCCACCCCTTTCTGGACGGAGGACTCCGTATATGCTGGAGATTTTGGACAAATAGAGACGGAAAGACACACGAAGAGTCCCCACACTACTGATACCGGAATCCACATCGTTCGCTGAGACCTCCTGACCAAGACCGTCTGCCGGAACTGAAACCAAAACTTAAAAATTTAAGCTACTACAAACATAATCTTCAGACTCCAAAGACTCCAATGTCATTTGATTTTTATTGGGAAAGATTAAAGCCCCTATATACAACAAATCATTTATAAGCCAAATCGTTGTTACATTTTTAACACGAGTTAATTCTTTAATCCAAAGGATTCTTTTTTGTTGTTCTTGTTTTATGTAACTCCCAGTTGTCGGATCAATCTTGACTTCAGTTTTGGTTCAGCAACGATCTTCTCACCCTCTGATATCAAAAAACACAACGTAGCAGAGGAGTTAATGGTTGTGAAGAAACAAACGTTGAGTGTAACCGTGCAACCATCACAATACTAGCGACAAAACAAGTGACGCGTGAACGAGTGAGAAGTCAGCTAGATGTTAACTGAAGGAACACTCTGCAATGATAAATATAGAGATGAAATTCTGGTTTCTCCCGCAGTAGTTCCACATAACTTGCACCTGTTGTGGGATCTTCCTCTTTTTGTATCGGATAATGGACTCAACTGAGTGTTCATATAATCTTGTCATAGAGAGAACAGGGATTCGGGACCTCAGTTGTAGTTGTAGTTCACAGTGGAGAGTAATCGTAGAGATCCGTTACAGTTATCGAAGAGTTCCGACAGATACCGAAGTTACTCAGACTAGCTCTGAGCTCCACTCAGCTAGAACAAGTTACCCGGACATACTATTTCCCACGACTTCACTTCAAGACTTGTATATTTTTATTTCTATTAATAAGGTTTATGAATTGACTAACCCGCGTTCCAAGTTTGTATATTACGTTCAATATAACCTATTTTTCTATCTCCATATCTGTTTTTGTTGTTTATTATTTTGTGTGGTTCCTCATCCGGAATCAACGACAGCACCATTTATTGTTGTTCTTTGAGATAAGAAGTAAAGACCAAGTGTTCCAGATTTGGACATACCTCCCTAAAACATCTGACTTGTTGGTGCTTCATAGTCTGAATTGTATACCTTTTATCAAATCTTTTACCGGAAGGTTTTCTAATATTTCTTTTACTCATAATGAATTTCGTTTTAGGCATAACTACTGCAAATGTGCGTTGTAATGCAGTGGATATCGTCTCGAAATGAGAAATCGGAGAGCCGAGTTCGAATTCCAGTTGAATTCGTTGCATCCACTTACGCGCAAATACCTTTTGGGAAAGCTATTAATCCGCCTCTTACCTCAGGTTATTTTTTTTAATCATTTCACCCCAATCAAGGCAGTTTTACTACCACTGGTGCGCTGGGAGTTACATAGTTAGAAAGTGATGAGAAAGAGAGGCAGGTTATAGGGGGTGTCAGAAAGAGGTTAATAGAAGGATGAGAATACTGGTATGATGGGGATGGAGTGGATGGAGAAAAGAGAATGAGAGAAAAGAAGCAAGTCAGTGAGAATTCCACAAGCGGAAAGTGCGAGAAAAGAAGCTGATAGAGTAGAAATTGCGGTTACATTTTATCGGTTTCACTGTAAAAGTTGCTAGCCTAGTAGCTGTTGTAGTGAAATATCCTGCCCTACCCAGGAATGGGTGGCCCGGGTTATAAAAGACCGGGACTAGAACGAACTACAGAGTGATCTAGTGTGTTCGTGATTATACGGGAGTCTTCGTCATTATACGAGAGTGATCGAGAGTGTTCGTTATTATACGAGAGTCATCGACTTTAATCGAGATCCATCGGTCTTAGACGAGAGTTAGACGTCACTAGACGGAAGCCTTCTTCTCAAGACGGACGCATACGTCCTATACAGAGACGTTGCCTTCTTGATTGTTATTCTTGTTAACTGTTCGTTGGTGTACGTGTATTTGGTTTATTGTACTGAGGTATAATAAATCTCTAGTGTTAAGAATTATTTCTTGCACTATTCTTTCTCTGTTTATCCCCTCGGGATATAACAGTAGCTTGATTAAATTCATACATAGGGGGCACAAGTGAGCTAAGTTCATCGAAGCAGAAGCTGTGAAAGTATTTGTAGAAGAGACACAGGGAAGCCGCATTACACCGGTGAGAGAGTGACTGTAGCTGTGTTGCCAAGTCAGGATCGATCACATTACAGATTCTCAATTGGATTTTGTCAAGAACCCCGATGTGAATTGCAGGGACACCCGACCTGGTGTGGCAGCAGAATTCAATACACGGGCGGATGGTAGATTTATATATGTGCAGCATGGATTCAGACGAGAAAAACTTCCTGGCTTTATACATAGCCGGATTTAGCTATGGACTCAATATAGTCATTTCACTTGAGGTCTGCGGAGAGAGTTGGGCAAAGGAGGCGCAGTGTTTTACTTTCAGAGAGACTAGCCTGATTCATGCTAATGGGGGATAGGAGCGATTGTCTGTGATAATTAACAGATAGCATCTTCGTTTTGGAAGCATTAAAATTTACGAGCCATTTCTTACCCCAGTCCACCTCAGATTGGAGGTTCTTTTCAAGATCAGCAGTGAGGTTCGCTTTGTCGCCCACACCAGATTTTTGATCGAGGCAAGAGTAAACGATGGTGTAGTCAGTGTATATGCCTACTTGTGATCTGATTACATCGAGGAGATCGTTAATGAAGATCAGGAAAAGCGTAGAACTCAGAATAGAGCCTTGGGGGGCACCCGCGTTCGTGTGATAGTATCGGGAGATATGTCTGTTCAATACTATCTTCATCGTGCGATTTGAAGGGAATGACTGGATTAGGTCAAACAATTGTCCAGTTATACCATAGCCCCGCAGCTTGCTTAGAAAGCCAACATGCCAGACTCTGTCAAACGCTTTGGAAATATCCATGGTAACAGTTTGAGCTTCGCCGTTCTTGTCGAGAACCTAGTATATATACTCAGTGATGGTTGTTAGCATATCAACAGTAGACCTGGTGAAGCGGAAACCATACTGTTTGTCAGAGAAGAGACTGAGGGCTGTGAGATGCTGAACCACCTCGGCGTTGATAATAGCTTCGAACACTTTGCCAAAAATCGGTAAGAGGCTGATAGGCTGGTAATGAGCGGGGTCCGTGGGTTCTCCAGCATTCTTAAATATAGGAACCACAGATAAAGATATCCAGCAGGCAAGAAAGCAAGAAGTAGATAGACAGTAGTTATAGAGTTTGGAGAGTTCAGGGGCACATTTCTTCAGGACTATGATTGGGATTCCGTCACCTCCGCTCGCTTTATGAGGGCCAAGCTTTGAAATTATGTTAGAGATCAGCGAGGGGGTAATGTGGACGTCATTCAGTTGGGCCTCAGTTCCAGGTGGGAAGTCGGGTGCAGATACTCTAGACGAATCCAGTGTCGAATTGGTGGAGAAGCTGCAAGCAAAGCACTCAGCCTGAAGAGGTGAGGACCTCAAATTCATTGATTAGAGGGGAGATTGAGGGCGTACTGTTGTTTAGTACATATTTACAGAGCCACCAGTAGTCTTTGGAGCCGAACTTACAGAATGCTATACGCTGCTTCATTCTGGCAGCAAATAGCAGCTTAGCTTCATTAAGTATTTTCTTGCACTCATTACGAGCAGAGACAAAAAGCGCCTGTTATGGTCCGACGCGTGGCTCCTATAAAGCCGGAAAAAGTGATTCCGGTTGCTATTGGTTTAATAACAGGACAGATTGGGTTCTATAGCCTTGGTTGGTCACAAGTTTACCACAGAAAGTAATGGCAACCTACTGCAGGAAAAATGTTCTGCCAGGTCAGTCATGTGTATCACGTATGGCAGTTATCTGACTGCAAAGTAGATTCATTTGAAAACATAACTTTGCTTTAATCTTCAATAGTCCAGGTTTCATGTTGCTTAGCAAATGCTACTTGCTTGGATGTCATAGATGCAGTTAGCCGTGGTTTACGAGTCTTTTTTTAATGATTCCAGACGACGCTCAAATTTCAAACAACGTAAAATTGCTATAGAACTAACGTTTGTATAATTTTGAATCAGAGCAGCGGGTATCTTCTTGCAAGAACTTGTTGCGGGTCGTGTGGCCACGCGCTTCGCCAAACTGTCATCTCTAGCATTTGATTTACTTGGATGTCCACTTTTGCCCTGGCTTTTGGAAATTCCTGAGAGCAATATGCACGTCTGTTTTGCTACAAGCTACTTTTGCACCAATTTTGACGTTTCAAATAGCCTTCCTCGATTAGAATTAAAAGGCTAAGTGGGAAGTCGGGTGCAGATACTCCAGACGAATCCAGTGTCGAATTGGTGGAGAAGCTGCGAGCAAAGCACTCAGCCTTGTCCCCTGAAGAGGTGAGGACCTCAAATTCATTGATTAGAGGGGAGATTGAGGGCGTACTGTTATTTAGTACACATTTACAGAGTCGCCAGTAGTCTTTGGAGTGAAAATTACAGGATGCTATACGCTTCGTGCAGGTGAAGATTTTTTACCCATATTCTAAGCTCAATTCAATGCACAAATACCATCACAAAGGCTACTGATTTGGCAATGACAGATATTTTGGCCATAAATTATGTGCAAATAATGGCTGATGCAATAACAAAAAGCTTTTGCATCAAATAATTGTTGTGGATTCTGGTTGAGAAACCACACAAAATAATAAATAACAAAAGCAGAGATGGAGATAGAAAATGTAAGTTATATTGAACAAAGATATACAAACAAGAACACGGGTTAGTCAATTCAGGAATACTAGGAATACTATTAGTAGGAATCAATATATACAGTCTTGTAGTAAAAAAGTATGTAACGAGTCTATATCCAAACAACTCCAACTTACTATGCACCAACTTACTGACCAACTAAGCGGCTGTACAACTACTCAACTGTCCTTTACAACTATTACTCAACTCCTGCTCTCTGTATAGGCCGGATTATATGTACACATCGGCGAGTTCATTCTTGTATCCAAAAAGGGGTGATCCTCAACAATAATCTTATACGATCTGAGTATAAAATTACGTAATTTTCGCTAATCTACCCATCCTTCCGTCACGCCCTCTAAAATAGCCAGACATTGATCGATGAAAATCAAATTTTGAGGATAAGTGCAAACAGATAAGAGGGGTACAAAGTACAGTTGGTTTTGTTAGGGTGCGTAGTTTAGTACAATAAATTTAACATACAAAAAAGAATCTCTGGTGACTGGGGTAAGAAATGGTTTGTAAATTTTAATGTTTCTAAAACGAAGCTGCTGTCACCTACCACAGGCAGTCCCTTCTACCCCACATAAGCATGAACTGAGTGAGTCTCTCTGAAAGCAATACGCTGCGTCTCCTCGGCCTCACCCTCTCTTTTGACCTCAAGTGGAACCATTACATTAAATCAATAGCTAAATCCACTGCTAGGAAGGTTGGGTCATTGTGTCGGACCAGAAAGTTTTTTTCGCCTGATTCCATCTTGCACATATACAACTCAACCATCCGACCGTGCATTGAATACTGTTGTCATATCTGGTCAGGTGCCCCTGCTATTCATCTCAGGATTCTCGACAGGCTCCAAAGGAGAATCTGTAATGTGATCGGTCACGACCTGGTAGCTCAAGTACAGCCACTTTCTCACCGACGGGGTGTGCCTTCCCCCTATCTCTTCTACAAATATTTTCATGGCTTCTGCTCCGACGAACTTAGCTCACTGACGCCCCCTCCACAAGAATTTACTCGAGCAACCAGACTGACAACAATGTCCAGTTAAATCAACACTTAATTTAAATTTACAGTTAAATCAACCAAATGCAGCAGTCACTTTTACTCCATCAGCTTCTTTTCTCGCACTTCCCGCCTGCGGAACTTCCTTCCGTATACTTGATTCCCTGACGGCTACAATCTCCAGGAATTTAAGTGCAATGTCAATTCCCATCTCTTATGTAATTGACTCCAGTCCTTCTATCTTCCTTTCCCCATCACCCCGTGTATCTTGTTCTTTACCTTCACTCTACACTCGCCACTGTCTTCACAACGGTATTTCCATCTTTCTCTTGCCCTTTCTTTGACACTCCTTGTAACTGGTTCGTCTTTCTCTTCGCTCTCCTCCAACTTAAACTTTCACTTTTATTTTATGTGGCCCCCTGCGCCTTGCTTGGGATAAAGTTATTAAAAAAAATACTCAATAATAAGAAATCCTAAAAAATTATTATTCGATGTTAAAAAGAAAAAAACAATTTCTTCAAAAATATTTTTTATCATGAAGTTTTATAAGATTAAATTGAAGAAATTATTAAATTGCGAAGTAGGTTTTTATCAAAGTATTTTTCAAATAAATCAGGTCCTGGGTATGAGGGTAAACTGCACCCGGCAGCAAGTCCTCTAATTGGGAGGTTGTGAGGAGCATGGAACCACCTCTTAATTGCTGTTGTTCCCAGGTCCACCCTGACCCAGAGTAGTAGCACCTGTTAGGGTACCAGTTATGGGCAAATAGTTAACATCCAAAGTGGGGTCAAAACACTATGAAAGTATAAAAATAGACTTTTATAAGAAAGTATACATTTTTGAAGGAAAATATTATTACCAGCAATACATTTTCGAGCACGAAACTAGAAGACATCTTCAGTTTTCTGAAATAAAAAAAATAAAATAGAAACAATTTTTTCATCAAAATCTGACTAAATGAACTTTTCACTATAACCGGTTTCTCGTTGCAAAACGATATCCACTGCACCACAATGCACATCCAAACCAATGTTATTACAGAAACAAAATGGTCTGTCCACAGGGAAGAAAGTGGTCAAATCCCTATTTCTCTTTCTGAAGCGAGTAATACAAACATCATCCTTAAGTAGGCACTTTTTTTTAGGTGAGTTTCTAAAGAGTCAGCTTTATCCTTTGACAACGCCATTGTCTCTGTCATGGCGGTATCACCCACAACGGAATGAACTCTTTCAACCATTACATATACCTCCCCTCACAAGAGGTGAGAGAAGATAGCGGAGATAGCCTGAGAGAGTAACCTGAGAAGAACGCCCTGAACTCAGCCGAGAGTCGTCTACGAACACTGATACCGTAACGACCATTACGAGTCCCAGTTCGAGGGTCGAATTATATTATTACACACTAACCCGTATTATCGTTCTACTAACAAAGTCCCAAGTGTTGTATTTTGCCGTGTTTAATATATATTATTCTCTCACCTATTTTGGTTGTTTTTGCATAATTGCTGGACCATTAACCGGGTCTACGACAGTCTCTAATCAAATCGTTTGACTCTCCTTGAGAAAATCTCTGTTTCGTTTTCATTTTCAAAAGAAAATTCTTGTTTCCTCACAGAATACCTCTTCATCAGACATTTGAAGGCCATTCTCTGATGGTACTGAAACAAGAAGGTCATCATCGTTGTGTGATACTCGTTTTCTTGGCCATTCTAAGTTGGGCTACACAATCTTATACTTGGTCTTAAATGTAAGCCCACATGCATTAACCATGCAGAAACAACAGTCTTTGAAATTATCATTTGGTGCTTTGAACCTACGTCCTGTGATCCGTGTCTTACTTCCGGCACAAACCGGTCACTACAACTTTGCTGCGAAGTTTCTCCAAAACTCCACAACAAATTGGTAAGGAAAATTTGCGTTTGCCACAAATGAATTAGCGACGAAAACCCACAACAGTATTGTAGGTCATTTTGCTATAAAATGTATTGCTAGTAATTTTTCTATAAAACTATATTGTTGGTATGTTTCTTAATCGGTACCATCCCATACTGATGTGGGCCGGTGATGGGACCACTAAATGATAACTCGAAACACAGTGGTATGGTTAACAACATATATTAAGTCAAAAATAGATACAAGAGAACAGAGTAAACATAAGCTTGGCTTACTAATGACTGACAGACACACAGACTGTGCTGAGCTGAACTGAAGTCAAGAGAGTGATTAACTCTCAGTTAATATACTGGCAGAAAGAAGCCATAGTTAAGTGGGTAACGCCCCACAACACATACAAAGCAGTAAAGCCACTAAGACACAGACAAAGAGTTAAAGATTGTGAAAGAATTAGAAAACGAAGACATTAATAGTGCGCAGAAAGAGAAAAGAGTAATCAGAAAGACAGTAGATAGCGATTAACATTGCATTTAGATTTTTGCAGATTAAAGTTGGTTGGAAAGCATGGAGCCGAAAGGGAGTTCCTCGAGTGAAAAGTGCAAGAAAAAAAAACTGTTAACATATAATGTACGGCTACATCTAGTCGCCAGCTCAGCTGTAAATTGGTAAAACCTCGACGCCATTCTAGTACTGCGCTTAAAGTTATAAAATATAGGGATCATAGCGAAGAGCTCATCCGAACAATGACCATAAAAGTATTTGTAGAAAAGGCACAGAGAGGCAACCTTATGGCGGTGGGAAATTTACTACAAAATCTATTTTTATACTTTCCCAGTGTTTTGATTTTTGTTTTGTGGGTTCCCTATTTCTCCATAGCTGGGTCCCTAATAGGTACTAACATCCCGTGTCAGATGTGGGAGGTGGTTCCTGGGAATGCCAGCAATTATGAGGTCGTTCGATGCTCCTCAAACCCTCCAATCTCACAATCTTGCTGCCGGATACAGTTTATCGTCATAACCAGAAATAAAACCGAGATGAAAAAGAAAACAAAAAGTAAAAGTTAATATCAACTCCGTGTTTTAATGCATATTTTCTCGCATTTGTTTTTTGTTTTTTGTTTTTTTTTAATATTATTAATTTTCTTGTTTTTCTAATTCTTAATTTTAGAGGAAAAGAAGATCGATTTTTGTGAGGATAAAAAAATATTAGGAAGCAAAATTTACATACACAATCCCAATTTTCCCAGCTTCGACAAACCTACTGCTGATTATGAATGCGACTGCGCAGTAGAAAGTTCTGAACCGATAAAACTCGATGTCATCATGTTTGCACTTAATTTCAGTTCAACAACAAAGTGTTCGTCAATTCTTGAAATTCACGACGGAAATACTACAAAAAACTATACATGCGGTTCACAAATGGTCAATAAAACTATCATCTCAGATTCCCGTCGAATCAACTTGAAACTGACAAAGCGTCAACCCAACATGGCATATCAAATATGGCTGAAAACTGAATGTAAGTATCTTTAATAACTTTCGATAAGAAATAATAAAAGTAACAAATAATTAGACATTAACAATTCTTATCACGTTCAACTCTAACATTTTGGTTTTGATTTGTCTATCCGATGAGTTTCAACCAAGCATTCAACACAAAATAAACAGCATTGTGCCAAAACCAGATATGAGTTACAATATTGTGAAAATAATGAAATGAAGACAAGGTACAAATTTCAAAGTTAATAATTAACATAATTAAAAAACGATAATTAACCTTCTTTGTGTTTAGTATATAATTTAACGTACTCTTTTCAAAGATAATGGAAAATTAACCCAATAAGACTGCGTTGCTTCAATTTTACAAACGAAGAGAAATTACTTACTTTGAAAATGAACATTCGAAAATTTAAATTGGGCTGAAAAACCAATCTCTTGCGTCCTTGGAAAAAAACTCAATCACTTAAATCAAGTCATAATTTTTTAGATAGATATTTATTCCCAAAACTGTGCAGTGCATAGATTTCTTCTGTAGGAGACATGAAGGTTAATTATGATAGTCCTTAATGTTTTTACTAAACTTATTCATTTACACTTTTTGCTTTTACTGTCTCGGAAAAAAAATTATCATAAAAAATTTACCATCTTTCTTAAGTCAATGCAAAGTATTATACAAAACTAAGCGATAATATTCTGCATTTAATCTTGTAATTGAATCATACAATAAAACCTGGCTTTCGCAATTAAAATTCAAAAAATAAATATATAGAAATGTTATTTGTCACTCTTACGACAACTTCTTGTTACTCCGTCTAAAGTTAAACGTTTACTATCTGAAAAGGGGGATTTTAGCTGTCAAAAAATTATTTCCTATTTAACATACTAGCAGTATAGCCGGGCGTTGCTCCGGTGTAATGAAAGCTTTAAAACAAATCCATGGTCCTGGAGCTCAGACTCTTTGGACGTTGGCACGAAAGACTAAAAAGCAATAGTTGTTTCCAGTTAAAGCGAAACCGTAGACTGAAAGAAAAATGAATGGATGTAAGTCAAATTTTGATTTCCTGGTATCGATATCAAATAAGTTTTTTCGTCGTAAACTAAATTTTGAAGGCTAAATAAGTCCTCTGAGTAAATTATATCATGGCTGAGACTAAGAACTACAATTATACCTACTTAGAGCCAAACCCAAAACAAAAACTAAAATAAAAGGGCTGAAAAAATACAGACATACAGGCAGATAAACAGACACACACACAAACATCTTGCCTTATATATTGAACTGCAACCTTGAAACTTCTGAATATCGTTTCTTATGTCTTTGTCTATGAGTGTATCAAATTTAATTAAAATCAGACCACTCCTTCTATAACCCGATTTTTTCGATTATCGATTTTCGATATTTATCGAAGGTACCTCGACACAAAACCTAGCTAAGAACACTCGCAGACGCTTATAGTACAACTGTGTAAATTTTCAAGAAAATCGGTTGAGCCGTTTCGGAGTCTATAGGTAACGGACACACACACTCACACAGACACGCGCACACAGAGGGACAAAGTTTCATTTATAAATAAGTTTAGATTGGATAGATTAAACGAGTAAAGGCCACTGGTTTCTCGACATGTCATCACGTCTATGGACGTGGTAAGAACAATCACATTCGTTGTTTATGGATGTAGCGTTCTCAGAAAAATAGTTATATTATTTTAAATGGATTCTAACACACTATCTCTCTTTGGCTCATCAACATAGAAAATGTATTTTTCGTCTTTTAAAATCACACGTTTAATTTCATAAGGAAAACAACGTTCCTTAAAATTGTTTGTTTCGTTCTCACTTGTTCACTCACACACTCTCTCGTATATAATCACAATGCATAAACAACGATTAAATACAATGTTTCTTTGATTTTGCAAATTTTCAGTAAAAGTAATGTTTTCATCATTTAAAATTATTGAGAAATTTTCAATAAAGAAGATCGTACGCGTAAAAATGTTTTGCTTTTTGAAACATTTATAATCATTTTTTTCTCCAAAGAAGAAATATGTTTAACATAAGTTGTTATAAATGCGTTTATGGTGTCACGAGAGCACAAACGAAACAACTAGCGTAGGTGAGGTGAAAAGTAAAGCAGACAAGAATTGTTAAAATTAAATTCTTTGTTTTGTCGATAAAGAGAATATAAGCTCTTTGTGAGCGAATCAACAGAAGAGGGGAGTCGGTAGAGCCTGGAATTGATGCCTGTCTCAGGTCGGTTGACAGAGTTCACTGGTAGTGATGCTGACAGCTGACCCGTTCACCGCGACTGTCTACAGTGCCGTGAGCGAGGCTATTAAAAGTGAGTCTGGTGGATCATGATTCTTTTCTTTCTTTCTTTCTTTTTTTCAATTTTTGTTTTTTGTTTTGAGGGCAAAAAGTCATTAATAACTACTTTTATATTGTATTTTTATATTTTTAGGGAACTAACTTGTTAGCTAGTGGTGATGCCCGGAACCAATGCAAAAAATCAAATACACAAAAAAAATTAAATATTTTTTAAAACACAAAGACACGACGATTTATATTAAACGTTTCAATTTTCGGTTAGTAAATATAGTCTTCACTTAATAATTTAATAACCTAATGCCAACAAATCTTTGAAGTATTTTTAAATATTCTTGAAACTTTATAAATTATTATAATAAAAAAAAAACGAAAACAATTCTTTTGAAATGTCATTATTAATAAAAAAAAGAATTTTTCTTCAGACAATAATGTCCTTAATATATATTATTTATTAAAGCAATTAAAAGCTTATCAAATTAAATTATGTCATAGTTTTATTGCATTTTTTATTTTACTATTGGGAGCAGGTTTTCAGAAATAAAGGCAAAATGTTTTTAAAAAATAATAGATGATTTACATTCCCCGATAAGTCCTGCGTTTAACTAATAAAACCAAATCTCTCAACAAAATTTAATTTCTTAAAATTTCATGAATTTACGTGGAGGGGAAGGAGTAATAGATATAAAAAATATATATTTTTACTAATTTATTTTTTTTAATAATAATTTAAAAAACATTTCATTCATTCGTAAATAAGTCCTGAAAGTTTTATTTAAATCCGACAATTATTTGATTTTTGCAAGAATTTTCAAATTAATTTGTTTGTCATGGGAAAAAAAACTGAATTATGTAATATTATATTATCCATTGTAATCTTCGTAACGATTTGGTTACACGTAGACGAAAATCAGAACAAGATTTTCACCCAAATTTGGAACTTGTTAGAAAGTATTAAAAGAAAATTTAATTAATTAAAAAATTCTTTAATCTTTGCTCTTAATAATAACAAAAACATTTTGATGGAAAAAAGTTCATTTTTATTAGGTTTGGGGCCTTTTTCTTCATACTTTGCTGTTTTTTCAGTGATTTAGTGGAGGTAACTATTTTAACGCTGTTTTCTTTGCCTACCGACTTTACTGTTTATTCGTAACTGTAATGTTTCCTCTTGGTAATTACTTCCCTACGATATTAATGAACCCTGAGTCTGACTAGATAAAGTATATAATTTCCTTGTGTTGAAAAACCAATAAAATTATTTCACAAATGAATAAGGAATTTTTTTTTATCTCCACTGCGACACCAAATTCATCCGAAAGAACAGTCAAACATTTTGTGGGTAAGAGATCTGAATCCTATGGCTTTTTAAACTATAATGTTACACTCTACATAAAAACCGAATGTGAACGTTACAAAAGCAAAAGCAAAAAATATCACTCTCTGCACGCATTACATCCGGTTCGCAAAAGAAATCCCCTCCTCCGCCCAAAATATAAAATATTTTATAAAAGGAGTCACTTACGAACGTTGTCGCTAAAGCAAAAACATAGCGAAAAACGCTGAGTTATTATCCACCCATCTTCTTTTAAAGACGCCGCTCACGATACTGGAGAGAGTTGTGGACTAGCTGTCCACGTCACTACTAGTTACCTCGGTCAACCGACCCGACACACGTATCAACAACAGGTTCTACCGACTCTTCCCATCCTCTAAGTTGCTTCGCTCGCCCATAAAGAGCAGTATTTGTCGTTTCGCTGTTTCGTTTCGTTTTGTTTGTTTGCGTTACTGTCGGTTGAAATTTGTAAAATCTGTCAGTTGAAATAGTTCCTTTCAAGAAAATTGGCTTCTCAAGTCGACTAATTGTTGTCACTTTTTCTAGTATTGGTGGGAGTTTCTTTCTTAACCTTTCTTTAAATTAGTGTGAATTATAGCGTTATTTTCTCTTCTACAGGGTGGGACAGAGCGACTTGTTTATTTGGAATAACAAATAAAACAAAAGTAATGCAGATATACATTTAATTCTTTACACAACATCTATTACAACATCTAAATTTCATATTTTACAAGCTTTAAAGATGACATCAGTCAGATGGCCTCCATTCTGCTCAATACACTGAGTTAATCGTACTCTGAAGTTTCGATCAACTAAGCAAATAAGCAAGTTGCTCTGCCGCACTCTGTACTTCCATGTGCTATCCATTCTAATTGCTGCTGTTGTTACTGGAAATATTCAAATGAGGTGGTTTCTATTATTTGGTAAAGTTCGTTATTTGAAATTCTGTAGTTCCATTCTATAAGATTTAATGAAAGATTATTTTTAAAACTTAAAGAAATCGTTCGCTTTAAGCCATTTTAATCATTTATTTGAGATTCGGTTGTGTATAGCTGATAGCTTGGACATTTCAGAATGAGTTAAGCACTATGCATGACATCGACATAAAAGTCTCGATCTGATGCGGCTATTTAAGAAGATACCACGGGTTCTTAGGTTAATGTTTTGGTCTTTTATGCGTTGCACAAATCTACCTCTATCCTATATCAGTCAGTCAGTGATACACGCTTGGGCGATCATGCCCCGAAAGAAGCATGACTGACTGGACAGAAGAACACTAAGCTGCCATTACTTTCTGCGGTAGACTGATTGCCAGCCAAGGCTATAGAACCCAATCTGTCCTGTTATTTAACCCACACCTGGAGGGAAGAGGCGGATTAATACTTTTCTCAAAGGTATTTGCGCGTAAGTGAATGCAAGGAATTCAACTGGAATTTGAACTCGGCTCCCCGATTTCTCGTTCTGAGCTATATTTCCAATTCACCACAACGCACATCTGCTAATACATCCTATATACATTTCCTTATTTCGCTGACTAAATATTTTATAACTGATCTGTATAAATAGGCTCCGTAAATATATATTTCATTAACACAATATTCCGTATTGTTTTTAATCATATCACCCCGAGCAAGGCGGTAACGCCACTGATGTGCAGGGGGCTACGTAAAAGTGAAAAGATTGGAAAAGAGAAAGCCGGAAACCACATCCTAAACAGGGAAAAAGGGATGAGCCTCTACACCTGTTCAATAGACGTGGGTGGAGTGTGAACCGGGTGATAGTTTAGTCTATCTACTCCAATTATATATGAATCATTATATCCTAATTTTAATTACAAATACAGGCTCCTTGACATTCAATAACCATCATCAGTTTTTCAGCCACTGATTTTGTTAACTTTTCTACAATTCTAATATTAAAATTCTACTCCTGCAGCTTCTTCTCTCGCACTTCACGCCAGTGGAACTCGCTTCCATGTTTTTGCTTTCCTGACGGCTACAACCTCCAGGAATTTAAATGCAATGTTAATACTCATCTATTAACCACTTGACTCTAGTTCTTTCACCACCCCGTATATCCTTTCCTTTCTCTCCACCTTTGCAACTGTCATCACACCTGTATTCCCATCCTTCTCTTGCTCCTTTCCAACTGGTTCGTCTTCCTCTTCACTCTCTTCTATTTAATCTTTTTACTCTTATGTAGACCCCTGCATATCAGTGGCTATACCGCCTTGCTCGGGGTGATACGATTAAAGTAAAATGCAGTTTTTACTGCATTCTAGAAATATTTTTGACTTGAATGCTGTTTTTCATTCTTATATAAATATATATATATATATCTTTTAATGATGTACTTTTTCAGTTTTCTATTAAATTAGTATCTGTAAAGCGAATTTAGTTGGAATTACTGAAAAAAAGGAATAGAAAAGACACAAGATAGAGATAAAGAAACAAGTAATTATTATGGCAATAACTGAGAAGAAAAGTCCTTGCAAAACTCGTTGTACTTGTGACTTTAGAAGTCCAACTATGAAATGTTCTTTAACGTCCAAATAAATTAGACGGCTCTTAGAATGTTCAAAAGTAGCCTCAAATAAGGAGAGGAAATTTCCTACCTGTTGTTTCTTGCTAGAACATTTGAAAAAAGAGGAAGATATAAGGATTTTTGCGTTGAACCCGCCAAAATTAGGTGTCCACTGATTGGTCAAGGAAAATCGTCTTAGCCAATCAAACAGACCCATTTAAAGTAGGAGTGGGTGAGAAGAGAAATTATGTGAGCGAAGTAGTAGTACCTTTTTTTATATCTGGAGGGGATAATTTGGTGCCCTTGAAATAATTTTGACAAGATGAGCAATTATTTGCTTTGTAGAATGTGAAAGAGCATTGTCTTATGTAAATATATTATTTAGGTTAAAATATTTTAGTTTTGACCTCTAACATTCAAAGATGTCTCGTCCAAGAATAATTCTCGACATTTACGTTAAGACGATCATCAAATTTAGAGATATCTCGTGTTCTACTGCTTTCAATACGAACCCGAAACACCAAAACACCTCCCAACTGTTATTTTTTAAGTCGTATTGGTTGACTATTCTATCCCAACCATTAGCCAATTAAACTCGAGATTCATTATTAAAATTGTTGTTGAGAAATGAGAAATGTAGTTTTTCGCCTGACTTGTGATTCTTTAAAAGTTGTAGTTTGGTTACTTTCATGTCTTTAGTCAACATTCTTAATATTCTACATCTTTTCTATTTCTTTACATTCAGAAAACTAGCTTTTTCAAATATTTTCCATTTGCTTTTTATCGAGATGTTTGTTCTGATTTTTTAAAACTTTATTTTCAGTTGTTTTTTCTCATGAAAATGTTCTAAATTATTTAATTTGTTTTCTGATCTCTGTAGAATATTTTTGCCATTTCCACCATTATTGTTTCACTTTTAACTTTATGGCTAACTTACATCCATGACAATTTCCATATATGTTAAATTAAATATAACTTATGGTGGACCAGGTAAGTTTATTAGTGGTTAGATTTGATTTGTTTTTGCTCTTGTTTAGTGTAGACAACCATAAGTGTATAAAAATAATAAACCATCAAGGTGTTGTATTAAGATATATATTTTTATATACAAACATTGACAATTCTGTATTTTACAAAATGAATAATGTGCGTATGTCTGTTACAAGGTTGATTAGAAAAGCTTAATTTCTTTGTCTGGTAAAACGTTGGTAAGAAGAGTTTAGCTTGCTGAATGTGTGAAGGCAGTAATAAATTGAAATTTGATGAGCGTTGTGGTGCAGTGGATATTGGCTCGGAATGAGAAATCGGGGAGCCGAGTTCAAATTCCACTTGAATTTGTTGCGTTCACTTACGCCCAAATACCCTTGGGAAACGTATTAATTCGTCACTTTCCTCCAGTTATGGGTTCAATAACAGGACAGATTGTATTCTATAGCCTTTGCTGGCAACTAGTCTACTGCAGAAAGGGATAATCTTCTGCCCAGTCAGTCATATCTCTTTCAAGACATGATCGCCCAAGCGTGTATCACGTATGGCACTTAACTGACTGACTGAATTGTGTATTGAATGGAGCGGGATATAGTTGTAGTCATTGTTGTTTTTGATGTAACCGCTCAGTTAAATGTTCGTTTCCTGTTTCTTCTTTATGCCTGGCTTTACGAAATGTTCTTGAAGAAGAAGTAGTGACAGATAAAGAATGCAACACAAGAAAGGATAAGCCAATAGTGTCTGCCTGACCTGTATCGAGGGTATCACTGAAATTA
This sequence comes from Ascarosepion bandense, assembly GCA_037127315.1. Classification (NCBI taxonomy): domain Eukaryota; kingdom Metazoa; phylum Mollusca; class Cephalopoda; order Sepiida; family Sepiidae; genus Ascarosepion; species Ascarosepion bandense. Next base: position 1,273,257 of record JBBBDQ010000434.1, read on the forward strand.
GTGCCTCTGAAGAGACTAGACAAAATCACTAGTGCTTATACTTTTACCCCCTCAAGGTTTGGGGGTTGGGGGTTGGGTGCAGGGCTAACAACCTTGTCCCGTAAAAAACAGTTTGTTACAGAAACAGCAACAAAAAGTTGTTGCCCTATGCACCATCTGGGAGTGATGGATAAATGATGATTATACTTTTTTGGAAGAAGATCGGGTGCAATGAAATGTTTAAAACTAATCCATGGTCCTGGAGCTCAGACTCTTTGGACGTTGGCACGAAAGTCTAAAAAGCAATAGTTGTTTCCAGTTAAAGCGAAACCGTAGACTGAATGAAAAATGAATGGATGTAAGTCAAATTTTGATTTCCTGCTATCGATATCAAATAAGTTTTTTTCGTCGTAAACTGAATTTTGAAAGCTAAATACGTCCTCTTAGTAAATGGTATCATGGCTGAGACTAAGAACTACAATTATAACTACTTAGAGCCAAACCCGAAGCAAAAACTAAAATAAAAGGGCTGAAAAAAATACAGACATACAGGCAGATAAACAGACACACACACAAACATCTTGTCGTTAAAATATATATATATATATATATATATTATCGATTTTCTGCACTATTGTAAGGACTGCAACCTTGAAACTTCTGAATATCGTTTTTTATGTCTTTGTCTATGAGTGTATCAAATTTGATTAAAATCGGACCACTCTTTCTATAACCCGATTTTTTTCGATTATCGGTTTTCGATATTTATCGGGGGTACCTCGACACAAAACCTAGCTAAGAACACTCGCAGACGCTTATAGTACAACTGTGTAAATTTTCAAGAAAAACGGAGTCTATGGGTAACGGACACATACACACACACACACACACACAGACAAAGTTCCATTTATAAATAAGTTTAGATATATTTATATCCAAATTGATGATCAGATAGGTAAATCCCAAAAACCCGATCCTAATTAATATAAATTTCATTAATATTAAAATTGATCAAGGTGGAAGGCTCGATGCAAATATTATATTCTATTTACAGACGAAAATATAAAAAATAAAACAAAAATTTCGATATTTAAATCCGTTGAATAGCCATTTCTGCGAGGAAATCCTCGCTTTTTCAGCGAAACGAAAATTTTATTTACTCAAATTCAAATGTATGAAAAGAATAGAATAATTATAGAATTAAAAGAAAAAAAATCACCCATTCACAAGAAAATAAAATGGGGTGGGATTAACAATTTTTGAATTTAAGGAAGTATAAAGGGGAAAGCAGACAGATAACTATGTTTCCCCCATACCTGAGTCAAGAGTTTAGAAGTTAAAATTTAGCCATGTCAAAGGAATAGAAGTGGTAGGGGGGGAACGAAAGGAAAAAAGGGGAAGAAGTGGTTGACTGGGAAGTAAGCTAAGAAAAAAATTTTCCCATAGAAACAAAAGAAACAAAAGAAAACTGCTATCATCAATGTTGAAAAAAACATTGAAAAATTTATCAAAGAGATTTTAGTCTAAATAAATAATGACTGGATCACATTTTATAGGAAAAATTGGGCATACAAATTTAAATATAAATCTTAAATTTTAAATTTTAAATTAAAAATATTAATTTCAAGGGTAGATCTCATAAGAATCCATTACTACAAGTACACACACACACACACACACACACACACACACACACACACACACACACACACACACACACACACATCCGAACATAATTTGCTTAAATATCTAAAGGATATTTGCAATTCACGAGTTAAATTTAATTTTAATTATTTTTTAAAATTTAAGAAACTAAATTTAAGGCGGCTTAGTACGAAAGGAACCGAATTATTATATATATTGTAAGGGCTCCGCTAAAAATTTACCAAAATTAATCTTTTTGTGTAAAAGGTAATATAGATTTAGCATTAAAAATAAAAAATATAAATAAATTTTATTTTATTTTAAGGTGGGTTCAACAAAGTTCTATATATACATATACACACACACATATACATACATAGACACTCATATATATATATATATATATATATATATATATATATATATATATAGTGTATCGAGGCAGCAAATAATTTTCTAAACATATACTGTTAAATATAAGACACAATGAATGATTAAACATAATAGACATTCATTGTCTCTTATATTTAACAGTATATGTTTAGAAAAAATATATATATGTATATATATATATATATATATATATATATACACACATATACCTACATATACACATACATACACTCATACATATATATACACACACACAGATCTAAATCCATATACATATACACATATCCACACCCATACATATACACATATCCACATATACATAACTATAAATACATAACCATATACATATACACACATATATATCTACATATACACATGTACGAACTCACAAATCTTTATATATATATGTATATATATATATATATATATATATAGTAAAATAAATTTTCAAAATTCAAAAATGTTGAATGAACATTTCGACATAAAATCCCTCCTCAGCAACGTCCGTCTTTCAAAATGGAAAAAATAAAAAATAAGAATAAAAAGAGAGAGAAAAAAGGGTAGAAAAAAAAGTTAGAAAAAAATTTTAAAAATGACGGTTAAGATTTGAGAAATTTACGTTACAAAAAAATGCGGAAGTAATTCATGTCTAATTTTAGATTTTAACTTTTAGACAGAGTTGTAAGTGAAGAAATGGAAAATTTGGATTTGTCTGGCTTACAAAGGAAAGGGGTTAGGAGTGGTATTAAATTGAGAATAGGGAAAAACAAAAATGAAAGGGAAGAATAGAAAGGAAACAAAAAGGGGAGAAAAAAGAAAAAAGAAAAAATTTTTCATATTAGAAACGCTCGATACGTGTCAAAACAAAAATAACCTTATACATGGGTTAAAGTAATAGAAAAAAGAGACTTTTAGAAAAAGCATATTTAGGGAAAAAAGTAGATAAAGAATTAAATTTTTTTTTTTAATTAATCTGATTAAAGATACCTCTAGGTATCGATAAACTAAATAAAATAAAATAAATTAAAATTAAGAATAAAGATTAGAGACAATATAAATTTTTTTTTTTTAATTTTAATATTAATTAGGATCAGGTTCTTGGGATTTACCTTTTCCGTTTTGGATTAACGTATTTTAATAATATATATATATATATATATATATATATATATATATGAATTCAGACCAAATTTAGAGGGGAAATAGCATTTTCAACATGTCATTTTAAGACATGCATTATCAACACCGTTTAAACAAAGAATGCAGAAAAAATTCTACTGCCGGACGTTTGGTCTAGTAAAAGAAGAGGGTTGTGGGATATTGGCTTTTATAGGGTTAATATATATATATATATATATATATATATATATATATATATATATATAGTTCTCTGATTGGTTAATACATGTAATTTTGTTTTAAATTGTTTTTCAACCGGAAGATCTGCGTCCATCCTCATGCGAAGAAACGCAAATATTGAAGATATAACTTCCTGCATACCCCAAATTCTACTATTATATACTTGTTTACAATATGACGAACAGCGCTTTAGTTGCATAAAAAAGTTGACATTACCAAATAATAAAGTGTAAATATTTGTAATAAAAATTCGATTACACAAACCTCACCATGAGGCTTTATGTATCACGAGGTACCACGATGATAGCAATTGTCTCTGATATGAGAATTCACACACACGCATGCGCACAATTTCCTCGGTGTAACTTTGGTTTTATTTATTCCAGCTGATAAGTCTGAACAAGTGACCGTGAAATGCAACAAGAGAAAATATTTTGAACCCCCAATTACTGGTACGTAACAGATTATTTATATTTTTTTTTTCACGTCACTAATTTAATGTTATTGACCCGTAGAAAAGAAAACATTATATTTTCATAGTCAAAGCATATCACTCACTTACTAGTAATACCATTTGATAAGGCATGAATCTATCTTAAGCATTCGGTGATCTTTGTTGACTACCAAACTAAAAGTAATCTGAATTCAAAAACCCAGAAAAGTCAACAGGAAGCCACACTCCTGTCTTTCCTAAAATGAATCATGGCAATGCACTATTTACATATATTGAAGAAAAAGAAATTGTGAAGACCAATGGCCGTCTAAATCTTGAACGTCCAGAAAAGGGATTCAGTTTATAGTTTTCAAAAATTAACTCTGGCAAATGTTGCCCACGGCTAATAAATTCTTCACTTCCCATATATTGCCCTAGGTTGGGCTCTTTGGCATGATGTACTAGTTAACAAGCTTGTTTCACTAACGCAATTACGACTGAGTAGAGAGTTCGGTCTTCATTGGTTACTCCAAATTTTAAACTTTGTGCCACATCTAAACTAAGTTTCGAAAATCATTAGGGCACTTGAACACAGTGTAATGGTTAACAAGTCTGTTTCACTCGACCAATTAGGACTGAATTGTGAGTTCGATCTTCACTAGGTACCCCACACTTTTGGCCTTGTGCCACATCAGAGCTACGCATATAAAATCGTCATATATTGCGCAGTGTCACTCTGATACAGATGTACAATCTAGTGGCAAAAACGTCATAAATTTCGTTTCTAGCGAAGGAATTTACAGTTAGATGTCTACTTAATACAGGCGCATCATTAGAGTGTTTTGGGGTTGCATTTAAGTGTCACGAATAATAGTTTGCACACTAAAATTAGTTCGCATAATTTTTTACAGGAAAAGGAAGGTGCCAATGATTTTTATGGGAGTGGCAGGTGGGGGTCTGACTTTATACATCTAGACAAAAATCATCATCATTCAAAATCTTGCCAGGAGCTGAATTCTTGATGCTTCGCCAGAGCTACAATGGGTGTTTTTATCGTGACACCATCACTAGATGGGTTGCCTACCACGGCTTAAACGATGCCCATTCACTCTCATTAAGAGGATATCCCGCGCCAGTTTCCCAACCTGGTGTTTTTTACAACCTCGCGGTACAAAAAAAAGATATTATACATAAACTACTGCTTGTAGAAAACAGTAATTTTTAAAGGTTTTTTTTTTTTTTTTTTTTTTTTTTTTTAACGTCGGTTGCAACGCCTGTTCCTCTTTGGTCATTAAAGATATTATACATAAACTACTGCTTGTAGAAAACAATAATTTTCGAAAGGATTTTTTTTTCTTTTCTTTTTAGAACGTCGGTTGCAACGCCTATTCCTCTTTTATCATGAAAGATATACATAAACTATTGCTTGTAGAAAACAGTTATTTTCGAAAGGATTTTTTTTTATCTTCTTATTATAACGTCGGTTGCAACGCCTGTTCCTCTTTGGTCACTAAAAATATTATACATAAACTACTGCTTATAGAAAACAATAATTTTCGAAAGGATTTTTTTTTATCTTCTTGTTATAACGTCGGTTGCAAAGCCTATTCCTCTTTGGTCATTAAAGATACATAAACAAAATATAAAAACCCATTTTAGTTAACCAGGTGCATAGAAAAGGTGTGGCCAGTTTAACATTTAATTTACATTGTAAATCGAACCCTTGGCTAAAAACTTAAAAAGTGTTTGAATTTTTAAAAACTAATATGCTGAGAATATGCTTCACTGTCCCATTTTCCGCCACAGAGAATTTAGTGAACTTAACTCAAACCGTCCTGTAGTTAACGCCCAAAGAGATCAAAAAAAAAAAAAGATATTTTATTGATTATACTTAGATCGTTATCAACTTTAAACTGACCTGGATTTGCACATTTATTGAGAAATCTTGTTATTAATAAACATATTAATTTGTATTAATCTCTTTGTCTTTCTTTTCAATGTAATGGACATCAGCTCGGAATGAGAAATCGGAGATCCGAGTTCAAATCCCATTTGAATTCGTTGCATTTACTTACGCACAAATATCCTTGAGAAAAGGTATTAGTCTATCTCTTCTTCCTCCAGCTTTGGATTCAATAGCGGAATAGATTGGGTTCTATAGCCTTGGTTGGAAACCAGTCTACCGCAGAAAGAAATGGCAACCTACTGTGGGAAAATTTTCTACCTCGTCAGTCATGGATCGAAAGAGACATAATCGCCCAAGCGTGTATCACTGACTGACTGACCCTCTGGTCTTCCTATGGCGTCTGTCTGTTGTATTCTGAAGTGACGAATATTGCTCAGAGAGGGTGCTTACATAGTCACATCCAGTGTCTGTGTCGGCGCATTCTTGGGAATGTCTTTTCCTGATTCACGCTCTGTGCCAATGATCCTTCAATGAACTAGTTGAATCTCGTCGGGGATCACGCCTTTCGAATCCCAAATGTGTTATTTATTTCCTTCAGAATAATGGTTCCTGGCAGTTATTAGCGTTGATAATCGCACTGCTGGTTCGAGTGATTAAATGTGACGTTTGTCGGAAGGGAAGCTTCTCAAAGCATGAATAGACAACATTCCATAACTCAACAAACACCCAAGGAAAGCTGAGTGTGGGTAAAGAGTTAAACTGTTAAAAAAAGAAATCAAACTAAACCATATAATTTTTTTAAAACATTTAAATCCATATAAGTATTTTTCCGGTTTTTTTTACGCAGGGGGAAATAACTCGTATCAGTTAATTTGCTCATATCACTCATCTACACCTCTGAACTAGAGAATAGTCATTTTTGTACTTCATCACCCAAGAGATGAACTCGTGAACTCCAGGTAACTAGATCTGCTTAGGCCAGAACAATTTGGTGCCGTAGTGTAGGTCTCATACATTGACACCCACACACACACATACGCATGGTCACGCGGCGTCTACGTGACAGTCGTAGTTCCCGCAAAAAACGAAGCCTTTAAAAACTGGAAACAGCACGTGATACAGCAGTTAGGATTTCGTCCTGGGGCGAGGGCAGACAAGAACAGACATGCCTCCCTAACTCATACAAACACACGCGCACTAATTGCGGGTAGCAGTTAGTGGCGCAAATATTTTTTATTCTCTTAATTTTCTTCTCTGACATTAACTTTCATTGAAACCGGACTCTACAACTTCTTATGCATGCTTTCTCAACCCTATGTAACCTTTTTCAATATATTGTTTTTCCGTTTACTTTCGCCTTCTTGTTCATTCATAAATCTTGCTTCAAACATTTAACGAATGTTACGTCGAGTCGACCGTTAAAATATAAATTAGTAAGTGGACGGCCTTCATCCACTACAATGGTGACCCCCGACGTGATCTCGATTCGGCGTAATTCAGTCCAGCATCGTTGAAAATGGAACTCAGCATTCTTCTGTGTCTATCAACAAGAACTACTATTCAACGTCGTTATCTCCCAACTCTTTCTACAGGACTCCAAGATGGCGACCCCACACAGAATTTTTACAATCGCACACTAGACAGCACAACTGTCATCTCTCTCTCCCAGGTTTTCCAGAAAAAGAGTAACACAACGTCGACTTAAAGACGTTTCTTTCAGCATTCAACGCAATGTCACTCAACCAAACACAACGTCGACTTAAAGACGCCTTTTTTTTCTCAACCAGAACACTGAGGAAATCGACAAGCCGAATTAGTTATACTGGAGAATTGGGACCTCCAGAAAATTCGACATTAAACCTCGATATCTTTTTAGTTCTCTCAAACGCGTACACTCGGTATCAACAAGCTTCAATCAACCACTTTGCAAATCAAAGTTTATAACCAACTGTTAATTCTTCTAACACCAACATAAAAATCCACACGTACAGCAAAACACGGAAACTCTTACAAACGCAAGCAACTCAACGTGGAGCATTGGAATAAATTAGAAGATCTTTAACAGACACATCAACTACCGAGAATTTTCCAGAGCATGCCGCATCCTGGCACTCGGATAGGGGACACTGCAGCAAAATCCCTACTCACGCGCATCGCATTTCAGACTCTTCTTCTTTTCAGCCTACGAGAGACAACCAAAAAAAATTCACCTTTCACAAATTTTTCTCATTTTTCCATTTCACCATGTGCTTTTTGAGAATCCAATATGGCTGACCAGCAGTCAGACGTTTCAGCAACCTCCTCCCACACCTATGAGCAACGTCTGTGCCCCCACCTTTTTTTTCAGCAACCAGCCTTCTCTGTCATTTTTGGCATGATTACTACTACTACTACAGGCATCATCATCAACGTAACCAAACCACCATCTATACGGACATATTGAAAAAAATATTTTTAATATTTGTTTCAATCTAGGGGGGCTATTTGTAGGTCTCATACATTGACACCCACACACACACATACGCATGGTCACGCGGCGTCTACGTGACAGTCGTAGTTCCCGCCAAAAACGAAGCCTTTAAAAACTGGAAACAGCACGTGATACAGCAGTTAGGATTTCGTCCCGGGGCGAGGGCAGACAAGAACAGACATGCCTCCCTAACTCATACAAACACACGCGCACTAATTGCGGGTAGCAGTTAGTGGCGCAAATATTTTTTATTCTCTTAATTTTCTTCTCTGACATTAACTTTCATTGAAACAGGACTCTACAACTTCTTATGCATGCTTTCTCAACCCTATGTAACCTTTTTCAATATATTGTTTTTCCGTTTACTTTCGCCTTCTTGTTCATTCATAAATCTTGCTTCAAACATTTAACGAATGTTACGTCGAGTCGACCGTTAAAATATAAATTAGTAAGTGGACGGCCTTCATCCACTACAGTAGTAACTTAATATCACATCTGTATCTTCAACTGAGCCAGAATAAATTCATTTGTTTGACCTGTAATGTAATTAATTGGTGGAATTTTTTAATCTTAGGATTAATATTTTTCTACCTTAAAGGCTTCCATATAATGTTCATTTCTACATTAGGCGTACTACGGAGGCTTTTAGTGACTAACGTGTGTATTGATTCTTTCATCTTACCTTCCAGCAATATTCTCTTCCCTCTTTTCATTTTACAAATGATCAGACATAACTGATTTTATTCTCTTACCCGGGATTACGCTTTACGTAGATTTAATAAAGGGCTTGGTCTAAGATTTCACAGAAGATTGACAATAATTACAGACACCTGAAGAAAAAGCCAAGATGAAAACACTAATTCGAATAAATGTGCGATGATTCTCCTTCTCAAAGTTCAGGCGTAAAAAAGACAAGGAAATTTAGTCTGAACTGACATACAAAACAGCCATTTTTTTTATATACATCCTACTAAAATCCATATCTTTCTAGAAATGGTCTCAGTTTAGATTGACGCCATTTTTTCAATATATTGCGATAATTTGCGTATTTTCTTGAATTCAGATTTCTTTAATTCAGATTAAAACTTTGGGATTTTTAAACATTCTTCAGCGAAATTTTCACTTACCAAATTTAGAGTCTATAATTGTAGTTTTGATACATAAAGAAAAAAGGTGTCAATTTAAACTGACGCCAGAAGGAAATGAGTTTTTAAAAAACATAAAATAACACTAAAGTTATTCATTCCTATTGTTTTTTCTGGAAAAAGAAAAACACGTAAAAGACGACAGTGACGGGAAATATTTTTTTAAAAAGTTATAAGTCTCAGTATCAGTCCACGTACTTAAGGCATGCAAATTACTAAGCACAAGCACCACTTATCAAATGAATCAGTGCTGTCACCTGCCCCAAATGGTCATTTAATCAAGGGGAACATAACTCATCTGGTAGTAAACACCACTCGGGTTCAGGGAGCGAATTAGAAAAAAATAGAGAAAGTTTAACTTTTGTACCCACAAAAATGCGGATGTGTGTTGTGGTGCAGTTGATATCGGCTCGGAACGAGAAATCAGAGAGGGAAGTTCGAATTCCTGGTGCATTCACGTACGGACAAATATCCTTGGGAAAGATATTAATCCGTTCTTTTCCCACTAGCTATGGGTTAAATGGGACTGGATGGTTTCCTCAGCCTTGGTTGGCAACCAGTTTACCGCAGAAAATAATAGCAACCTACTGTGGGATAATCTTCTGCCCAGTCATGTCTTTTTCGAGTTATGATCGCCCAAACGTGTACCACGTATGGCACTTAATTGACTGACCCACAAAAAAAAACCCTGTGTCTAGTGTATACAATTTTAACTTGACAATATTATTTACAAGATTATCAAAACATGTGAACCAAGTATGATGCGGTACTTATTGTTTGCTTTTTACACAGATTTAGCATTTTATAAAGAAACAAATTCGAAAATAAATCTTTTTTTTTTTTAATCATATCACCCCAAGCAAGGCATTCCACTGCCACTATAGCGCAGGGTGTTACATAGAGCGATAGGATATAGGAAATGTCAGAAGGAGGGTGATAGACGAGTAAGGAGGTACATAGGAAGAGTGTTTGAGAGAATGGGTGCGAGTTAGTGTGTTAGGAGGTGTCTATTGACTTTACATTTAAACTCCTGGAGGTTGTAGCCGTCGGGGAAGCAAGTATGCGGAAGAGAATTCCACAAGCGGGAAGTGCGAGAAAAGAAGCTGTTGAAGTAGAAATTGCGGTTACATTTCATCGTTTTCACTGTAAAAGGGTGGGACCTAGCTGCTAATCTAGTATCTTGTGAAAATTCATACCTAGGGGGCACCAGTGATCTAAGTTCAGCAGAGCAGAAGCCGTGAAGATATTTATAGAAGAGATACAGAGAAGACACGTCATGCAGGTGAGAGAATGACTGCAGGCGGTCAGTCAAGTCGGTATTGATCACATTACAGATTCTCCGTTGTATTTTGTCAAGAACCCCGAGGAGAATAGCAGGGGTACCCGACCAGATGTGCCAGCAGTATTCAATACACTGGCAGATGGTAGATTTATATATGTGCAGGATAGATTCAGACGGAAAGAACTTCCGGGCCCTGCACAGAGAGCCGACTTTCATAGCAGCAGATTTAGCAATGGATTCAACGTAGTTATTCCACTTGAAGTCCGCTGCGTAGTGTTTTACTCTCTGGGAGGCAAGCCTGTTCCATGCTAATGGGAGGGAGGTGCAGTTGTCTATGGTGGTTAATTGATAGCAGCTTCGTTTTGGAAGAATTGAAATTTACGAGCCATTTCTTACCACAATCCACCATGGATTGGAGGTCCTTTTCAAGCTCGGCAGCGAGGTTCGCCTTGTCGCCAACGCCAGATTTTGTACTCAAAACTTTATTAAAAATTACAAAATCATCAAAATATGTTAACTAGTAAAAATGGTGTTAAAAGTACATACAATAATAATAGCGGTGTCAAGGAAATAACTGTCATTTGGACATACCATTATTTTGTGAGCCCAAATGTTAAACATTGCCAAAAATTCTCACTAAACATCTTCTACCAAGTATTTCTTGCTCTGTTAGTTTGTTTCTCTTTGAGTCCTGGGCATGATGGTAAACTGCATCCGGCAGCAAGGCCTCTGATTGGGAGGTTGTGAGGAGCATGGAACCACCTCTTAATTGCTGTTGTTCCCAGGTCCACTCTGACCCGAAGTGGTAGCACCTGTTAGGGTCCCAGCTATGAGCAAACAGTTAACCCCCAAACTGGGGTCAAAACACTATGAAAGTATAAAAATACACTTTTATAGAAATATATATACATAAAAATGGACTTTTATAGAAAAATATACATTTTGAAGAAAAAATTATTACCATAGCACATTTTTGAAGGAAAAAAAATTATTCTCAGCAAAACATTTGTGAATACAAAACTAGAAGACATTTTCAGTTTTCTATAAATAAAGGATAAAAACAAAAAAATTTCATTAAAATCTGACTAAATCAACCTTCTCACTATAACCAAACATTAAAAAAACCTTAAAACCCCACCTTTTTGGCATTAAATAACTCACAGAGGTTGATATGCCATTAAATAAAACTCAAACAAACAAACATGTTTCTCTTCTACAATAAAACATTGATTTGTTCTTTTAATTTACAAAGCATTTTCAGCTATTGTTATAATTATTCATGCTGTGTCAATTATAAGAGAAAATTTCGACCCAACCAAATTGAAGTTTTCCTGCAAAAACTCTGAGTTTTCATCATTTGGTTAGATTTTAGGAAATGCATTGAGCTGAGAACTATTAAACAACTCCTCATGCAATTCATTGATGTAGTTTATCATGAATTTTCTTCTCTTTAGTCTTGACAGAAAGCGCAAGTATTCAAACAACAAAGCGTGTGCCTCTTAAAGAAATTGTTTCAAAAGCTGACCAAGAAAGGATAAATGATTTTATGATAGGTAAGTAGAATTACATCATTTTTAGTTTCAAATGTAATGTTGGCATTATAAAGACTAATAAAAAAGATGAGGCTAATTTACTCAAGCATCAAATTGTTGTTTATTCACCTACGAACTTCATCAAAGAATATCAGCTTGAAGGTATATGGTTTTATAGGTGTTATCTAAATGTACATTCTTTTTTTGTAAAGATTTTTGAGACTTTCTTTCTTTTCCTTCTCAGGTGGAGTGCTTATATATTATCTTAGTATGCAGTTGATCAATGGGTGCACTTCCTAAGCATAGTGGGTTTGACCACATATTAACATATTAAGAGCACTTTGTAAATCTGCTCATGGTGGTTATGAGATCATATTCAAGATGAACCTTCTGATGCATTCCAATTTCAAAGTCAACACATAGATGTAATCAGATTCAAGGTCAAACCTCTGATTCATTCAGATTCCAGATCAATTGTTCATTGCCAACAGATTTCAAATCAACCCTCTGATGCATTCAGATTACAGATCAATCCTCTGATGCATCCAGATTCCAGATTAACATTCTGATGCATTCAGATTTCAGGTCAAGCCTCTGATACATTCAGAATCCAGATTAACCTTCTGATGCATACTGAATTCAGATTAACCCACTGATGAACTCAGATTTCAGATTAACCTTATGATGCATTCAGATTCAGGTCAACAGTGTGATGCATTCAGATTCCAGATTAAGCTTTTCATGCATTCAGATTCCAGATTAACCTTCTCATGCATTTAAATTCTAGATTAACCTTCTTATGCATTCAGATTCATGATTAACCTTCTAATATATTCAGATTCCAGATTGACCCTCTGATGCATTCAGATTTCAGGTCAGCCCTCTGATGCATTCGGATTCCAGATCAACCTTCAGATGCATTCAGAGTCTAGATCAACCATCTGATGCATTCAGATTCCAGATTAATCTTCTAATGAATTCATATTTTAGCTCAACCCTCTGATACCTTCAGATTGTAGATTAATCATCTGATTTAATGTCAACACTGTTATGCATTCTGATTCAAGATAAACCTTCTGATGCATTCATATTTCATGTCAACCCTCTAATGCATTCAGATTTCAGGTTAAACCTTTTGATTCATTTAGATTATAGGTCAACCCTATTTTGCATTCCAATTCCAGAATAACCTTCTAATGTATTCAGATTCTAGATTAAACCTCTGATGCATTTAGATTTCAGATCAGCCCTCTGATGCATTAAGTTTCCAGATAAACCTTCTGATACATTCAGATTCTAGATTAATTATTTAATAAATTCGGATTCCAGATGAACCCTCTGATGTATTCAGATTTCAGGTCAACCCTCTAAGGCTTTCAGATTCCAGATTATCCTTCTCATGCATTCAGATTCAAGATAAACCTGCTAATGTATTCAAATTCCAGATTAACCCTCTGATGCATTCAAATTTCAGGACAGACCTCTGATGCATTCAGATTCCAGATTAACCATCTAATGTATTCAGATTTCATATTAACCTTCTTATGCATTCATATTCCAGATTAACCTTCTTATGCATTCAGATTTCAAGTCAACCCACTGATGCATTCAGATTTCACATTAAAATTTCTGATGCATACAGATTCTAGATCAACAGTCTTATGCATTCGGATTCCAGATCAACTGGCTGATTCATTCAGATTTCAGATTAATCTTCCTCATGCATACGGATTCCAGGTCAAATCTCTGATGCATTTAGATTCCAGGTCAACCCTCTGATGCATTCAGAATCCAGATCAACCCTCTGATGCATTCAGATTGCAGATTAATCTTCTGATTTCAAGTCAACTCAGTGATGGATTCTGATTCCAAATTTACATTTTGATGCATTCAGATTCCAGATTAACCTTCTGATGCATTCATATTTCAGGTCAACTATCTGATGCATTCAGATTTTAGATTAACTTTCTAATGTATTCAGTTTCTAGATTAACCCTCTGATGCATTCAGATTACATATTACCCTTCTCATGCACTCAGATTCTAGATCAACTCTCTGATGCATTTAGATTTCATGTCAGCCCCTTGATGCATTTCAAATCCAGATCAACCCTCTGATACAATCACATTTCAGGTCAACCCTCTCATGCATTCAGATTCCAGATTAACTTTCTAATGCATTCAGATTCCAAATCAACCCACTAATGTATTCAGATTTCAGGTCAACCCTCTAATACAATCAGATTTCAGGTTACCCTTCTGATGCATTCAGATTTCAGGTCAACTCTCTGATGCATTCAGATTAACCTTCTAATGCATTCAGATTCCAGATCAACCTTCTGATGCATTCAGATTTCAGCTCAACCCTCTGATGCATTCAAATTCCAGATTGACCTTCTGATGCATTAAGATTTCAGGTCAACTCTCTGATGCATTTAGATTCAATGATCACCCTCTGATGCATTCAGATTCCAGATTAACTCTCTCATGCACACAGATTTCTGGTCAACCCTCTGATGCATTCAGATTCCAGATCAACTTTCTTATGCATTCATATTTCAGGTCAACACTCATTTCTTTAGTAATATGAAAAAGACAGTTGTTGATGTGCATCCATAAATTGGAATGCAAAGATTGAAAATAAAGTCAACTATGTTGAGGATGAAATTTGGTATCCTGTAACATATTGTTCAGTTATTTAACATATTTTATTTCAATCGTTTGTGAATAAATGGAAGTCATCTAAAATCATTTTCTCTTTTTCCAGGTGTAAAGATTGCTAGTGGTGTTGTTGGTGGAATTATCTTGATGACCTTAATAATTGTTACTGTGCACACATACAGAAGGTAAGAAAATTTATTTGTCCAGTGACCCACACACTTATTGAAAATTCAACACAATAATATTACTACTTGTTTATTGATGGCCATAGACTGAGGGTCTGAGTAGTTGCAATGAAAAGCAAGTAAAATGAAGATGAAAGAAATACTAGTCAAAAATTAATAATGGCTGACAATGCTTCATCTAATAAAAATTCAAGATAATATTACTACTTGTTTATTGATGGCCATAGACTGAGGGTCTGAGTAGTTGCAATGAAAAGCAAGTAAAATGAAGATGAAAGAAATACTAGTCAAAAATTAATAATGGTTGACACAATATTTATTGAAATTCATAACATTGTGTATTGAATTTTTTTTTATTGTTTTGTTTAACAAAGCTTTTCTTTTCCATAACAGATATGCAAATATTGCAACCAAAAGCTCAGCACCAGAAAAGTCTTCTGAAGATAAAAGAAACTTACATCAGAATTCTTTAGACAGCAGCCACTGAACTACAAATGTATAAAATCCAGGAATTTAGCACACACTGTTTTGTCTGTGAATATCGAAATTGGGACTCCTTATTTCCACTCAAAAGCACCAAAAATAATTTGAAACATAACTATTACTGCCCACCAAATAACCATTAGAATAATGCAATAGGCCTACCCATAATGCACTACTGACCAGAAAATATAGTCAAGCCAAACACAACACAGGATTGTGTTTGAGCATGAAACAGACTGTTACCCCTGTGCACTGACTTCTAGGTTCACTTGTATATTCACATATGGTCTATTCCTGATATTGAGCACTTTAAACCATAAGTATAGCACACCTTAAAACTATATATATATATATATATATATATATATATATATATATATATATATATATATATATATCCAAGTGAATAAGAAACAAAGAAAATATTAACAATGTTCAAAACATTAATTTAAAACAGTGCTCAATATAAAAATAGAGCTATGAATATCTATTGTAAATTATAGTTTAGAACATGTACAAATGAACATCTACTACAAAGTGTACATTTTGTTTTGATATTGAAAGGAACAATGTCTCATCAGGTAGTGTGAAGGAAGATGGAAAATTCTTTACCTTATATTGGTGAATTATGTGAGAAGTAAGTGGGATAGAGAAAATGGTAAATCAGAATTGGAAGTTGTAAGTTAGAATTTGAACAAAAAGAATCCTCTTCTACTCCCTCTCACCCCATATACATTTCCTTACTTCTTTCTCTTTTTTAAACCCAAAGGACTAGTCATAAAAGGCTGTAAAGGACCATACCTTATCTTCTACTGTTAAATCTGGCTCTAAAAATTTCAACATATCCATTTTCTCCTGTTCCTCTTTTACATTCAAATTCTAACTTACAACTTCCAGTTCTGATTTCCCAGTTTCTACCCCACTCACCTCTCACACATAATTCACCAATATAAGGTAAATAATTTTCCATCTCCCTTCACACTACCTGATGAGACATTGTCCTTTCAATGTCAAAACAAAATGTACAGTTTTGTAGTAGATGATAATTTATACATGTTCTAAACTATAATTTATAATATATATAGTAGTTTTAGTCAAAACTAAGGAGCAACATTATACTTCATGCTTCAACACAACTTCAGGTTATGAAAATTGCATTGAAGCATGAAACAAATTCTTGCCACTTTGTGTTAACTTCAGTCCACTTTTATATTTACATAGGCTCTATCTCTGATATTGACCAGTTTTACCCATAAATATAGCATACCTTAAAATCATATCTTTAAGTCAACTAATTGTGATTAGTTTGTTACGTAAATGTTCTTTAAACGTTATTTACCACTGTTGGTATACATATACCCAGGTTTTTATTGTTATCTGTATGAACATTTAACAATTCTGAACATTTAACCACAACAGCAACAACACATCTTTGAAATGAAACATAAAAAAATATTATTTTCAGAAAGAAAAGTATCAGAACATCAGTTGAAATAACATTCATATATTCTTTTTATAAATATGCAATGACAATAAAATATTCAATTTTTCTTGCAGTGAAGTATGTTTTATAAAGTAATTAAGTTTTCTTTGCACAGTGTTAAATATGTGGACAGACTTGCTTTATGTCAGCCAGCTTAATGTATTTGTCAGTGCGTAGACAAAGGCTTAGTAGGCGGTTGCTGGTTAATTCCATCTATTGTGTATGTGGACAAGGCCTTAGTCTGCAGCTGTTGTCTCTCTTTCATTGTGTGCACATGTAGATTAAACTGGCCTTCAAAACTGATTTGAGCTCTGAAAAGCAGTATTTTTATATCTGTTAGATTTAAAATCTAATTTCACATAGAGGTGTGAACATTTTGAATACAAGGTTTTCATTAGTTAGAAAATAATTTCAACCTGACTTATAAAAATCTTTTTCTTGAATTTGTGGGAGTGCTGAACGTAATTATTATGATTATCTCCTACCCCACCCCATTAGCATGGATCAGGCTAGTCTACTTGAAAGCAAAACACTGCGCCTCCTTGGCATAACTCTCACAACAGACCTCAAGTGGAATAACTATATAGGACCCATAGCTAAATCCACTGCTAAGAAAGTCAGTTCTCTGTGTAGGGCCAGGAAGTTTTTTCTGCCTGGAACAATCCTGCACATATATAAATCTACTATCTGCCCACACATTGAATACTGCTGCCATATCTGGTCGGGTGCTCCTGCTATCCACCTAGGTATCCTTGACAAAATCCAGCAGAGAATCTATAATGTGATAGATCCCGACTTGGCAGCTTGGATACAGTCGTTTTCTCACCGGCGCAATGTGGCTTCTCTATGTCTCTTCTACAAATACTTTCATGGCTTCTGCTTCGATGAACTTAGCTCACTGGTGCCCACTATATATAAATTTACTCAAGCCACAAGATTAGCAACTAGGTCCAACCCTTTTACTGTGAAACCAATAAATCGTAAACACAAATTCTACTCCTCAGCTTCTTTTCTTGCACTTCCCACCTGTGGAATTCCCTTCCATTTACTTGCTTTCCTGACAGCTATAATCTCCAAGAGTTTAAATGTAAAGTCAATAGTCATCTCCTATCTCACTAACCTGCATCCTCTCACTCATGCTCCTTTCTCCGTCCACTCCACTCTCAGTATTCTCATCCTTCTCTTATCCACTTCCTGACACCCCCTATAACCTGTCACTATTTCTCATAACTTTCCTCCTATGTAACCCCCTGCAAAACAGTGGCAATAAAATACCAAGTGTTTGGGCAGTATTAGCCCTTGTAAAGATTGTTTATCCAACAAACCTTCTGAGGAGGTTTTATTGGTTGAAAAATATAAAAAGGATTTAATTTCTGTAAGTTCTTATATTTCTTTAGAGTCTAATTTTGAGGGTGGAATATTTTTAATTAGAATTTCTGTCAGCAGACATCAATTATAGCATAATAAAAATTAATTTCAGATAGTAAAAACTGACATTACAGTTTAAAACCTACTTTTGAGAATCAAAAGCAATTTTTGCTTTTTTATTGCTATTGCAATTAAAACAAAATTGAAAACTGTATTAGATATTTAAATTATTGCAATAGATTTCTTCAATTTTCTTTCTTTTTTTTTTCTTTTTTTTTTTTTAGTTCTGGTCTTTCTTATTTTCTTTTGTTTTTAATAGAACTGAGCAATGTATAATTATACCATTTAATACATTTTGGGGTTATGTCTGTCTAATATGAAATATGTACCTAGCAAAAGTGTAATAGAAATAGTAAAAAAAATTCATGTGCCAACACTAGGTTCAGTCACAGATCTGGTGTGAACAGTCCAGCAGGCAACATAGTTACAATAACAGGGTCAAAAATCTAACCTTCCCCTCACAACAGTGAAAACTGCACTTTCACTCACCAAGCTCAAAAATCATACTTTCTCTTTCAAAACTCAAAAAATTCTCCCTCAGTTAGGGAAAGTAATGATCTTTATTCACCAAGTGATTTTTCTGATTGGTCACACCAGAGAAGAATGAAAATTAGTATAGCTTCTGATACTCATAGCAGTTCTTTTTGTGCTATCAATTTTTGGTAATTTTTCTTCAGTAGACCATGTACAAAACACAAACTTTTTTCCAGATAGGAGATTTTCTTTTTTGATACAAAAAGTGTGTGTGATGTTTTATGTATTACAAAGCAGTGGACATTGGCTTTTATATATATAGATATATATTACATGGAAAAATGTGCACATGAAAAGTAATATTCTTAAGATTATATTAAACCTGGAAAAGAACACGAGAAGTTATTAAACCTGGAAAAGTAAAGGACAAGATATTCTAGTGAAGTGAAAAATAAGAGATTTCTTATTTAAAATATTGCATTCAAATTTTATTTTTAGCTGCAATATTTTAAGTAAGAAATTTTTTTTTTTACTTCACTAGAATATCTTGTCCTTTACTTTTCCAGGTTTAATAACGTCTCCCGTTCTTTTCCAGGTTTAATATAATCTTAAGAATAATCTTAAGAATATTACTTTTCATGTGCACATTTTTCCATGTAATTTATGAATTTTCCAGGCATTGCTATTAATTTAATATAAATTTAATGCTGAAAACTGCATTCAAAAATATTTTTTTTTAAATTTATATGCAATTGATTAAAAAAAGTAATAAAAATTAATTATAATTAATTCTGATAATCAATTCTGATAATCAATTCTGATAAAATGATAAGTGATAAGCAAAGTTTGATTGGCAAAAATGATAAAAGATATCATCAAAATTTAAATGTTGAAAACCGCATGCAAAAATATTAAACAGAAAAAATTTATTATAAGAAGCATTAGTCACTCACTTATGTACTTATATAGTTAGTCTCCCATTTTGAACTTCACATATTTTGATGTAACTTTTTTTGCTACTGAAACAAAATTAAAAATTTCTTTTCAAAATGTTGCTAAGGAGGTGCTCTAACTCTAAAAAGTTTGAAATTTGATTGAGAACTGAATTAGTGGCGAAGTTTGAAAGCTGCCTAGATTCACTCAATGTTGGACTTAAGATTATACTCAACCACTGCTGTGGTTGAATGATATATAGTAATTTTGTTATTACAATGGTTTATAAAAGCAGTATATCACTACACAAAAAATTTCATGTTTCAAAACAATATTGTTCTTTTTCAAGTGATATTGTTCTGAAACATGAAACTTTTTCTGTAGTGATATAATGCTTTTATAAACTATTGTAACAACAAAATTACAATATTAAGCTCTACCCTGTATTGAACACTCTTTATAAAAGTAAATGCATGAACAATGAACAGTAATTTTTTAAACTATGTTCTTTCATTTCTTTAAAATATATATATATATATATATATCAGCATGCAGTGTGGGTATAAAAGAATCCAAAGGAGTATCCTTTACATATAATGGTAGAATAACTCTCTAAGAGAGCTCTAAATATATATGTATATAAATACATATAGAGCAAATATAATAAAAATTAAGGCAGACACGTTATTTCATGGTAAATCGGAAGTATAAGCCTATTTAAGGCAAACCATCATCAGCTTCTGTCTTTATTGTACAGAAGATTTTACACAAATAGAGAGTTATCCTACCACTGTATGTACAGGATACTTCTTTGGATTCTTCTATATCTACGCTGCATGCTTATATATATATATATATATATATATATATATATATATATATATAATGCCAATCTGCCTTGCTAATGGCTCAGACACTAAACTAACTCACAATTTTCAAGAAATAAGTTTTTTCTTCATATTTTATCCACTATTTAAATATTTTATTCATCTTTGTTACATCAACATTCTTCAAAAATATAGTTTCCAGAAAGAAGCTATAATAGTCTCCACATAGTGACAAAAAAGGGGCTTGGTTAATTTGACAATCACATCATATACTGAAAGTAAGAGGCACAGAGAGCATCAAGTCCAGTGATCTATCCAATTGTGCAAATAAGATAGCAGGGACTTTTTTTTTAAATCGTTTTATCCCGAGTGTGTTGTGGTGCAGTGAATATCAGCCTGAAAGGAGAAATTGGAGAGCCAAGTTTGAATTCATTTACACACAAATACTCTTGGGAAAAGTATTAATCCGTCATTTCTCTCTACAGCTATTTAACCCATAGCTGGAGAGAGAAATGACGGATTAATACGTTTCCCAAGATATTTGCGTGTAAGTGAATTCAATGAATTCAACTGGAAAGACGTATGGGAATGCACACATGTACAAAAAATATTATTCAGATGTTAATAAAACAGCGCTCAATGTAGCATAAATAGAGCTATTAATTACATAAATTTTTCCACAATCTTCACATAACTACCACCACTAATGCTAAAGTCATAAACTTTGTAGTTGTAACCTTTGACCTGAACAATGGACTGTACAAACTGTATGCTAAAGATTCACACACTCACAGATACATCAACAGGGAATCAAATCCCCATCATAGTATCATTAATAACTTGCATCCAATTTCATTTATGTACTAACTCTAGTCATAAGAAATGTTTTGTAACACCCCAACGGTCGTCCGAACAATTTCTCTGGCGGCCGTTCTCCACTCTGCGATGTTTGCCGGGAGTTTGTTGAAAATGTCGGCCGAACAGCTGGGAGTACAAGTTTGAACTATAAGGAACGAACTTCCACAACTTGGATGAGTTGAAAAGGATGCTTTATTCGTTTAGAGTTAGCCTTTTCGGTTGGGGCAGGCGAATGTGACACACAGCTCTAACTCTAATTAATGGAGATCAACAAACCCGAACTGGCTGAAACAAGACGAACGGAGATTCTACTCACTCAAACGCCCGGCGGAACTCAACTGACTTCTCTCAACTGACTCGGAAAAATTACCTGAATTTATTTAAAATTGACCGGAAATCCGGAAATGCTTTAGACCACCGGTGACAAACATTGGCGACTGTAAGTCTGAAATTTCAGTTATCTTTTTTTTATCTTAATAAAGCTTCCGCCGGAAAATTCTTAATGTGTGGTCAAGATACAGTAAAGGACAGCCTTTGACCGGGTCATTCAAAAACCTACCTGCTGAACTTTATCACTGAGTCAAATATTTACCGGAAGAGTGGTAGGATTTAAAACAGTAATCGGATACCGTTGTCTCTTCCACAATTTTCCTCATAAAAGTAAAAGTGTTTATTTATTTATTTTTTCCTCTTCTTTTTCACTTTTGTTAAATATGTTTTTAAACTATTTTCCATCCCTAACCATCCTCCATCCTAATCCATTACAACAAAATACATATATGCCTAGTTATCGTGTCACAGTTTTGACAACTCCAAAATTAAATACATTAATGCATTAGAAAAAAATAAACTCAACACTGGTTTAGAATACCCTGTTAAAAACAAAAAGTAGACAGAAATAAGCAGAAACTACGTAAACATAACATTATCCATTTTAACCCACCCTTCAGTAGTAATGTCCAAACAAATTCTTCCGAAATTTAATTCACAAACATTTCTACTATTCACTCAGTCAGTTAAGTGCCATACGTGAAACACGCTTGGGCGATCATGTCTTGAAAGAGACATGACTGACTGGGCAGAAGATTATCCCGCAGTAGGTTGCCATTGCTTTCTGCGGTAGACTGGTGAATTATATTATTATATTAATAAGTAGTAATTAGTGGGGGATTAGTTTATTACTTCATAACAATAGAAAACCAGTCCCCCACTTTATGACCAGTAGAAGCTTTAATTGTTTCCAACTATTATGTTCACTCAGTCGGTTAAGTGCCATACGTGAAACACGCTCGAAAGAGACATGACTGGGCAGAAGATTATCCCGCAGTAGGTTGCCATTGCTTTCTGCGGTAGACTGGTTGCCGACCAAGGCTATAGAACCCGATCTGGCCTGTTATTTAGCCCATAACTGGAAGGAAGAGACAGATTAATACCTTTCCCGAGGGTATTTGCGCGTAAGTGAATTGCAATGAATTCAACTGGAATTCGAACTCGGCTCCCCAATTTCTCATTCCGAGCCGATATCCACTGAACCACAATATTCACCCACACTAAAAAAAGATTTTCAACAAAAACGATGTTAAAGTCAGTTATAGTTGCATTAAGAACATAGATAAATATATTTCACAACATAATAGGATATCAAATACTCGGTCCACTTGAATAATAAGTTACCCTACTACTAATAATAGTGACCGTTCTAAAAATAACTGCAACTGCTGAAAATATGACTGCTCATTAAATGTCCAGTGTATATCCGAAAGTATTGTTTATAGAGCTTGTATCTATTCAGATGACAATGTTAAATTCTATATTAGAGCAACAGTAAACAGCTCAAAAGCCCCACTTTATATATGATTATCAATTAAAAAACAAGAACCCAATTATTACCTGGAATATCATTGCTAAAACTAAATCTTATAATAATATAGGAGATAAATGTATGTCTTTTAGAAAAACTTGTCATCTTAAATATAAATAACCCTAATCTAATTAACAAATTAAGTTAATTAATGACCACATGCTGCCATAGGAAAAAGTACTTAAATTTTATAGATCCTGATTGATATAGATTCTTCTATATCAGGGATCGGTAAACTTTTGGAGAGTGAAGGCCAAAAAGCTATGTAGTCATGGAGGAGGGTCAAACAGCTATGGTTCCAGTGTTATAGAGGAGAACCATGTTATTAAATATGTGGATAAATTTTCTATGTTGGAAGAAAGAAAGCGTTCAATATAATTTAATTGTATTTAAACAAAATCACCACCCGGCATTCTCTGGTCAAAAAATTAAATTTTTTTTCAACTCACTGGCAGTAACAATGTGCATTTTAGGATGGAATCGACTGTCTTAAATATTGTTAAAAGTAAGCCATTTTTTTTTGTTCTTTTTTGCCTAATTTTAAACTTTTCATGCCTAATTGAAAGATTGGTTTTGTTTTTTTAGCAGAAATTTCTTTGACTGGACTTTTAACTAAGTTAAAACTTAGCAAGTCACCAATCTTTTTTTTTTTTTTTAAATTGGAGTAGATAGTCTAAACTGTCGCCAAGTTCACACTCCAACCACGTCTATTGAACAGGTAAAGAGGCTCATCCCTTGTTCCCTGTTTAGGATGTGGTTTCCGGCTTTCTCTTTTCCAATGTTTTTACTCTTTTCTTTTTTTTTTTTCAATTGGAGTAGATAGACTGAAGTATCGCCCGATTCACACCCCACCCATGTCTATTGAACAGGTGTAGAGGCTCATCCTTTGTTCCCTGTTCCGGATGTGGTCTCTGGCTTTCTCTTTTCCAATCTTTTCACTCTTACGTAGCACCCTGCACATCAGTGGCATTACTGCCTTGCTCGGGGTCATATGATTAAATTAAAAAAGAAATAACAAAAAAAAAAAGAAAAAATACAAACACATTTAACAAAAAAATCTTTATTTTACTGTAGAAATAAAACAAATTATCACAATCTACAAAAAAAGCAAATTCCTTGCTGCAGACGAAATACAATTAGAAATGGTGATTTAATGAGATACTTGTTTCTGCTTATTGTGTGATAACTTCTCTACATCAGGTGAAATATTTGTTGATGACAGAAGCAAAACATCATCCAGGTGTTCGTCACACAATCTTATTCTCAAATGACTTTTAGTATATTTCATTTTGGAAAAAAGTTGTTCACAAGCATATGTACTTCCAAATAATGACATCATCAGTTTTGCATTAGCCATGATGTTTTTATATTTTCTGCTTGGCAATATATATTTCTTGCAGACGTCAGCAGTGGATTCGAAATGAAATTTTGATTTTAAAGATTCATCGCACTGTAAGTCAATTAACTCCAACTGATATTCTTCTGCCACTTGCTCCACATCAGTTTCATAAGGATTACCAAATAACTCAAATAGAATTCTATATTTTCGAAAGTCAACAAAAAGGAGAGAAAAACTCAATTCTCAAGTTTGTAATAGCGCTTACAAAAATGCCTGGTTTTATATCTCTCGTGATTTTGGAGACTTGGGAAATGAAAGTAGTTTCCTTTTTGAAGCTGTGATTCCCACAGTCGGAATTTTTGCTCAAAAGCAATAATTTGACCAAACATCTCAAATACATTCTTTTTCTTTCCTTGAAGCTCATGACTCAAAGTGTTCAAGTGGTTTGTGATGTCCACTAAAAAAGCTAACCTGACAATCCACTGTGGATCTTGAATGTGAGATTATCTTGTTCTTTGCCCTCTAAAAATATGGAAATCTCTTCTCTCAATGCATATACTCATTCCAGCATTTTTATGGTTGTAAGCCATTAAACATTTGAAAAATATGTAAGGTTGTCATACTCTGCTTCGATTTGTTTAAAAAATTCTTGAAACTGGTGCTCATTTAGCCCTCTTGACAGTATCAAATTCAATGATTTTGCACACAAAGCGTCTTAATGAATAATACAATGAAGTTTGATTATTTTTTTTATTAATTCCGACATGGTTTTGAAACAATGCAACAAAACCCTTTTTCTCTCCAACCATTGCAATTGCTTCATCTCTAATTACTCCAGAAAACTTTGATAAATCCAGGTTCATGTCTGTAATCTATTTCATTATGCTTTGCAAAATATCTGCTCCAGTGATAGTGTCTTTCATAGGAATCAGTTGCGCAAATTCTTCCACAATATCAAATGTTGGTGTTACACACCTCACAAAAACTGCAAGTTGACAAATATCCTTCACATCTGTCGTTTCATCGATAGCAATAGAATAATACTCCAGATTGTTCAAAACATCCTCTAAACCACTTCTGACATTTGCAACTAGCTCTTCAATTCACCTTGTTACTGTTCTTTTCCTTCCGACAAGCTAATCACAGAAAATAATTCCCTTTTTTCTGAACAAATAACCTCTGCTACTTTTAACAATAATACTTTAAAAAACTTTCCATCACTAAAAAGCTTCATCCTTTTTGCAATTAGTTTTGACACCTCGTAGCTAGCACAAGTGTTTCGGTCACTTTCTTCAACTTTTCTTGGAAAAAAAAAAGATGATTGCCTTATTAAATTATTTCTCAACTTCGTCCTCACGTGCTTTTCCGGATAAACTGTTGCAATGATTATGACAAGTTTCATAGGGTCGTTTAATATTTGAAACTTTCTTTACAGCAACTGTTTCTCGACAAATTAAGCAAACACATCTTGAGAAATGCTCAATGAAAAAATAGTTTATAGGCCAGGTATTGTTAAAATTTTAGCACCAAATCCACTTTTCTTCTTTTAGCTTCCACATACTTTTTTTTTTTTAGACAAAAGATTTCTGGAAAGGAAAAAACACTTTTTTTTTCTTTTTTGAAAAAGAAAAATATTTCTTTTTAAAAATTCTGTTTTAAAAGAAAAAAATAATTTTTTTCTTTATGAGTAAAGTGGACTTTCATTGTTAGTCGATCACTGGTGTGGCTAAAACTGTTTTAGTAAAACTCATACTGAGTAATGGAGGCAATTCACGCGTGTGCATTGCTTTATTGCCCTGCAGTCTGCATTGGTCACACCATAGCAGAAATAGGTGTAAATTGTTAAACATTTGCACATTTACTAAAAAAAATAACTTGTAAAAATAGCCTTGCTGTATTTTTTTTTTAAATGCCAAAACATTTTCTTATTTCATAAATTTTATGATAATGTTTGTTTAAAGCATTTTTGTATGGCAAAAATTTTCATAATAAAAAATATAATTACATTTAAATCATGTGAACGTAATTTCCTCCACACCAAAAAAAATATAAGCTAAAGCTAAAAGTCAAAAAATAGAATAAAATAAAATAAAATGCATAAAAATTGATTTTATATACAATTTTAAAATGATTTAGAAATTATTTTCGATATCTTTCACCTTGGAAAACATATTTTGATTTTTTCTTTTTATTTACATAAAAAGGAACTCTACCAGGAAGCGAAAAATTTCGGAGTTGCAGAAAGTATTTCACCTCAATTTGATAAAGTATTTCACCTCAATTTGATAAAAAACAGGTTTCTAAAGCATGACAGAAAATATCTGACGGAAATTTTGTTAAAAATATATCTTAAAAATAAATGTTTCATAAATCAGTATTGAAAATGAATTCCATTAAAATCGGTTGAAAACATTTTATATTCGTTTAAAAGTGCCCGCTCACAAAAGCAATTTCACAGAAAAAGTGAAAGTGAGGTCATACGCTAATTTTGGCGATCCCTACAAATAAAAAATAGAAGTAAAACATTCTCCAGAAAAAAAAAGAAATAATTTTTTTTAATTTCAACGCAATATATATTTATACTATCAACTGTCACTTGGGTTTGGTTTACCTATGTTTATATCGTGTCCAGAGTAAGGTAGCAGACCGGACAAGATTCACTCGAGAGCCGGATGTGGCCCGAGGGTTGCCAACCTCTGTTCTATACGTTTGTCTCTTTCTTTCTCACTCCCTTACTCCCCCCACCCACAAATATTACCATTAATTACAAATTATACCTCTTTGAATTTATCTCCCTGCATTTTTTATAATTTTTTGTTTTAATTTAATATTTTAACTTTTTTTTTTATTTCCATTCAGTTTTTGTCTATTTATATTATATTCTTTAAAAATTAAAAAAAATAGTACCCTAATATTATAAGGTCTAACTCCCATGAATATTGACTGAAAATTCATGATTCTTGATAATGACAGCAAAAGTTGAAAAACACTTGAACAAAATATAAACTTCAGACAGTTTACCTACAACTTCAAGTTCAATATTCAACATCTTATATAAAAATTTGAAAAAATTAAAATTAGCCAGATATATCTTGCCAGTTTCTTTTAATCAAACTTTTTTGGACATTCATCATCATCATCATCATCCCCTTGATTTTTGTAATCGTAGGACACGTCCAAATGCAGAAGCCACACTAACTCCTTCCCACAACGGTCTATCAATGGCAACCATCAGCAATTCTGGTACAGATTCACTTACGCACAAATACCCCTGGGAAAGGTATTAATCCATCTCTTCCCTCCAGTTATGGGTTAAATAATAGGGCAGATTGGGTTCTGTAGCCTTGTCCAGCAACCAGTCTACTGCAGAAAGCAATGGCAACCTACTGCGGGATAATCTTCTGCCCAGTCAGTCATGTCTCTTTCAAGTCATGATTGCCAAAAGCGTGTATCACGTATGGCATTTAACTGACTGAATACCTGTCCATTGTTTGACATTGTACAAACAATTTTTGCATTGGTGTCTTCTCCTACGTCCACCTTCAATAATGCCTTCCATGATGGTCTTGCAAAGGCTGTCATAGCTTGTAATGTGTCCAAACTATGCCATTTTTCTTTCTTTGATAGTGGCAAGAAGAGATTCCTGGTGTTCCACAAAACTTTCGACCCTTTTCCATACAAACTCATTGGTTTTTATGTTCCCAATAGAAAATGCCAAGGCATTTTGTTATGCATTTTTTCTCAAACACTTTGATCCTTCTCTCTCTATTTTCCAAACAGTGTCCACGTTTCACATCCATATAGGAAAATGGAGACTACCAGCAATTTTTACAGTCTGTATTTTGTTTGAAAGATGATTTTGCTCTTCCATATTTTTGTCAATTTGACCATTCCTGTGGCAATCCATGTCTTGATTTCCAAGTTGCAGAAACCCTCTTCGACATCATATGCATATAAAATAAAATAAAAAGTCTCACAGAATTTAAGCTTTATTTTTATTAAATATTTTTCTTCATTAAACCAATATTTTTAGTTTTTGTTATAAAATTGTGTTAAAATTTTAAATAACAAAAATTATTTTATCAAAAAAATTTTTTTTTGAATTCAAATTTTCTGTAAGAAATGCCAAACAAAATAATGTAAAATACTTCAATTGTTTTGAATAGAAAAAAATTAAATCTACGTTTTAAAATAGGAGGCGACACTTCCCAGAAATGAGGTAACAATTTATTCCATACCAAAATATATAAAAAAACTTTTAATTGAATACAGAGACAGATTAAAAAAAATATTTCATCCAATGTGGAAAGAGTCAATTTGGGGAATTTTTTTTTTTCCTTTTTAATAAATAACTGCTTTGAAGGAAAGTAGATTGAATGTTGACAAAGGCAGGATATGAGGCGGGATCTGGTGAAGACGAGATCTTTGGTTAGCATAGACAGTTCCCTCAAAGGAAAATCTACAGGAAAAAATATATCAATTAAACAACACCTAGTAATATCAGCATGCAGATCTTGTCTTGTTATTGATATCAAAATCCATTTTTTCGTCATGCAATAGCATCTTAAAAACAGATCAATTTCAAAGTACCAAACATAGGTCTCTGTACATGATTATTGGAAGGCAGGCAGTAGAGAGTGACTCTTTCAATTTAAATGGAACCCATTTATCAAAATATTTTTTTACCACTTTGAGATAATCTGAAATAGCTCCAACTGATTCACTGATGTCTACAGAGAGTTCTCTGAGGTTCTTGGATCAGTTCCTATCGCAGAATTATTTTATTTGGTCAATCTCCCTTCCAGTTTTATAAACTGAAATCTTTACTTAAAATGTTTGTAATTTTTGAAAGTGAATTATTCTTAAACTAGCAGTATAGCCCGGCATTGCTTGAGTGTAATGAAAGCTTTTATATATATATATATATATATATATATATATATATATATATAATCGATTTTCTGCACTATTGTAAGAACTGCAACCTTGAAACTTCCGAATATCATTTCTTATGTCTTTGTCTATAAATGTATCAAATTTGATTAAAATCAGAGCACCCCTTCTATAACCCCATTTTTTCGATTATCGATTTTCGGGATGTGCGTTGTGGTGCATTGGATATCGGCTCAGAACGAGAAATCGGGCAGCCGAGTTCGAATTCCAGCTGAATTCATTGCATTCACTTATGCGCAAATACCCTTGGGAAAGGTATTAATCTGTCTATTCCTTCCAGTTATGGGCTAAATAACAGGACAGATTGGGTTCTATAGCCTTGGTCGGCAACCAGCCTACCGCAGAAAGCAATGGCAACCTACTGTGGGATAATCTTCTGCCCAGTCAGTCATATCTCTTTCAAGACATGATCGCCCAAGCGTGTATCACGTATGGCACTTAACTGACTGACCTTGACACAAAACCTAGCCAAGAACACTCACAGACACTCATAGTACAACTGTGTAAATTTTCAAGAAAATCAGTTCAGCTGTTTTGGAGTCTGTAGGTAATGGACACACACACAGACACATACACACAGAGAAAGTTCCATTTATAAATAAGTTTAGATGTAGAATTTTAGTCTTTATAGCTTTAACTTGTATTATAGTCAAACAGGAACCCATGCAAGTATAAAATACAAAAATCACAAATGAAAGAGTACTTAAGAAAAAGAACAGAAGAAAAAAAAATCATTGGCAACAATCCCCGAACTACTGTCAGTCACAATGAACAGATTTCCCCTTAAGTAGCCACTGTGCACTGAGAGAATATCAGGCTTCAAATTTTCTCAACCTCAAGTGGAACACTTATATATGATCTATCGCTAAAGATGCAGGTAAAATAATCAGCTCTTTGTACTGCTCCAGTAATTACCTGATTCCTCATGATACCCTCTGTTCGAGTTTTTGGGTCTCCCTTGTATACTAGTGAGCCAGCCATGAGTTGATTCATTTGATAGTTCACCAATAGAAGGGTTAACCAATCAGAAGGCTCAAAATATTCAATGCAACGTGTATAAAGGTGACCATATTTTCCCCGAGTATTGGTGATATAGTCAAATTCAGTAGAGTGTCCGACTCGTTAATCTTTGACGTTGTTTCATTGAACAGATTACGTACTGCGCTGTCTTCTATATTCATAAACTATGGTGGACATGGTCAATACCCTCTACCTTTATAAGATTCAAATCAGGCACAAGATGAAGTACTGTTGCCATATTTAAGCGGCTGTCACCAGTTCTCACTTTCCAGTCTTTATAGAGTTCAAAAGTGTCTCAAGAGTCCCTTTTCACTCTCCAACCTCTCTCTCTCTCCCTCCCTCCCTCCCTCTCTCTCTCTCCCTCTCTCTCTCTCTCACACACACACACAGGTGAGATATGGCAAGTCTCTCAATGTCTTCCATGAAAAGTGCTCAGATGAACTAAATATTTTGGTTCTGCCAGATCTAACCTTCATGACTAGGACTTGCCATGCCACTTAAATTGTAGCAAACCCACTCATTTTCCCTTCATATTCCATTGGTGTGAAGTAATTTACACTCGAACCGCTTCTCCCTGTGAAACAGATTCCTACAAGCTTAACCTGTTCAATTCTAGAGTTAGCCATTATCTTCCCCTCATATTATACCCCTTAAAGGTCTTTTACAAGGTTAACCTTACTGTAAAAAAATGAATAAAAATAAAACATATTTACTGAATAACTAAAAATAATATTATTAAAAAACTAAAATATCAATTAAAATATTATAAAAATAAAAATAATAATGACTAACCAAATAAATATTTTTACTTAAACTTTTTGTAAAAAAATTGAGTAATTATGGAATTGATTGCAAGAAAAGTATATATTAACCCTTTGTTACATATTGGTTACAATTGTAACCTTTCTCTAAAATAACAGAGAATAATAAATTATTTTAGAGAAAGGTTACAATTGTAACCAATATGTAACAAAGGGTTAAAATGGCAGCCTCTTTCCAGTAGAAGTTGTCCCATGTGTGATTACGGTTCAGGCAAAATAGAAGCATTTAACTTCCTATGCTATTTCACAGATTTAAATGCCTGAATGCGGTTGGAGATGACTGGTTGATTGAAACATCTAACATTCACACTTAGAAAAGAATTCAAATTCAAATTCATAAAGTTTAGTATTTGTCTTTATCTCTGAGATGAGGTAGTATTTACATTATTCGAACTATTTTCCTCATCTTTGTTGCCATATTTGTTGCCTTAAGGACACAGTGGATATGGATGTTGGTTAGTTTCTGACTTGACTCTTCAAGTTGTGAGCTCAATACCAGGCTACAGTAGTGGTGAATTGCAGGGTTAGAGGGAGATAACTCATGACTTCCAATCGAGGCTTTACACAAGGAATGAGGATGATATACCCCAGTGATGGTAATGAAGGATTTGGTTTGAAATTCCTAGCACCTGAAGAAGGCCGGAGCGTACAACAGCCGAAACGTCATACAAATGGCAACAAAGATGAGGAGAATAGTTCGAATAATGTAAATACTGTTCATAAAGTTTATATTCATCATCATTTATTCAGTTAGTGCATTTTGTGCTACTGTAATCACCAACATTGCACAATTGTGGTTCATGGTACGTTAATGATCATTATTATTATTATTACTATTTTGCTGCTGCTGCTGCTTCTTTTTTTGTTCTGCTGCCCTCAGAAGAAGATTTTCCTCTTAACCAAAGTAATGGTAATAGTCCAGTAATGGGTTACCATAAATGGGTTACCATAAATGGGTTACCATAAATTCAATTACATTTTGGGAGAAGGTAAAAAGAGTTAAATGGACACAAGTGGTACTGCCTACCCAGAGGTTTTGTAGGATATATCTGTCCACAAAATATTCAAAGCATTCTAGTATTCGGTAAAATGTCTGCGATAAGAAGAGTGGCCCATTCTGTGTCCAAATCTTTGGAAACCAAATCCGCCAAAACCAGGAGAGCCATAACTGTGAGGTCCATATCCTTGGCTGTAACCATTGTCATATTCTTGCTGTTCGGGTTCTGGTCGTCTATTCTGCCTTTCATCTGCAAAACAAACAAGTCAACTTACAAATGTTTCCAGGCATCTAGAGATTCTGGAGATGATTGGGGAAATTTTAGTGTGCATCTTACAAAAATGTTAGCAGATTATTTCATTAGAATATTGCACCACAAATTGATATAACACTCCTGTCAAAAAAATTTCATACAATTGAAAATCTATTAGTTCCAGAGTTAAAATCTACAAAATTACACTTTACATCACCAAATTCTAATTATTTTTTTCTAACTTGTGTATCTTCTTATTTCATGCATTATGTCTTTTGAAGAAGTGGGTTATTACTGACCTCATTGACTTCCTATTATTTATAACGTTAAGCAATATTTGTCCATCTATTATTACATCCAGTTCTTTTTGTGCTTTCTAGTTTGCCCCATGCTTTTTCTAGTATATCCTGTGAGTGTCAAATTTGCCAAGTGTTATTTCCTGATCCTGAGACCCAAATCAACATATAATCATCATAAGTCTCATCACTGGATGGTTCATAGGGTTGCTACACACCTGACCAGCTCCTACCAGCACATTTTCGTAGATATTCAATCAAGTATCTTGGGTAAATTAGTTTTAAACAAGTGAATGAGATTGATGTTTTAACTGATCTAAAACATCTGAAAGTACATAAATCAAATGATAGTTTCTTTTTTTTTTGTTTTTTACTAATGTTCACCCAATACAAGGCCCAAAAACCATTCAAGGTAGAGTGTTACTGGTAGAATTGTATTCATGTAAAACAGGCAAGATAACAAAAAAATAAACAGCTAATTCTAGGCTTGAAGAGGTCAAGTTTTAATTAGCAAAATAAAATTTCAGAGTTCAAGTGGAGACCTTAGGAGTACAGAGATGAAGTAGACTCTATAAGGGGCCGGAAATCCAATCCTAAACAGGAAACAAGGGATAAACCTCTACTACTGTTCAAAAGACCAGGGAGAAGTGTGAACCGGATGGATAGGCAAATCTAGATACTCTTATAAGTATGGTGTTGCTTTTGTTTGGGTAAAGTGCAGAAAACATTTTCAACTTCTTCATTGTTGTTGAAGTCAGTTGAATTTCTTAACTTCCAACAATCACAAGAAGAAGGAAAAGAATAGAAAAAGTAATTAAATCATTGGCTATCAAACCCCAAACTATGACCAATCACGATAACAGATGTCTCCTTGAGAGAATATTGAGCCTCAAAGTCACACTCAACCTCAAGCGGAACTTTTATATATGATCCATCGCTAAAGATGTAGGTAAAATGATTGGATACCTGTATCACTCCAGTAAGTTTCTGACTCCTCATGCTACCCTGAAACTTTCTAAGATCCAGATCAAGCCAAAAATGAAGTACTATTATCATATTTGGGTGGGAGCTGACCAATCCTCACTTTTTTGTCTTGACAAGAGTTCAAAAGTGTCTCAAGTGTCCTAGTTAGAAAAGTATTATTTCCCACTTACCAACCTCTCTCTCACACAGGTCGGATGTGGAAAGCCTCTCACAGCATCCATGGAAAGAACTCAGATGAACTAAATGTAACCTTCAAGGCTAAGACCTGCCATACAATTTACATAGTAGCAAACCACTGACATTTCTTCCTTATTCTATTGGTAAAAAGAAAATTCTGCTTGAAAAGTTTGTTCCTGCAAAACACTGCTTTGTAGAACTGATTCCAAACAGGATGTTTCTCTGATCACTACAATCTTAACCTGTTCAAGTCTAGAGATAACCATTATCTTCTCCTCCTATCCACTGCTCTGTGGAACTGACTCCTAAGAGGATGTTTCTCTGATCACTACAATCTTAACCTGTTCAAGTCCAGAGATAACCATTATCTTCTCCTCCTATCCACTGCTCTGTGGAACTGACTCCTAAGAGGATGTTTCTCTGATCACTACAATCTTAACCTGTTCAAGTCCAGAGATAACCATTATCTTCTCCTCCTATCCACTGCTCTGTGGAACTGACTCCTAAGAGGATGTTTCTCTGATCACTACAATCTTAACCTGTTCAAGTCCAGAGATAACCATTATCTTCTCCTCCTATCCACTGCTCTGTGGAACTGACTCCTAGGAGGATGTTTCTCTGATCACTACAATCTTAACCTGTTTAAGTCCAGAGATAACCATTATCTTCTCCTCCTATCCACTGCTCTGTGGGACTGGCTCCTAGGAGGATGTTTCTCTGATCACTACAATCTTAACCTGTTCAAGTCCAGAGATAACCATTATCTTCTCCTCCTATCCACTGCTCTGTGGGACTGGCTCCTAGGAGGATGTTTCTCTGATCACTACAATCTTAACCTGTTCAAGTCCAGAGATAACCATTATCTTCTCCTCCTATCCACTGCTCTGTGGGACTGGCTCCTAGGAGGATGTTTCTCTGATCACTACAATCTTAACCTGTTTAAGTCCAGAGATAACCATTATCTTCTCCTCCTATCCACTGCTCTGTGGGACTGGCTCCTAGGAGGATGTTTCTCTGATCACTACAATCTTAACCTGTTTAAGTCCAGAGATAACCATTATCTTCTCCTCCTATCCACTGCACTGTGGGACTGGCCTTGTGAGGATGTTTTCTGATCACTACAATCTTAACCTGTTCAAGTCCAGAGATAACCATTATCTTCTCCTCCTATCCACTGCTCTGTGGGACTGGTTCTCAGGAGGATGTTTTCTGATCACCACAATCTTAACCTGTTCAAGTCCAGAGATAACCATTATCTTCTCCTCCTATCCACTGCTCTGTGGGACTGGCTCCTAGGAGGATGTTTCTCTGATCACTACAATCTTAACCTGTTCAAGTCCAGAGATAACCATTATCTTCTCCTCCTATCCACTGCTCTGTGGGACTGGCTCCTAGGAGGATGTTTCTCTGATCACTACAATCTTAACCTGTTCAAGTCCAGAGATAACCATTATCTTTCTCCTCCTATCCACTGCTCTGTGGAACTGACTCCCTAGAGGATGTATGTTTCTCTGATCACTACAATCTTGACCTGTTCAAGTCCAGAGATAACCATTATCTTCTCCCTCCTATCCACTGCTCTGTGGAACTGACTCTAGGAGGATACTGATCACTACAATCTTAACCTGTTTAAGTCCAGAGATAACCATTATCTTCTCCTCCTATCCACTGCTCTTGTGGGACTGGCTCCTAGGAGGATGTTTCTCTGATCACTACAATCTTAACCTGTTCAAGTCCAGAGATAACCATTATCTTCTCCTCTCCTATCCACTGCTCTGTGGGACTGGCTCTCAGGAGGATGTTTCTCTGACTACCACAATCTTAACCTGTTCAAGTCCAGAGATAAATCATCTTCTCCTCCCATCCACTGCTCTCCAGGGACTGGCTCCTAGGAGGACAGTTTCTCTGATCACTACAATCTTAACTGTTCAAGTCCAGAGATAACCATTATCTTCTCCTCCTATCCACTGCTCTGTGGGACTGGCTCCTAGGAGGATGTTTCTCTGATCACTACAATCTTAACCTGTTCAAGTCCAGAGATAACCATTATCTTCTCCTCCTATCCACTGCTCTGGTGGGACTGGCTCCTAGGAGGATGTTTCTCTGATCACTACAATCTTAACCTGTTCAAGTCCAGAGATAACCATTATCTTCTCCTCCCATCCACTGCTCTGTGGGACTGGCTCCTAGGAGGATGTTTCTCTGAGATCCGCCACAATCTTAACCTGTTTAAGTCCAGAGATAACTATTATCTTCTCCTCCTATCCACTGCTCTGTGGACTGGCTCCTAGGAGGATGTTTCTCTGATCACTACAATCTTAACCTGTTTAAGTCCAGAGATAACTACTATCTTCTCCTCCTATCCACTGCTCTGTGGGACTGGCCCTCCTTTGTGGAGGATGTTTCTCTGATCACTACAATCTTAACCTGTTCAAGTCCAGAGATAACTATTATCTTCTCCTCCTATCCACTGCTCTGTGGGACTGGCTCCCCAGGGAGGATGTTTCTCTGATCACTACAATCTTAACCTGTTCAAGTCCAGAGATAACCATTATCTTCTCCTCCTCATCCACTGCTCTGTGGGACTGGGCTCCTAGGAGGATGCCTGATCACGGCAATCTTAACCTGTTCAAGTCCAGAGATAACCATTATCTTCTCCTCCTATCCACTGCTCTGTGGACTGGCTCCCAGGAGGATGTTTCTCTGATCACTACAATCTTAACCTGTTCAAGTCCAGAGATACCATATTATCTTCTCCTCCTATCCACTGCTCTGTGGAACTGACTCCCTAAGAGGATGTTTCTCTGATCACTACAATCTTAACCTGTTCAAGTCCAGAACACAACCATTATCTTTCTCCTCCTATCCACTGCTCTGTGGGACTGGCTCCTAGGAGGATGTTTCTCTGATCACTACACCAACCTGTTCAAGTCCATGGCACCCATTATCTTCCTCCCATCCACTGCTCTGTGGAACTGACTCCTAACAGGATGTTTCTGATCATGTCATACAATTCTAACCTGTTCAAACCAGAGATAACCATTATCTTTCTCCTCCTATCCACCACTGTGAACTGGCTCCCAGGGAGGATGTTTCTCTGATCACTACAATCTGGGAACTGTTCAAGTCCAGAGATAACCATTATCTTCTCCTCCTATCCACTGCTCTGTGGGACTGGCTCCCAGGAGGATGTTTCTCTGATCACTACAATCTTAACCTGTTCAAGTCCAGAGATAACCATTATCTTCTCCTCCTATCCACTGCTCTGTGGAACTGGCCCTATAGGAGGATGTTTCCCCTGATCACTACAATCTTAACCTGTTCAGGCTCAGAGATAACTATTATCTTCCACTCCCATCTATGTAAACAACACCTTAACGTAACCCTCTACCTAAATTGAACCCTAGTCTTTGTACAGGGTAAACTTTACTTTAAGAAAAATAAATAAAACCTTTTCTGAATAGTGAAAGATAAAGTTGGCAGGAGATAAAAAAAAAAAAAAAAAAAATGAAAAACTTTTACTAATTTATCTGCTACTCTAAACATGGCACACTGAATCTATTTCTTCACTAATGAGTCCTGCCATCAAACTCCAGGAAAAGCAATAAATATTTGCTTGTAAAAAAAACAAAACATGTGCAGGATTGTTAAGAGAGAACATTTGATATAAAAAAAAAAAATCAGCTTTATTAATAGATAAAACAAGATTCAACATTTTTTAGACTGTTGTCCTCATCTTTATTGACATGTTTATGACATTTTAGCCATTGTATTCTCCGACCTCCTTCAGGTGCCAGGAATTTTTAACCGAACCCTATATTTCAATCATTAGAGAATTCAATTCTTATGCCATGTGCGATGCCACTTGTGGATGCCATGTAGTTATCTCCCTTTTGACTCAGCTCGAAGTTATTTGTTCACCACTGCTGTAGCCAGGTATTGAACTCACAACTCTTTGGGTCAAGTCACTGGAACTAACCAATATGCACATAGAATGAAAATGATATACGCAAGTGATTGAAATAAAAGGGTTCAGTTCAAAATTCCAAGCACCTGAAGAAGGCCTGAGCATACAACGGCCAAAACATCGTAAATATGACAATAAAGACAAGAACAACAGTCTGAACAGTGTAAATAATGTAAATACATATCTCAAAAGTATAGACAATCAATATTCAAGTTTTAAAAAATAAACATACAACTAAATAAAGTCCCAGAGTAGAGCAGCCAAAATATTGTAATAAGAAAATGAAAGAAAAAAGAATTCAACTATAGATTTTATGAATTGTTGATACAAATGTACAACACAACACTGGATATTTTTCTTTCTTTTTTTTCATGACTTAAAAATTGTATGTACTGTATTCTTATTTGCTTCATATTAAAGATGGACTTCTGTTCCATTAGAAGAAGAAATTGAAAAATTTAACAAAAAATAACATAAGTTAAAGTGAAACATGTATTTACCTGGTGGGAAGATTGCATACATGATTGGCTTTAAAGGTCCTTTGGTATAAAGCAATCCAACAACAATGCCTGACAAATGACCTGTAGAAAGATAATAGTGATTAATTGTGAGAAATCGATACAATTACATATTGCACACAAGTTCACAGAGGAGGAAACATAGTAAAAAACAAAACATAGAAAAAAAAGAGTTCAGGCAAAGAAGGAATGGAAAGAGTAAAAGGCAGAGAAACTAAGAGAAAAGAGAAAAGAGAAAAATAAGGATAAAAAGAGGGGGCATCAAGTGCACAGAAAAAAAAAACATGGAAGTGAAAATGGAGTCAAAGGAAAGAGAAAACAGCAATGAGAGAAAAATTAGAGGGTCATGTCCAAAGAGGTGGTGCTGTGGTTAAAAAAGCAAAAAAGAAAGAAAATGAGAGTCAAAAAGGACTTACCAATGAAAGAGGACTGAGGAGCAACCATCTGGATAATGAACAATTCACTCCAATACATCAATCGAAGAGGAATCGGAATTCCAAATACATATTGGCGCTGGTGTGCTGGCGCTTGATCTTGTAGAACAACTTTTATGGCAAAAATAACAGCTGGAAAGAAAATACGACAGAAAAATGATAATAAAAAGCAACGCATGTGATCACAACAGATGAGGAAACTAGGAAACCTACCAAGCAAAATTTAAATGATACATTTAAATCTACCATCCACCCGTGTATTGAATACTGCTGCCACATCTGGTCGGGTGCCCCTGCTGCTCTCCTCGGGATTCTTGACAAGATACAACGGAGAATCTGTAACGTGATCAATACTGAATTGGCAGACCGGCTGCAACCACTCTCTCATCAGCGTGACGTGGCTTCCCTGTATCTCTTCTATAAATACTTTCACGGCTTCTGCTCCGATGAACTTAGATCATTGGTGCCGCCTAGGTACGAATTTACACGAGATAATAGACTAGCAACTAGGTCCCACCCTTTTACAGTGAAACAGATAAGATGTAACCGTAATTTCTACTCCAACAGTTTCTTTTCTCACACTTCCCACCTGTGGAATTCCCTTCCACATACCTGCTTCCCCGACAGCTACAATCTCCAGGAGTTTAAATGTAAGGTCAATAGACACCTCCTATCATACTAACTTGCATCTATTCTCTCAAACACTCTCACCCTCTACCCAACCATGGTATCCTTACCCATCTATCACCCTCCTTCTGACATTTCCTATATCTAACCATCCTTTCTCATCACTTTCACCCCTATGTAACCCCCTGCATAATAGTGGCAGTGGAATGCCTTGCTTGACTGCTGATTGGACATTGTTAATGTTGATAAACAGCCATAAGGGGAGATAAGCATTCATTGGTAATCAGTAAGAGTTTATAATTTCAAAATAGATTATTACTTTACAAAATGGATAGTCTAATTCTCAATAATTCTCAAGTATGAATTAAATAACAGGGTAAACTAGACTCTTTAGCCTTGAATGGCAGCCAGTCTAAAAGATCAACAACTCTGAACTCAAAACCAAGCAGAAAACAACAACACTATCTTTCTCCAAGAGGATTTAGATAATTCAGTTCATAGAAATAGAAATGAAGCTATGGAGAACTGTGAATAGTTTAAGTTGGGAACTGCTGATAGCTTGCAGGCAAATCAAAATTACATTCACAAATGCATCTCACTAACTAAACTGTTTCAAATAGACATATCTCGGTGTCCTTATGTCACAACCTGATATATACATATAAAACTAAAAATTTGTATGTTTGAAATATATCTAAACTTGATTTTTCTCTCTTTATATGTGTGGGGCCATTTAGCGGTTAAGATGAAGGAATACAGGGCCATATATGATTGCAAAGCTAAAACGGATTTTAATCACCAGAAAAAAGGTGTCATTAAATATATTAGTTTTTAAACCACATAGCATTAATCTAAAAATATTTCATCATTTCCTGTAATTCCTTATATAAAAGAATGCAAGTTCTAATTGCATTATACAGACTGCCAAACTAATCAGAACCCAAAGCTCTTATTTAAGGTGAACAGGAAGACAACCACTTCAGAAAAGACGTCTTTAGAGAAATCGTACAACTCAGTGAACAATTACCCATTCTGCTGACCAACACATTTTCATAATTAATATATCAATGGAAATAATTATTTCTGTTAAGTTTGAAAACTTTTTTCTTATCCTGTTTTGTTTGTTTTTGAGGCTTAACAACCTATCAATCCTTATGGGATCATTTAAGGTCATAACCAATGATTTTTGGGTAAGGTTATTTTATTTTTACGACATTTTTCTTTTTCACGATTCATTGGGATTTGTTTTTAAGAGCAGGATCCCCAAGTCCTACCCTTGTTATTTAACCCATAACTGGAGGGAATGGACGGATTAATACCTTTCCTAAGGGTACCAGTGCTTAAGTGAATACAGGGTATTCAACTGGAATTTGAACTCGGCTCACCGATTTCTCTTTCCGAGCCGATATCCACTGCACTACAACGCACATCCGTCACTATACGCTTACAGCACCTGGTATTCCCAAGCGGTCACCCATCTAAGTAGTGACCAGGCTCAACGTTGCTTAACTTCGGTGATCGAGTATCCTTTTTTACCTTGATCCAAAACATTAGATGAATGGACTACATATCTTACCATCAAAGTATTCCAATAACTTGTGTTTTTTGACTAATATTTATTTTGATACACATTCTCCAATTATTTTACTTTTATTCTTTATTTAATATATTCATGAATTTGCTTCACAGTCTAATTTTTCATGATTTTTTTCAACATTCCTCCTCGTCCACTCCACTCTCATCAGTAATCTCTTCTCTCTCCTACTCTCTTCCTGACACCCCCTGCAACCTCTCACTCCTCATAACATTCCTCTTATGTAACCCCCTGCACAACAGTGGCAGTAAAATGCCTTGCTTGGGGTGACATGATTATAAAAAAAAATCCAATGTGCTGGTATTTAGACTAATTTGTTTTTACTGTTTTGTTTGTAATTCCAGCAAAGACAGACATAATTCGGATAAAGGTACAACAAATGAAATAATATGAAAGAGAAAAGAGTGATAATCAGTTCGATTATCACTCCTCTTTAGATTTTCGCAGTTGCCCCCTCCAGCTTACCTTCATTTTAATTATGTCTGTCCTTCTTGCTACAATTAAAATTTTTCTTTTTAAAGTCACAATTTTAATACTGTACTCTCCGGGCACGCTATATTTTCATATGTTAGAATCTGATCCAAAGTAGTGGGGTGAGGGACATACCATTCATTCCCGTACACATTCTCAGTATCTCTCTTGCTCCTTGGAAGATAATATCTTCCTCAAATCAGTTGTATCTTCTTAATTCATAACCTACAAAGCAACCAGATTAAATTCATCAACATTTTCAATCTTTTCAATCAAGCTACAACAACCTTTGTCATAATCACATTTACCACAGCCTCATTTGGTAATAGAAATTTAGGTCCTTCTCTCTCTGAGGGATCTTTCACATTCTCAGTTAAATTAACTATTTGCAATTTTTGCTATGGAATATGAGACACATTAAAATCTACTTTAGAAAATTGTTCACAAAATTTTTTTTCAGAGGAAATACTATCCTTTAGCTAATTCCTTATTCTTTTGAGAACAAGTCTTTATAAAGACTACACATTTTATTAAGTTATTTTTGTCAAGTGAACTAAATTGTACAGTTTCTTCTTTTGAAAAATGGCAAACTCAGATAAAAAGAAACTATTTTCATATATTTTACGAGAATAAATATATTGTTTACTTTTAACAAAAATATTTAAGAATGTTTTTTGTCAAGAATTCAAATAAAGACTCCGTAATAATTACTGAGTTTCAAACAAAATTTACATTTCAACATTTCTAATATAAAATATTGAAATTAAAAAACACATCAAAGAATCTTTTCTTAAAAGAACTGAAAAGAAATCATCTCACTTTATAGTTGCTCGAATATAACATTTTTTTAAATTTCTCAATTTCACCAACAACTCACTTTTGGAAGGTCTGTTTTAGATCATGTTACACAGGATAATGACATAGTACTTTTGGAAAATTAAAATTGTCAGTTTTTTTTTTTTGTTTTTTTTTTTAAATCAGTGGCTTTCATGTTATTAATACTTATGCTTAACCTATTAATTTAATAATTAATAATTTAATCAGCCATACTTGATTTTGATTTTAAGGCTTCTGTAAAAGGGAAAACAGCTTACCTCCTGGAACAAAACATGCTCATATATGTCTCGTGTGTAAAATATGGGAAAGAAAATATGGCTGGTACAAAAGCTACAACTTAAGAACAACTTTATCTCTGAGCTCAGAACTTTTACGAGATGAATTTGTGGTTATGTAAATTTCTGAGATTCAGACACTCCATAAAATGAGCATATGCTAGAGAACATCAGAGGGAATCAGCAGAGGCTGACAACTAGAGTGTTTGCGCTTTGTGTGTGAATTGAAAAGAAGAGAGGGGACAATTAGTACCCCAAACAGTCGTACCTTTTTTGCTACAGTTTCC
Organism: Ascarosepion bandense; assembly: GCA_037127315.1. Classification (NCBI taxonomy): domain Eukaryota; kingdom Metazoa; phylum Mollusca; class Cephalopoda; order Sepiida; family Sepiidae; genus Ascarosepion; species Ascarosepion bandense. The sequence goes on from JBBBDQ010000434.1 coordinate 1,316,442, forward strand.
CCATGGATCTGAGGCAAGATAAAGTGATTGAAATGCTATGATAATAAACCACAAAGATGAGGAAATTAGTCTGAATGAACCAACATCTCTTTTAAAAGATAAAAAACATTCAGAGAAAAAAATGATGGCATTTGCCCTTGCCCCTTATTCAATCATTCAGAAAATATTAACTATAAGTCTACCCCTGCCATCAAAAATGATGGCAAAATATTTGAGAGGATTATTAGCTGTTTCCTTATGGGTTATCTCTCCTGAACATGACAAGAGGGAATATATATATATACTAGCAGTATAGCCCAGCGTTGCTCAGGTGTAATGAAAAGCTTTAAAACTAATCCATGGTCCTGGAGCTCAGACTATTTGGACATTGGCACAAAAGACTAAAAAGCAATAGTTGTTTCCAGTTAAAGTGAAACCGTAGGTGGAAAGAAAAATGAACGGATGTAAGTCAAATTTTGATTTCCTGGTATCGATATCAAATAAGTTTTTTTTCGTCGTAAACTGAATTTTAAAGGCTCAGCACACAGGCTCCTTTCGGACAAGCAGTATGGTTTCCGCTTCACTAGGTCTACTGCTGATATGCTAACGACCATTACCGAGTCTGTATACCAGGAACTCGACAGGAATGGTGAAGCCCGAACCGTTGCTTTGGATATCTCTAAAGCGTTTAACAGAGTTTGGCATGCTGGCCTTCTATGCAAACAGCGGAGCTATGGTATAACTGGACATTTGTTTGACCTAATCCAGTCATTCCTCTCTAACCGAACAATGAAGGTGGTATTAAACGGACATGCCTCCCAGAACTACCATACGAACACAGGTGTCCCTCAAGGCTCTATCCTAGGTCCTATGCTCTTTCTGATATGCATTAATGATCTCCCTGATTCTATAAGATCCCAAGTAGGTATGTACGCTGATGACACCACAGTTTACTCTCGCCTCCTACAAAAATCTGGTGTAGGCGATAAAGATAACCTTGCAGCCGAGCTTGAAAAGGACCTCCAATCCGTAGTGGACTGGGGTAAGAAATGGTTCGTAAGCTTTAATGCTTCTAAAACAAAGCTACTATCAATTAACTATCATAGACAATCGCACCTACCTCCCATTAGCATGGACCAGGCTTGCCTCCCAGAGAGTAAAACACTACGCCTCCTTGGTCTCACACTTTCAGCGGACCTCAAATGGAATGACTATATCGAATCCATTGCTAAATCTACTGCTATGAAAGTCAGTTCTCTGTGCAGAGCCCGGAAGTTTTTTTCCGTCTGAATCTATCCTGCACATATATAAATATAAATCTACCATCCGCCCCATGCATTGAATACTGCTGCCATATCTGGTCAGGTGCCTCTGCTATTCTCCTCGGGCTTCTCAACAAGGTACAGCGGAGAGTCTGTAATGTGATCGATACCGACTTGGCAGACCGCCTGCAGTCTCTCTCTCACCGGCGCGACATGGCTTCCCTGTGTCTCTTCTATAAATACTTTCACTGCCTCTGCTCTGATGAACTTAGATCACTGGTGCCCCCTAGATACAAATACACACCAGAAACTAGATTGGCAGCTAGATCCCACCCTTTTACAGTGAAACTGATAAAATGCAACCGTAACTTCTACTCCAACAGTTTCTTTTCTCGCACTTCCCAGCTGTGGAATTCCCTTCCACATGACTGCTTCCCTGACGGCTACAATCTCCAAGAGTTTAAATGTAAGGTCAATAGACACCTCCTAACACGCTAACTTGCATCTATTCTCTCAAACACTCTCACCATCTAACCAACCCTCATTCTCGGTACCCTTTCTATCACCCTCCTTCTAACATTTCCTATATCTAATCATCTTTTCCCATCACTCCCTCGTCCCTATGTAACCCCCTGCGCTACAGTGGCAGTGGAATGCCTTGCTCAGGGTGAAAACAATTAAAAAAATAAAAAATAAAAAAAATAAGTCCTCTGAGTAAATGGTATCATGGCCGAGACTAAGAACTACAATTATACCTACTTAGAGCCAAACCCAAAGCAAAAACTAAAATAAAAGGTTTGAAAAAAATACAGACATACAGGCAGATAAACAGACACACACAAGCATCTTGCCTTATTTATATATATATATATATATATATATAAAATCGATTTTCTGCACTATTGTAAGAACTGCAACCTTGAAACTTCTGAATATCGTTTCTTATGTCTTTGACTATGAGTGTATCAAATTTGATTAAAATCGGACCACTCGATTTTTTTCATTATCGATTTTCAATATTTATCAGGGGTACCTCAACACAAAACCTAGCTAAGAACACTCACAGACGCTTACAGTACAACTGTGTAAATTTTCAAGAAAATGGTGCAGCCGTTTCGGAGTCTATAGGTAACGGACACACACACAAAGTTCCATTTATTATATAAGTATATAATAAATATATATATATATATATATATATATATATATAAAAACTTATTTATAAATGGAATTTTGTCTGTGTGTGTGTCCCTTAGCTATAGACTCCAAAACGGCTGAACCGATTTTCTTGAAAATTTACACAGTTGTACTTTAAGCATCTGCAAGTGTTCTTAGCTTGGTTTTGTGTCGAGGTACCCCACAATAAATATCAAAAATTAATAATGGAAAAAAAATCGGGTTATAGAAGGAGTGGTCCGATTTTAATCAAATTTGATACACTCATAGTCAAAGACATAAGAAATGATATTCAGACGTTTCAAGGTTGCAGTTCTTACAATAGTGCAGAAAATCGATAATATATATATATATATATATAAAAGGCAAGATGTTGGTGTGTGTGTGTGTGTGTGTGTGTCTGTTTATTTGTCTGTATGTCCATTATACAAATCCATAATTTTTATCCGATTCTCATCAAACTTCACACAAATATTCTTTAGGCTGAGTCTGAGATCCAGGACCATGGATTAGTTTTTAAGCTTTCATTACACCCGAGCAACGCCAGGCTATACTGCTAGTATATATATATATATATATATATATATATACACACACAAATAAATACACAACAGATTTTCATATAAGAGGGAGAATTAACACACAAAAAAAAGAAATTCAGTTTTCAATTTAAGCTTTACATAAAAGAAATAAAATAAGTTGTTGTGTAGAACAAATAGCTTGACAGAATTTCCCTCGTTTACACATCACTGGTCTTTAGAAGGTGAAAAAAATTTATTCTAATAATGGTGATTAATTTAATTTTTTTTAAAATAACAACAAAAATTCTGATTTACCTGAAAATCCGACAGCACAGGTAATTTCATACTGATTACTTCCAGTAATGATCATTAAGAGAAGGTTGAAGCCAACCAAAAGAGCCCCTGACAAGAAGGTGAAAACAATCAACATGAAGGCGAAAAATTCACTTGTCAGTTGTCTTTCAAGCATAACACCTTTCGAGAGAAATGAGACCATGTTGTAATAAAGGTGCATGTCATTAAAGTGGCAGAAGGCCCCATAGAGGAGACGTTGCCACTCTTTGTGGGTCCACACATGGAAAACACTGATGCAAGCTTTTTCTACAGAAGGAAATATCGGCCGTGGAAGAAAGTAGTCTTCATAGTGAATAGCAACGTGGGCCAAGGTAGTGAGCAGGGTGATTGGTGGGATGTGTGTCCAACCACCAAGCTTCATCAAGTGGTCAAAGAGAAAGATAAGAATAAGAAGGGAGCCACGGTTCCTTCGCCCATCCATCTTGCGACAAGCTAGACAAAAAAAAAAAAAAGAAAGAAAAACATTGTTATTTACATTTTATAAACTTATTCAAACTGGTATCCTCATCTCGGCTGTTTTCAGTTTCAGTTGTATTCTTTAACCTTCTTCAAGTGTCTATTAATATTTTTAGAATATAAAATCAAACCTAACCTTTTATTTAGTCCAAAGAAGTAAACTGTTCACATTCTACTGGTCACAGATTGAATAAGGAGTTTCATTTGAAATGTCCAAAATATTATCAAATAAGACTGAAACATTGTGACTATAACCACTGAGATGAACACCACTGAAATAAACCAATTTCTAACAATGATAATTTCTTGCATCAGAAACTGAAAGAGATAATCTCTCAGCAAACTTAAAAAGCACAATAAAATCTTTAAATAAATGCTGAAATATTGTGTAGGCATAATCAAATAAAAATAGCAAAATATTACAAGAAATTAATGTAGTATTTTTTTTAACATTTTCAAGAGTTGAAAGTAAAGCTGGGAAGTCTTCAAAACAAAAACAGTGTTTGAATAAAACGAAAAAAAAAAAAAAGAATTATAAAATCTGAAAAACCAGAGTTACGTCCCTTGCTCATAAAATGGATTTCAGCCAAGTAATTTCGGCTTTAATCAATACTTTTTCAGTGGATATTTGCAGTTGAATTTGTTGCATTCACTTACATGCAAATACCCTTGGCAAAGACATTAATCCATAATTTTCCCCAGTTTTTTTAAACTATAATATAAAAAAAACTGGGAAAAATATATTATTAATTTTCATCATGAAGTAAGAATTTTTAAAAAAAGATACAGAATAAATATTAACAACATTTTTTAAAAGTCACTCATTTTCTGTAGTGTGAAAGGAAAGACAAAAAAAAATATGGACGAAATAAACAGGCGAGAGTAGCCTCTTTTGTTGTCTTCTCTTTCTTCATCTTCTTCTGACAACCCAAGCACGGTCAGCAAGAAGCAAAAACAAATCTGCCGTTCTCAAAAAAAAAAAAAACGGCTTGCTTTATACAGCCAAGGACCGAACATAATTTTCATGCGAATGACATGACAACGAGATTTCGTAATGGTAGCGGTTGCATTTGTGGCTGCAAATCTTTAATGTGACGTGGCACCCCATCAACCAGCACAGATTGCGGACTAATCACCTCCATAACACATCCAGTGCCGTATTTTGTCGTACATTTGCCACAATCCGCATGGGTTTTTGACCCAAATGACATCTTTTTTCAATCTACCTTCGATCACTTCTAGTTCAAGCAGCGGGTTGACTTCAATGCCTTTCACTCGGACATGATATCTGTGCAGTGTATCAGCTGGCACTGTGGACGGTGAAACATTATCTTTCGGGGTGACATTATACCAATAGATCACCTCCAACACTGTATAGCCCTTCCTGTGTGCGATGGTTTTGACGATTCTGTGGTTTCGGTCTACGATGCTGTTTCCACTCGTCGAGTAAGCACATCGGAACCACAGATGCACATCTCAATTGTCCGCAAATTTTTTAAAGTCTTTACTGGAGAGTGTAGTGTCGTTATTGGTCAGTATTTCTATAGGTGCTTGTATCTTGTCGGCACAGCAGCCGCCATATTGCAAAACCTAGAGGGACTGCAATCAACAAGCGCTAGAAAATTTTCACCATTGTGGTGGGTGATGTCCATCGCCAGTCTGCTCCAGTTGCTCTTCAGGCTCAGTTCTCCTTTTTCCCAGTGAACAGGTGCCGGATCAATCGACTGACGGGTCGTACAGGCTTTCACAACGGATTTAACGCTTTCTCTGTTCATCTGCAGTTCGACTGACCTGGCGAAGTACAGAGTCTATTTCACGCTTGGATGTCCACCTTGGTGATGGATAGTGGCCACCTGGTCCTCGTCCAGTTGTCTCCCTACCAGTGCGCAACTCTCAAGCACCGGTTCTCCTTTCTTGAGCAGATCCAGCCACCTGCACGGTACTCTGGTGAGATGATCCATACAGTTCTGACAGGACTGCACAAGCGTCACATCTATGGTCAATTCATATTCCCCCACCAACAATTGCATAGTGCCCAGTCGTCGCCTAACCAGCATCTCACCAGCTGCCCTTGTGTTCACCTGTACCTTCCCGGTCAAGGTGTCGGAAATTCACTGGTGCACGCACGCCAAATCAATAACCAAGTGCAATGTTGTTGCCTCCCACTGGAGGGCCAGATTTACTCCTTTAAGCGCCACATTGAAGTTGGCTAAATTAATATTCATGGCATCATTAGTCAGACGCAGCCAACACGCATCTTCAATGAGATTTCCGTTCGCTTCCAATGCCACTTCTGTTGCCACGGAACTCGCATCCACCCAGACTGTGATTTCATCACCACCCATGCACCAATCTCCTCCAACGGGATTCAGTTCCCATACTCTACTCAGCATCTCTGCTAGTATGCGACAGAGAACAGGATCTTTGATTTTATCATCCCATCCATTGGTTGCTGCAGTTGCCAGGCGCTTGACGAATGCAACTGCCACCCTGAGCAATCCACAAACGGAGAAATGCCTAACAAGTTTCCCCACACAACAAAAATACACACCGACATGTCAACATATCAGAGATCTTCCTTGTTTCCATCGGAGGGTGCCATTCTCTTCCCAGACTTGCAAGCCAAGAACTTTTGCTCCATCTCTCAGGCGTACCAGATCCTTGCACACCAAACCGTAATCCGAAAAGTGTCGTCGTACACACGACACAGAGACCAAACTTTTATTAATGAAAATGTCATCAATGTATGCTGATGTGGCACTTTCAATCGTGCAGTCTTGCGATGTGATGATGTCTATGATGGATTTCATAATGAGTGGCGTCACATTTAGCCCAAATCCTAGCCGAGTGAGACAGAAGCGTTGGCCCTAGAAAATAATTATTTGAAATGGCCACAGCACTTCGTCAACGTGAATCTGAAGATATGCATTTCGCAGATCCAAAAGCGACACATTGACTTCTTGCTGCCGCCACTTCTGTGCGCACATTTCTGCATTGGCAGTGAAAGCATCCCTGAAGTCATTCAGTTTGCAGTAATCGAGTACCGGACGTACCTTCTGCTTCTGCTCCTGTACAACTGCCATCAAGGGAATCAAACCCTTTGGGGGTCCCAGTCTTTCCTGGGTGTACGGAATCAACCAGACGTTCGCAATCCACTATTGAAGCTCTTTCTCGTATTTTACTCTGATACTGTCTGGCACTTTGTACTCTGCGACCTTGTCAAGCTGAACCGGCAGGTCTTTTCAGGTTCATTTCCTCCTGGTGATCTACACCCTCTTGTTGGAATTGAAGGAGACATTGAAATCCAGCTCCCTAATGCAAAGGGCTGCACACACCTTTCTTCCTTTACCCAATTCCAAATATCCGGCTGATGTGATTATCATGACTCCTAAGATCACATCGATCCCAAGCAGCAAGTCGTAACTGAGGGGCCTCCAATGAGTCACCAAAACGTTGACCTTGGCATGGCCCCCTCCATATGTGAGAATTGACACAGTCCCGACAACACAGCAGGCCCAGGACACTGTCAATCGTCTGAATTTCGATTTGTTGACTGCTCCATGTCGTGCATTGATTCGCACTGACGATCGATCGGGAACATCGAGTGTCGCCAAGCACCGTTTATCCTCAACCATCACGTTGACAACAGCCAATGCCACATTTACTGACCGACAAGGGGCAAGGGTTGCGACAACACCTTCTTCCCGGACTCGTTTCCTGAACAATTCTGTGTTATATGGCCTAAATTGTTGCAGCAATAGCAGCGTAGTCATGCTCATGTCCGTCGACTACTCCCGCCTGCTGCATCACTTCGGCTCCAGCAGTCTCTAGAAAAATGGTTTGGTCCACCGCACTTGTAGTACTTTGGGTCCTCCTGCGGTGTCTCAGGCGCTTTCACGGCTGCCGTGACCTGTTCCATGTATTTCAAGATGTTTCAGGCCCTGGCTAGCAATTCGTTGATTCCCAGTGTGTCATCGTAAAGACGCTCATAGGAGCTGACTGGTGTCACCAGGAATTCCTGCCAGGAAAGCGCATCCCAGTATGCGGTCCATTGCTCTGCCAAATGCCACCGCCAGCCTTTGCAAATCAACCAGGTAGACATCCACCGTCTCACTCGGCTCAAGCCGTCACCCAACAAACTGTTTCCAAGCGATGAAAGGGTCTATTCCAAAGGCTGTATACAGGGCACTTTTGATCTCCTCTAGGTCCGCATTGTCCCCAAGTTGTTGATATACAGCCTAAGCTTCCTTCGTGAATCTTAGTGGGATGACCAATGCAGGTTCTTTTATTTTGGACAACCTGCAAACACATTTGGCCTTCTCAAACCACTTGACGACAGTCAGGCCCATTGGGGAGCCGTGGAATTCTGGGATCAATTTTAGATCGAACTTACCCATCACTGAAAAATCGTTTGTAGTGTGAACGGAACGACAAAAAAAAAATGAATGAAATAAACAGGCGAGAGTAGTCTCTTTTGTCATCGTCTTCTCTTTCTTCATCTTCTAACAATCCAAGCATGGTCAGCAAGAAGCAAAAACAAATCTGCCATTCTCAAAAAAGCGACTTGCTTTATACAGCCGAGGACCAACCATAATTTGCATGCGAACGACGTGACAACGAGATTTTGCATTAACTGTCTGAGACCGCCTGGCATAAAATATGGATGCCACCATTTTGGTTATTTTTATCATGGAGTAACTGGATTATACATGATGCACAGACTTGTTGGCGTTTTCGAGGTAAGCCGTTTTCACAATTTTCCCCACATTTTCATTCTTTGCTTTAATCACAAGAAACACCAGCTTCGGGAAAAAACTACTAAATTTCCCTGTAAGTTGCTTTATGACAACCTTTTCATGTTTTTTCTTTAAGTACAAAATCAGTAATTTACTCATTTCGGTAAAAGAATTCTCTAGACTTATAAAAAACCTGAATCCCCAAAAAAGTCACTAACCAACATAAAATTCCAGTGAAGAATATCAGCCCAGAATTATCCCCCAATTCTAGCAAAATTATTTAACCGATGCTTAAAGGAGAAAGCGTATGTCCAGTTCTCAACTGATCCTCTCCCTTCCATTACAAATCCATTAGTATCATCAGTAAACTTTTTGAGGCCATTATCAACAAGAGGGTTGTGCGTTGTGGTGCAGTGGATATCAGTTCGAAACGAGAAATCGGGAAGCCAAGTTCAAATTCCAGTTAAATTCCTTGCATTCACTTACGCACAAATACCCTTGGGAAAGGTATTAATACATCTCTTCCCCATCTAGCTATGAGTCAAATAACAGGACAGATTGGGTTCTATAGCCTTGGCAGGCAACCAGTCTACCACAGAAAGCAATGGCAACCGACTGTGGGATAATCTTCTGCCCCAGTCAGTCATGTCTCTTTTGAGACATGATCGCCCAAAGTGTGTATCACGTATGGCACTTAACTGACTATCAACAAGAAGGTCCTCAAGCACCTGGATAGAAACAGCCTTTTGTGTGATGAACAGTATGGGTTTCAATCAGCCTGATCCACTGCTGACATCCCAACTATCATTACACACAGAATTAGTGAGGTGCTTAACGACACACATATCACAAGAGACATTGGATTAAATATCTCAAAGACCTTTGATAAAGTGACACAAAGGTTTACTACACAAGCTCTCCAACTATGAAATCAATGGACGAGTTTTCTCTCTTTTATAAAATCCTTTCTAACAGGTAGATCCATGAAGATAGTTATTTACGATCAATCCTCCGCGACCCTGACAATCAATGCAGGTATTCAATTAGGGTCACTTCTTGGACCAACCTTCTTTCTGATTTACATAAGTGATCTACCTAAAAATATACTCCGATCATTTGTAAGCATATATGTCAATGATGCACCTCCAAAAGTCTTGATGATCAGAGATTAGCAGCTGATCTCTCTTCAACTAACTTCCTTGTCGGGGAAAAACTGGCAAGTTACATTCAATGTCTCTAAAACCAAACTGGTTAGATTCCATTACCGCCAATCAAGCCCTGAACTTCCACTAATCATGATGAATGGATGTTCCTCGAGAAGGCCTCGTGTCTTGAGAGGATATAGGATATATCAATAGAGGATATTAACTCACACTTGACCTAAAGTAGAGTTTCTATATATGATCCATCACTAAAGATGCAGATAAACTTATCAACTCCCTATTCCACTCCAGTAAGTACCTGAGTCCTCGTGCTAACCTCTACTTTTTTAAGAGCCAGATCAGGCCAAAAATAAAGTACTTTTTCCCATATATGGGTAGGAGCTGTCCAGACCTCAATTTCCAGTCTTGACTGGGTTCAAAAGCATTTCTGAGATTTTATTAAAGAAAAATTATTTTCTTCACTCCAACCACTCTCTCACAGGCAGGATGTAACAAGATGTCACTGCTCTATGGAAAGTGCTCAGGCAGACTGCATCACCTGGTTCCCTCAGGTCTGACCTTCATGACTAAGACTTGACATATCACTTACTTAGTAGCAAACTGCCCACAATACTGCATATTCCATTGGCAAGAAGTAAGTTTCACTGAAGTTCTTCCCACAACACTATGGAACAAACTCCCAAAAGGATGTTTCCTCGATCATTACAATCTTGACATGTTCAAGTCTAGAGTCGACCATTATCTTCCCCGCTTATCCATATAAACTACCCAGCTAAATCACCCTCTACCTTGAGTAGCCCCCAGGCCTTGTACAGGTGAACCATATAAAAAAACAATCATATATCCACATTTCTTTCTTTCATTTTTGGATCTGATGAAACCTAGAAATGCGAAACGTAATCAATTCTAGTTTCAGTGAAACGTTTTTCCATAGAAATGGTTAAAAGTAACTAAAAAAAAATTTAAATCTCCTTTCCACTTTAAATACTGATGACAATGGAAAAAACCTTTCAGCATGTAGAAGCTTAATATTAAAAATAAACATTTAAAAATAACAATTATAAAAAAAACAAAAAACAGCAGATCAAGAAATCTCAGGTTCCATCCAAGATTTCTTCATTACTCAATAATTACACAGAAAGAGGAAAATTTAAATTCTTTGAAATTAAAATCAAATCCTCTTCTGGTGTAGAATCCCAGATTTATAAGGAAAGAGAAAATGGATTGACTGAAACAGAAATCAGCTTTCAAAAATATTCTTGAAATAGCTATTAATTTCATCACACAAACTATTACAACTGAGTTCAGTCCTCACTTCTAGCTACCGCTAAACTAAACTTAATTATTAAGATGAATTAGAAAATAGACGCTACACAAATATTAAGATAATTAGAATAAAAGAAATCAATTTCACAATAACTTGAGCAGAAAAGCTCACAAAATGGGTTTAATATCTTTCTAATGGTGTACAAAATTGGTAACTTTGGCTCTTCCCCACCCCCATCATATTTCTTTTCATCACCAAAAAGCCTTGTTAAACACTTTGCACCCTTGACAGTTTGGCTATATTATAACAGATAATTTAAGTTTAAGCTTTAAGGTTCACTTCTAACCTTGTTCCCACAAAATTATATTCTCTGAAGTACAAGTAGGATAATATTTATTCTCCCCACCACCTCTAAATCAATACCTCTCATCTGTTAAGCTATAGTGTCCATTGCTTTAACCTGCTTACACTAAACAGTCTTTCCTTTTTGGGGGTTTCTTTTCCCTATAAATTTTGTTCTGCTGTAATTTTGACTATGAATTTTAGCCCCTTGTCCAGGGAGGGATGTATTCAACATTACACACCTGTGTCAGTCACTTAAGAGCCAGACATGATACATGCTTAGGCAATCATGTCTCAAAAGAGACATGACTGACCAGGCAGAAGATTTTCCCACAGTAGGTTGCCATTACTTTCTGCAATAGACTGCAGCTAAAGAACCCAATCTGTCCAGCTATTTAACCCATAGCTGGAGGGAGAAGAGACAGATTGATACTTTTTCCAAGGATATTTGTGCAGAAGGGAATACAACAAATTCAACTTGGATTGGAACTTGGCTTTCTGATTTTTCGTTCCATGCCGATATTGACTGTACCACCCATGCACATTCCTATATCCCAAGATATACCCAATGTATTTTGCACAAATATGTGACTAAAACATTAGGGTTTAGGTTTTTCAAGTAGATAACATTTGTGGTGTGAAGAGATGAAAGGTGGTACAATGAGTATTGGTTCCTAAAGCATTTATTCACCAATACTTTTAGGAAAGGCATTAACCTACCACCCCCTGTACTAGGCCCCATCACCAGATATCTAGACACCAACATATCATGATGATTAATAAGTGAGTAGCTAGTGAACACCTGAACAAATCACTCTTCCATAACTACTTTACTTGCCCAGGTAGTAGCCACAAATCACCATTACCTCCTCGGTTGAAAACTAAATGCAATGCTTAAGGCTGCCATATGCAATGTTAAAATGAAGATTGAAAATCTGAAACATTGGGTCAAAAACCACCATGAAAAAATTCTATTCTTATTTGTTCTGGAAATTGTCTTTACTGTAGGATTAAGTACAAAACATTATTGGTTAAAAGTTAAAACAAGCAAATACTCACTGTGTGAATCTACCCGTATTAGAGTCAGTCTCGTAAATTAACACAGGGCAAGACAAAAATACCTCCAACATAATGGTAAGACATTAGTGGCAATGGTGTCTTACCATTATGTAGGAGGTATTTCTGCCAGACCCTGTTTAACCCTTCCTCTGCCAATTATTTGGGGAAAAAAACTTTCGGTTTTCAAGCAAATTTTGTAATTTGTTTTTAATATAGTAACTAAAAAACTGAGGCACCTTGAAGTACCTGAGCAGTGGCTAACACCTCTACCAGAGATACGAGTTGAAAAATTGAACTCATTTCAAGCTCAGAAGAGCATAAAAAGACTAGAGATCAACACATCTATAATATCACACATCTATAACCAGTTTTTGAATGTTATGTCTTGGACATGTTTATTTGTCTTTGTCGGAAAAAGACACCTTTGGTGAAAACATATACACGTCTACAATGGAGAAGAGGTTAATCCTCATGGTCTTTTCAGCAATACACTTGACACTGATCCATTAACTAATTGTATATTAAGCAATAAAGTTAACACAACATATACAACCTATGCTGTGACTTTTTCTTCACCAAATAAATTTTTTATACTAAATTTTCATCCAATACTAATCCCAAAAGATCAACATTGTAGTGACTGAGAAAACAACCCACCAGTAGCCAAAGCAGCAGTTCTTAGGAAAATGCTGTGAAACTTCCTCCTTACTAATGGAATACAGAGGAAATTCTGTATGCGGCATGGCGGGTTCCAGTTGCAAAGGTCAGAGCTGATGGAAACAAGGAATCTAGTGCACCATGGTGGAAATAGTGACAGAGAGGGCTGAGTTGCTTGCAAAATATCGCTTTTTGAAAAGGGACAGTATTATGGATAATAATTCATCACCCCAAGTCTGCATAGATACTTTTGAACCCTATCAAACAAGCAAGGACTGTATATATCATCTTTGCTCTGATCTGGGTCTTGTAAAGATAGAGTTCAGTTTGAGTTTTGCTTAACGGCATATCAACTTCTGTGGGTTATTTAATGCCAAAAAGATAGGGTTTTAAGATACATTTTTTTAATGTTTGGTTATAGTGAGAAGGTTGATTTAGTCAGATTTTGATGAAAAAGTTTATTATTATTCTTTTTTTATTTTAGAAAACTGAAGATGTCTTCCAGTTTTGTATTCAAAAATGAATTGCTGGTAATAATTTTTTTCCTTCAAAAATGTATATATTTCTATAAAAGTCTATGTTTATACTTTCATAGTGTTTTGACCCCAGTTCAGGGATAAACTATTTGCCCATAGTTGGGACCCTAACAGATGCTACCACTCCGGGTCAGTGTGGACCTGGGAACGACAGCAATTAAGAGGTGGTTTCATGCTCCTTCCAACCTCCCAATCAGAGGCCGTGCTGCCAGATACAGTTTATTGTCATACCCAGGACCACTTGTAAAGATAGAGTATAGAAGGGAGAGTCAGTTACGCACTGCAGCGATACAATGAAGCAACTATTTTTACAGCATCTTTACCAGTAGATCGGCTACAGGAGTTTGTGGTGGTGGTAGAATGTTACTAGTTTGCTTTTGAACATACTGAATTTTATAAGCCACTCCTTCCCCACTTGAGCCACTTAGGCTAAAAGTCAAAGGAGAGATGAGCTGCTAGATTCTGGTCATCAACAGCATAGATATTCACTAAGGATCAGTGCATGTTCTTAGGCAGATCATTAATATACTATAGAAAAGACGATAGGGCTGACCAAGGAGAGAACCCTGAGGAATGCCAGCTTTGATCTTATGTGATCTGAGGACTGACCATTAACAACTATTTTCAGTGACCTACCTCTTAGAAAGGACTTAATAATTGAAAAAGGTTATTCACGAGATTTCATAGCTAGAGAATTTATGTGGCAGCACCCGATGATCTACCTTGATAAAGGCATTTGATATATCTAGGGTGATGGTCCTCCTGATATAAAAATTGAGAGAAAACAAAATACTTATCTTGTTGTATATTATCTGAGCTTAATTTTACAAAGAAGTGTATTTTTATGAAACAGTAAAAACATGCAACTGGTCAAAGATAACAATTGGCGATTAGGCCTACATGAGGATGGCGTAACAGGGTCTGGATTTATATATAAAACCAGGTTTTTCCAGGTTGACACAAAGCAGATGAAGTCAGGGACTCAAAGATAACACAAGGAAGACATCACCCCCTCGTATGTGCGTGCTTCCTCTGACTACTCCTCTACACACAACCATCACTGCAGAGAATAAACTGAATATGTTAATATATTTTTTATACACATAGTCTGTCGTTATATTTCAAGCTGATCATCAACATTGGTTTGCAGGTTATACAGGATGTGCGTTGTGGTCCACTGCACCACAACGCACATCCGTTACTATCCACAATTGGGTGATGCTGCTCAAATGAAAACTTGTTTCATAATTTCTTTTAACTTTGCAGTTGAGTTTGAGTTTTGTTTAATGGCATATCAACACCTCTGTGGGTTATTTAATGCCAAAAAGGTGAGGTTTTAAGGTTTTTTTGTTTTTTTTAATGTTTGGTTATAGTAAGAAGGTTGATTTAGTCAGATTTTAATGAAATGTTTTTTGTTTATTCTTTTTTATTTTAAAAAACTGAAAATGTCTTCTAGTTTTGTATTCAAAAATGTTTTGCTGAGAATAATATTTTTCCTTTAAAACTGTATATTTTTCTATAGAAGTCTATTTTTACGTATATATTTCTATAAAAGTGTATTTTTATACTTTCATAGTGTTTTGACCCCAGTTTGGGGGTAACTATTTGCCCATAGCTGGGACCCTAACAGGTGTTACCACTCCAGGTCAGGTTGGACCTGGAAACAACAGCAATTAAGAAGTGGTTCCATGCTCCTCACAACCTCCCAGTCAGAGGCCTTGCTGCCAAATGCAGTTTACTGTCATGCTCAGGACCCTTTGCAGTTGACCTTCATATTCAAGTACCTAATAATATCACATAGAGGTCTTGTTTTGGCTAAATATATTTGTTGCAGGAAAGGGAGGGCATTTTCATTATATATTGCCAAAAAAGTCCTTGCCAGTTTTGATTTATTAGCTTAAAAAGAAATACAACAAATTTGACATGTGACAGTATCTCCCGCGGGGATACTTTCCCTTGTTTGGTTTAATACAGCGGAGAGAGAGAAATTGATATTAGTAATATTATTAGTTATGCTTATTGTAATACACGATGTGAGCGTATGTAAAAAACTATTTTAATACTATCAAATACTTGTAAAATATGACTAATAGAAAAATTAACTATTCTAATACTATCGTGAACTTCTAAAATCCGGGGAATATAAAATGTAGCTATTTTTGGGAAAGAAAAGGAGAAAATATAATTTTTCTTCTTTTGTATTCAAAGCGGATATTTTTTGGTAAAGCTAAAATTTTAGTTGCCAAAACAAAGTGTCAGAGTTGGTTTGATGGAGTCAGGCGGGGTTAAAGTCGTTCAACAGATTTTCCTGGGAACAGGAGTCTGTGAGAAATTGGATACGATGTGAGCTGGCGATATCTCATTCGTCGAGCTAACCCCTTCCGCAGATTGAGTGTGTGGAAAATGATTTCATTGGCCGAAGGCTAGATTCCCCGAGAGGATTGAAAAGGGTTATAAAAATCCGGACTAGGCGAGAAAAATCAGTTAGTTTGTTTTTAGGCTAGCTGAGTAGCTATCAGTCGAAATGTAACGACTGTGGAAAAAGGTTCCCAACTGAGTTTGGGGGTAACTATTTGCCCATAGCTGGGACCCTAACAGGTGCTACCACTCCGGGTCAGGGTTGACTTAGGAAGAACAGCAATTAAGAGGTGGTTTCATGCTCCTCACAAATTCCCAATCAGAGGCCTTGCTACCGGATGCAGTTTATCGTCATGTCCAGGACCCACTTTGGAAGCGTAGCAGCACCTTAAAAAAAGTGTAATGCACAAAAAGCATAGATCAATCTGTTCAAAAGCCAATTACCGTAGTAAAGTGAGCTTTTCTTACTCATATATGACACAATAAAGAACAAAATAGGAAGTGTGTGCTTTTTTAATCTCAATGTTTCACTTTTAGTTTTAAGCTTCTTCAGAGATCTGTTTAACGACAAGAAACTATTTCTTTTTTGACAAACATGGGTTTGTGTCCTGTAGTAAACAGTAAAAGTTATTTTTATTTTGGGAACCCGTACAGAACGAAGCGCGTTCTCACAAAGAAACAGTAAACAAAAAATACATCTATATGGAGGAGAGGTGATTTTCTAAGCGCAGCCTTTGAGAGATCTAATCTTGGTGATGTAATCTCCTCCAAACAAACCCCTATTGACAACGTCACAACATGAATTGTTTTCCAGCTTGTCCCCGTGGTTGATGAAATTTTACGCAAAAATGAATAAACTGAAAATATGTAGATATACAAGTCGAAGATTGTAATATTCAGCATTACTTTTCCTTCACAGAAGGAAGCAATATTCAAATGTTTAATCACTTACTCACTAACAACCCCGAATAACACATGCTGGCTCAACGGTAGAGGAAAATAAAATCCTAGTTAGTAATTTTACTCACGTGTGTTTTTTTTGTTTGTTTGTTTTTTTTTTGGGGGGGGGGGTAATAATTCTTTAAACTCGACGATAGCTAAAAATGATGTTCCATCGGGTTTAGCACCAGAAATTAATAGCCTCATGGCCAGATTTTCTAAGAAAACCCGTGTAGAAAAAAATAATTACGAGTGAATGACGTGTTCACGTAGGTAGTTGCACAATGTAAAATAGAATAGATAAAATAAATTATGCCGCACGTTCATTTGCAAAGAGACAGCATTATCTTCATTATTTTCATATTCAAATGTTTATTGATAAAAAAAAAAAAAAGTAGAATTATATTTAATTTTAAAATTCAAATGCAAAAAAAGTGTTTGCTTGGAAAGCCCATCTAAGGGGAGTAATTCAGTATTTGGTATGAGAAGATTGTTTCGGGCGCTAAACCCGGCAATAGGCAGAAAATAATTAAAATCAAAAGCAATCAAGTTTCTTTTTATATTTTTTTCTTTTAGCATAGTGACTACGACAAACGAATAAAAGAAAGTAAATGATGCCAACATCAGCCTTGTAAAGCGATGATACAATCCATTTTCATGATACAATAATGTTTGTATACGTAAAAAGTAAAACTTAAAAATGTCCATCACGCTTACTAAAAATAAATTGATAACAATAAATGGCTTTGAACTTTAAAGACTTTTTTAGGGCCTAAAATATGTTTAAATTTTTAATTTATTTTTAGGTTTTAAGAAAAAAAAGAATACTATTTTTTTAAAACGGAAATAATAGAGAACAAACGAACAGAATTATTTTCAATGCAAAAATACTGCAGTGTAAATTGTAATTATTTTTTTCTTTTTTTGTGTGTGCATTGAATTTGTCAACTCGTAATAAAAATTCAAAATATTCCAAAAATACTTTGTTGAATTTCATTAAAAATTACTGAATTGTAAAGAAGTAAAAACATTAGAAAACCTGTTTGCCAATAATCAAAATAAATAAAAATGTATAGACCAATAAAATTTGATACTTACATTGCTGAAGAAAATTAAGAATTACCAGGCAGACGAAAGAAATAACAAGAAACAAGCAATCTGACGTAAGTGAAAGTCCTCTTTACAATAGACGTCCATTACAATAGCTTAGAGTTATCTCCTCTTAGTTTCATAGTTTAACCACCTGCGCCACCTTGGACAAGTAAAATTCAGTCAGTTAAGTGTCATACGTGATACACGTTTTGGGCGATCATGTCTCTTTCGAGACATGACTGACTGGCAGAAGTTTATCACGCAGTAGGTTGCTATTGCTTTCTGCGATAGACTAGTTGCCAGACAAGGCTATAGAACCAAATCTGTCCTATTATTTAACCCAAAAGTGGAGGGAACAGACTGATTAAATACCTTTTCTTATTTTTGTGTAAAGCAAGGAATTCAACTGGAATTCGAACTTGGCTCCCAATTTGTCGTTCCAAGTCGATATGCACTGCACCACAACGCACATCCTTCAAGTAAAATTAGGCAACGTTTTTCTTTGATTTCATTGAAAAACAATTTCAAATCAAACCATAATATCTTTGTAGATAAATATAATTTACTAATACTTTTTGTTTCAAATAAATATGGCTTAAATTTATTTGGGAAATTAAATTTTTGGTAAATTTTCATTTTAGCTCTCGACGGCTTTTCCTTCTTCAAATTTATCCAAAATAGCATTATTTCTGTGCAAATGTATATGCTGAACTCAAATCAACAATTAGTTATTGAAGAAACTTACCTTTTTTTATCTAAATGTCCATGAAAAAACGAACTACATCGCAAACTTTTTCTCCCCTGTAACTCTCACGAAGTCATGTAATTAACTGCAGAATGACGTTCTACATAGGCAACAAATTTCTGTTGATTTTTGGTCGATTTTCTTCCTTTACTGAAACTTCTGGCGATGTACTTCCTGTTATGAAAGTTATGCAGTATTGTATTTCTACGCTTATTACTTTCATGATAGGAAATACATTGCCGGAAGTTTCAGTAAAGGAAGAAAAATGACCAAAAATCAACAGAAATTTGTTGTCCTACACAGTACGTCATTCTGCAGTTAATTACATGACTTCGTGAGAGTTACGGGAGAGAAAAAGTGCGAGATATAGTTCATTTTTTATGGACTTTCAAAGCAAAAAAGGTAGGTTTCTTCGATAACTAATTGTTGATTTGAGTTCAGCATATACATTTGCACAGAAATAATGCTATTTTGGATAAATTTGAAGGGGGAAAAGACGTCGGCACCTAAAATGATAATTTACCAAATTTATTTCAACATTGAGCATATCGTCTCTTACAGCTTACATAGCAACAAACTAGTTGAGGCTTGTTGTCGCTTGTTCTCGAGCGGAATAAAAGTTAAAAAGTGCACTCTAACAATACTGCCTCCAGATTGAGAGTGCTGAGGAGAGTATGAAGAGAAAACTCTCAATATTTAATATAGCTGTTGAACTCAAGTGGTCAGTGTACCTGTCTACCCATCCAAATGGTAGTGGCTTGGTCAGAGATCTTGTCACTGGTACTCAGTTGCACTTGAGTTATTCGAATTTTGGTTTGTTGTTGTTGTTACATTATCAGGGTTGTGGTTTTCCAAATACACAGGTTTTAGTTTGGTTGATTTTACATTCATTTGCTTATTATTAACCAGTACCATGAAATACTTAGACTCCTTAGAAAATACCTGAGGGGCCCAAAGTAGGCAGGCGTAAGTGGCTTCTTGACGTAATCTCACCTAAGAAAAACATGGTCACTGCTATAAAGATCAGCAGAAATGAAAACAGGTTTATTCACATATCTTGCAGGAGTATATGCCATGCTAGACATTCTGTCATGCAAGTTTCTTACGAATTTTGTCTAAGGAATACTTGTTGCCTGTGGGTCCATGAGTTGACCTGGTATTAAATAACAACCAAGATAAGGATATAAGTTCAAATGTAAATAATGGTAACTCCTCACTCTTGAAATTCAGGCAGAAATTAACCATACTACCCACCATAATAGTCCACATTTATAAATCTACCATTCGTCCATGCATTGAATACTGTTGCCATATCTAGTCAGGTGCTCCTTCTATTCATCTTGCGGTCCGTGGTAAAAATCCAAACAGGGATCCACAATGTAGGTGATCCTGATTTGGTAGCTCATCTTCAATTACTTTCTCACCAGCGGGATGTGGGGTTACCTTATCTATTCTTTTTCTAGTTGTTGTGAAGGGTAACTGTATACTGTTGCAGGTTAACAGGATCTGGCCTTGTGGTAGATAGCCCATTATAAGTCATAAAATGATTATAAAATCAAGAAAAGCAATTTGAGTTGAAAATAACATTTTTATATATACACATATCAATTAATGTTTTTACAGTTGAAGTAATAACTGGAAGTATAGGTCCAACGGAGGTTTAAATGTTCATGGCAAATAATAAGCTGAAAGGGAATTAATGCTTAGGAATGTGGTGAGCATGTAAGTGAGGAATGTCTTTGATGTAGTCGCTCTTTAGGTCAGTAAGTAGTTTTGAGACAGGGGAGAAGGAAAGAGGCAAGTGTAGTAGCCGCTTGACTTAAGTCAAGGGGATATTGATTACACTCTTCTCCTGAGGTCTGCCTGTGTCTGCTTTTTATATCTGCTTTTTGGATCACAGCAACTCGTTTGGGATTTCACGCTTGTATTTGATTCTGGGCTTCGCATTGGCTGATAATTAAAATTCACATAGCCTCGCGAAATGGAAATTTAATATTTGATTAATTTTTATTTTTCAACCGGAACATCTGCGTGAACCCAGATGCGCAACGACGACTTTTGGTCATTTTCCTTTTTGTCGTTATAGAGCAAACATCTGGTCCCTCACTTTTGCTCAGTATCACCACAGGCTTTCCTCTGTCTTTTCTACAAATATTTTCACAGCTTCTGCTCTGATGAGCTTGTTGTGTTGCTTGGTTTTGTATAATTATAAGATAACACAAACTTGAATTAATGACGTTTATTTTTTATATAAAACTTTAGGTTTTTACATCAAGTTAACAACCGTTAATTTTTGTGTGTGGATACAGGAGCAGTCTAGCTGAATTCTCTTCACTCTGGGAGGATAGTAGTCAATGCGCCTATCCCTTCTGGACTCTCATGGTCAACTGACAGGGTCTTCCTCTTTTCAAATCTCTCCACCAAAACTCCGTCTTTCACTCCTACTTCTTACTCCTACTTTTTACTGCTACTCCTACCAAAAGAAACCATTAACTTGTTTTGCCGCCAAATTTTGAATTCTTGGCGTCAGTGCGTCTACCTTTTTCTATTGTGTAGGGACCTGAATAGGGTGCCTCCAATGGTCTTTGAATATGATCCGCTCTAATCCAAACTTTATCACAAGTTTGAAGTTTTTCTGGGACATAACATTAT
This sequence comes from Ascarosepion bandense, assembly GCA_037127315.1. Lineage (NCBI taxonomy): Eukaryota > Metazoa > Mollusca > Cephalopoda > Sepiida > Sepiidae > Ascarosepion > Ascarosepion bandense. Next base: position 1,337,736 of record JBBBDQ010000434.1, read on the forward strand.
TAACTCTTTTGGTGAAGTCTCTCATATCAATTTGTGACATGGTTTTATGTAAATCTCTTGTGAACTTTTGAGTTATAGCCTCCTCGCTTGTGCTATCTATTAGTAGTTTAAGTCATTGTAAGTGTAAAACATTATTTACACTAATTTGAATTCAGATTTTGTTTTCTTCTTCATTGTACTAAATTCATAATAACAAAGATTTATGATTTGGTATCTGAAACTGAACCTCAAAGCTTGACACTTATTAAATGATTCATACATTTACAAATTACTTGTTCATTCAAAACTGGACACATATAAGTATATATCACTTGTGCTTTATTTATTTGCAATGTTTTTTGTGTCTTCATTTTCTTTATTTTTTCTCTCTTCCATTTGTTGAGAAAGCTGTTCATCATAGTAGTTAATAAGTTTCACAAGTTCTTCAATTCTCCTAAAGAAAAAAATAAAAGTAAAGAAAATCACTCCTCATTTAACAACTAGACAATTGCATGTGATAAGCAGTGACAAATGAAAATAGTAAGTTAATGAAAACAATCATGCCATCATAAATTTACACCTCACTTGATATGTTGTATTTGCTGTATTATATTTGGTGCTAGTTGACTATAAGAAACTAGCAGTATAGCCCGCGTTGCTCGGGTGTAATGAAAGCTTTAAAACTAATTTATAGTCCTGGAGCTCAGACTCTTTGGATGTTGGCACGAAAGACTAAAAAGCAATAGTTGTTTCCAGTTAAAGTGAAACCATAGACTGAAAGAAAAATGAATGGATGTAAGTCAAATTTTGATTTCCTGGTATCGATATCAAATAAGTTTTTTTTTGTCATAAACTGAATTTTAAAGGCTAAATAAGTCCTCTGAGTAAATGGTATCATGGCTGAGAACAAGAACTACAATTATACCTACTTAGAGCCAAACCCAAAGCAAACACTAAACTAAAAGGGCTGAAAAACAATGCAGACATACAGGCACACACACACACAAACATCTTGCCTTTTATATATATATATTATTGATTTTCTGCACTAGCGTAAGAACTGCAACCTTGAAACTTCTGAATATCGTTTCTTATGTCTTTTTCTCTGAGTGTATCAAATTTGATTAAAATCAGACCACTCCTTCTATAACCCAATTTTTTCAATTATCGATTTTCAATATTTATCGAGGGTACCTTGACACAAAACCTAGCTAAGAACACTTGCAGACGCTTATAGTACAACTGTGTAAATTTTCAAGAAAATCAGTTCAGCCCTTTTGGAGTCTATAGGTAATGGACACACACACACAGGCACACACGGACACACAGACAAAGTTCTATTTATAAATAAGTTTAGATTTAGATGTATATTTGACACAATAACCAATCAAAAGTGCACACATGCAAAAACATACATTTACATATTTTTTACATGCTTTCCCACATTATTGCATACAAGATGAAAAAATACAAGAATAATCATATACAATTAATTAAATACAATCAGTGACTCTCTTTCTTTCTTTCTTTCTTTCTTTCTTTCTTCCCCAACTCTCTCTCTGATTCTTTCTATCTCTATCTCTCACTGTAACCTAGACTGTCCTCCTTTCTCTTTCACTTTCTCTCTCTCTCTCTTTCTTTTTTTTCTGTTATTCTCTCTCTTTCTTTCTCTCTGATTCTTTGTATCTATTTCTCTCTGTGACTTAAACTCTCCTTCTCTCTCTCTCTCTCTCTCTCTCTCTTTCTTCAAGTCTTTATTTTTCTCACAGTTTTCAATCTCTCTCTCTCTCCCTCACTCTCTCTCTCCCTAATTTTTTATTTTTCTCAGATTTTCAATTTCTTTTTCTCTCTCTCTCTCTCTCTCTCTTTGTTTTCTCTTGCTGTCTGATTCTTGGTATCCTTGTTTCTCTCTGTAACTTAGACTCTTCTTCTCTCTCTCTCTCTCTCTCTCTCTCTCTTTCCATTTTTTATTTTTCTCACATCTCTGTCTCACACACACACACACACACACACACACACACACACACACACACATATTCTCAGTCAAATCAAGTCTGTCTGTCTGTCACTGTTTTTTCCTTCTCTCTCTCTCTCTTAATCTTTCTCTTTCTCTTTTTAATCCACTTTATAAAAGATCAAATCTTTTTCAAAATACTTTACAAATTTTTGTTTATTGAAATAATTTTTTAGATAAATGAAAATAGAAATACAGTTAAAGCGTTAAGTGGATAAAAGCTTTGATTCATTAAATATTAGCATAGTAATTGTGAGTTCAATCCCTGGGCCAGGTAGTACTGATTTAGACTTAGTGGAAACAGTGTGAGCAATAACTAAGCAAAACTAAATAAGAACAAGATGAGATGGCATGGTCAATAGAACAAGAACAATCTACCTGTGTAGATTAAATAAAAGGTACAGTTAAAAATTGTAATTATTATTTACATTTAGATTGTTCAAACTGTTGCCCTGATCTTTATTGTCATATTCATGATGTTTCGGCCATTGTATGCTCTTACCTTTTTCAGGATCTGTCTATATTTCTGAGATGAGATATTGTAATTATTTACATTATTCGGACTGTTCTCCTCATCTTTATTGTCATATTCATGATGTTTCGGCCATTGTATGCTCTTGCCTTTTTCAGGATCTGTCTATATTTCTGAGATGAGATATTGTAATTATTTACATTATTTGGACTGTTCTCCTCATCTTTATTCTCATATTCATGACATTTTGGTTCATTGACTGTTGTCTCCAAGGACATGTAGTCCAGTGAATAAAAGTGTTGGTTGATGATCAAAAAATATATTTTGAAAAACTTCACATGAGTCATACTGGGTATTTTAGCAAGCAGCATGTGACCTCGGGGTCATATTTTGAGTACACCTGATCTAGGAAAACTGAAAAAAAATGGACTTATACCATTAAATATGGTAATTTTTCATGCTGTGGTCAATTTAAATCTCAAAAGTGGGAAAGAAATGTTTACCGATCTCGAACCTTCACTCTTTGTTGTAAACTTCTGATTTCTTCCATTGCTTCATCAAGTCCATAATTTTTCTGAAAATGAATTAAAACTTTGTTCAAATATTTATCAATTGCGATATAAAAAGACAAGAAAAAAATTCTTAAAATAAAACTCATTTTATAGAAGTAACTGATTTTGGGGTTTGTAAATTAGTCTCTTTTGTGGGATGAATTAGTCTCTTTTTAGGAGAAGGTCATTAGTTTCTGTTAAAATCTAATGTGCATAACTTTAATGTAAGGAAATCGAAAGAAGAAAAGAAAAGATAAAGTTGTATTTTCTTTTTCTTATAAATTAGAAGCACAATTCCCGGCATTAATTAGGGATCAAATTTTAACAGCAGTTTGATTCTGGAAAACCAAAATATTCTAACCTTTCACTAAAAGAAATTTTTAGTTGTATTCTAAATCAAACAAGTTGTCAAAGTTTTGCACCTTTACCCAAAGAAGAGGCGAATCTTTTCAAGCTTTTGAAATAATAAAAAACTAGCAAAATATCCGGAATATAGTATTTGGGTGCTTTTTCATAAATCTCAACTAGACTTGAATTTTCATAAGCCAAAGGATTTGATATGTTGACTTTATTTTGTTAATCTCAACTATGAAGATTAAAGCTTTCATTTTAGGTTTTTTTATGATCCCAATTAGGATCTGATTCTCATAGTGACGACTAAGAATATCATAAATGAGCAAGAAATAAGGAATTTCTAAGAATAAACTAATAATTGTTCCTAACAATCAGAAAGAGACTGTTTAAATTTTGAGGACATAATGAGGAAAGATGTTTTGGAGAATGTAACACTCACAGGACATAATGAAGGTAAGGAAGAAAGAGTAAAGCAGTTAGCAATCTACTTGACATGTTTGTTCCATGGCTAGGGTAACAACTACCACAAAGAAAAAGTGGAGTCATAAAATCGAAAAAAAAGGGAGGAGACTGTGGAGAACCATGATTACTCACATCCTTAAAAGACATGATATATACAGAGAGAAAGAGAATATCTTATGATCTGAAATTCCAATAAATTTGTGAAAATTTTCTGCTTGAATTTCAGTACAACATTCAATCACCATTTTAATCAATTTAGCATTTTTTTTTTTTTAATTGTTTCACCCCAAGCAAGGCGGTAATGCCATTGATGCACAAGGGGGCTACATAAGAGAAAAAGATTAGATAGGAGGAGAGTAAAGAGAAAGATGAAAGAGCTACAGGGGGTGTCAGAGAAGGGAGCAAGAGAAGGACGGGAATACAGGTGTGATGACAGTTGCAAAGGTAGAGAGAAAGGAAAAGTTATACAGGGTGATGGTGAAAAAACTGGAGTCAAGTGGTTAAGAGATGGGTATTGACGTTGCATTCAAATTCCTGGAGGGTGTAGACATCAGGAAAGCAAGAATATGAAAGCGAGTTCCACAGGTGGAAAGTGCAAGAAAAGAAGCTTCTGGAGTAGAATTGTCAGCTGCATTTGGTTGATCTAACTGTGAATGGGTGGAACCCAGTTGCTAGTCTGGTTACACAAGTAAACTCATATGGGAGGGGTACTAGGGACTTAAGTTTGTCAAAGCAGAAGCTATGAAAATATTTGTAGAACAGACAGAGGGAAGCCACATCCCGTCGGTGAGAAAGTGACTGGAGTCAAACTGCCAAGTTGGTACCTATCACATCACTGATTCTCCTTTGGAGCCTGTCAAGAACACTGAAATGAACAGTGGGGGCACCTGACCATATATGACAGCAGTATTTCAAAGCTTGTGTGTGTCCACATCAAAGACTAAAAATTAAATAAATATACGTATGTATGTGAAATTATGTTATGTAACTGTGACCAAAAATAAATGCCTAAATATTACCAGCATATGTCTTATATCTTACCCAACTTAGTGGTCCTTAATGAAGATAACTAATTTGCATAATCAAATTTAGATCACAGCTTCAGAGTAATGAGAATTAAGTAATGTAAAGTAAACAAAGCGAAATCTTTTTAATAGAATATTTTGAAAATCTAACGAATATAATGATCATATTATAAATTATATATATATTCTAAATTATGATAATGTAAAATAGGCTTTATATGAAATAAATATTAGAAATAATGATATAAAACAGGCGGTAATTACATAAATATTGGAAATAATTATATAAAAACAGGCAGTATATGACATAAATGTTGGAAATGATGATATAAAAACAGGCTGTATATGACATAAATGTTGGAAATGATGATAAAAAAACAGGCAGTATATGACATAAATGTTGGAAATGATGATATAAAAACAGGCGGTATATGACATAAATGTTGAAAATAATGATATAAAAACAGGCAGTATATGACATAAATGTTGGAAATGATGATATAAAAACAGGCAGTATATGACATAAATGTTGGAAATGATGATATAAAAACAGGCAGTATATGACATAAATATTGGAAATGATGATATAGAAACAGGCAGTATATGACATAAATGTTGGAAATGATGATATAAAAACAGGCAGTATATGACATAAATGTTGGAAATGATGATATGAAACAGGCTTCATAAAAAATTGTGTAATGTACATCGTGTTGAACAGCCTTGCTTCCAGATCTTTTCATACTAACATGGGGGCCCCTTAGTGCTCCGTCCTGGAATATATACTGTTTTTAATCTTCATCAGTGACCTCCTCAGTGTCATCAGTTCCCAGCTATTTGTTTATGCAGATAACGCAACCATTCACTCCCGTCTTAGTAACAAAGACAGATTTGACAAATTCTACCTGGCAACTCCTCTTGATCTACTCCAAGAGTTTCTTTTCTCACACACTTCCCCACTGAAACTCCCTTCAAATTTCTTGCTTCCCTTTTAACTACAATCTTCAAAAATTTAAATGTAATGTCAATCGCCATCTTCTGTCTTCTTGAACCCTGTCTCTTTTTGTCTTTTCCTCAATCCTCTCCATTCTCAGTCTTCATTCCATTTCACTTTCACTCCTTGTATTCCCCCTGTGTTCTAGTAGCATTGTTGCAAGTCCACCCTGTGGAACTCCCCCCCAATTTCTTGCTTTCTTGATAACTACAATCTTCAAAAGATTTAAGGCAACACTGGTTGCCATCTTCTATCTTCTTGAACCCTGTCCCTTTTTGTCTTTTCCTCAATCCTCTCCATTCTCAGTCTTCATTCCATTTCACTTTCACTCCTTATATTCCTTCTGTGTTCTAGTAGCATTGTTGCAAGTCCATTCTGTGGAGCTCCCTCCCAATTTCTTGCTTCCTTGATAACTACAATCTTCAAAAATTTAAATGCAGTGTCAATCGCCATTTGTCTTTTTGAACCCTGTCCCTTTTTTGTCTTTTCCTCAATCCCCCCCTTTCTCAATCTTCTTATTTTCTTTCACTTTCAGTTCTTGTAACCAGCTGCATTCTACTGGTATTGTTGCCTTGCTTGGGCTGAAATGATTGAAAAAATAAAGATAAAATTAAGAGTATTCGTTTACCTCATATTGATGTATTCTTTTCAGAGTTTCACACAAATCTTTATCTTTTTCAAATGCATGATTTTCTGCCTGCAGATTGAAAAAGTAAAAGTTCCTTTTCACAATTAACATAGAAAAGGCACTAAAATAAAAGCAGAATATATTTTATTATAAACACTTATTATATACATTAACTGAATTCGAACATTTTCTACACTGACAACCGTGAATCCTCAGAATTTATTGCAATAACTGAAATGTATGCGTGAAGATGGTGAATATGACATTATCAGCAAAGTGACAAATTTTATACACGTTTTAATCATATATATATATATATATATAAGGCAATCTGTGAGTCTGTGGGTGACTGTTTCCTCTGCACGTCAACATTTTTTAAGCTACGTCATTCAAACTTGCTAGGGACACATATCTACAGGGAAGTCAGGTCAACACATACTTTTTGAGTTTAAGTTCAGCAATTTTCTCTTTTGCGCTTTTTGGCCAATGGAGCTGATTGTTTACATTTGCTACGTAAAACATCTAGTTGCTAAATTATGTCACAGAAATGAAATCACACGTGTCAAACACGACTAAAATATTTTTTATAAAAAAAATGAGCCTTTATATTTAATTTTTATTCTGACATTTTAAAAATTCATTTGGTCAACAGAAAAATGTGAATATTTTTTCCCGTATTTTTTCCCGTATATTTTTTAAAAAAAGTTTTTTTTTTCAAACCAAAACAAAATATGTAAAAAAAAAGTGCCAATGGTTAATTTAATTATTTAAGTCTTTTTTTTTTCAGATTTAATATTTCAAGTTAAAAATTGGAAGAAGAAAGAAAGGAAAGTTGTAAGACGAACCAATATGATAAAGTGGTTTATTTTATTTTATTTTATTTCTTAATATATATATATATATATATATATTTATTTATTGGTTTAATTTCTTCTCTTCAAAATGACACCCTGTCTTGGCCATATGTAGGAATACCAGTACGACCAAGCATACCCAATCTATAACATCGAATAGCCCAAGTGAAGCCTTGATTAATTACTTTTTCTGGGGAACTTATATAATGAACGACCTAAAGCTTGTAGCAGTTTTTTTTTTCTTTCTTTCTGGGTGCAAGCCAAATACTGATCATATTCAGTTGGGTTGCCTATTGAAGAAGTCTGTTGTTTATTGAGACCCGAAACTTCTAATGACATGGGAGCAACAACACTGACAATGCACCTGGAGTCAGCACTTTAAGGTGTATTTTAATAATCATACTTCAGAAAATAAAATTTAAAAAAATAAAGCTTCTTTTTTTTTTTGCTAAATATTTCATGCAAGAAATCAACTGTCTGTAAATGATTTCCATCTACTCCTCTCATTGGCATCTTCCCCTACTACTAAAATGTTCTGAGTTGCACAGGCAACACCGGGCTATGATGCTAGTATATATATATATATATAGCTGAATCTGCTGCTAGGGAGGTGTTGTATCATCAAGGTGGTAAACAATACACAGATGATAAAACAATATCTTATTTGGTAGATACAATATAATAGTCCATAGTAGATTGTAACAATATGGATGGTTGAGTTAGCAAGTAACAGTAGCTCTCATCTCACACTAATTTCCTCCTTCAACCAACTCACTCTTTCTATATATAAGGGAATCTGGTCACATGATCAAATTGTCACAACAGAAGGTTGGTTCACTGTGTAGGGTAAGGAAGTTTTTCACATCTGAATCCATCTAACACATATATAAATCTACCTTCCACCCGTGCATTGAATACTGCCGTTGCATCAGGTCAGGTGCCCCTGCTATTCATGTGATCAAATCATCACAACAGAAGGTTGGTTCACTGTGTAGGGTAAGGAAGTTTTTCACATCTGAATCCATCTAACACATATATAAATCTACCTTCCACCAGTGCATTGAATACTGCCGTTGCATCAGGTCAGGTGCCCCTGCTATTCACGTGATCAAATCGTCACAACAGAAGGTTGGTTCACTGTGTAGGGCAAGGAAGTTTTTCTCATCTGAATCCATCTAACACATATATAAATCTACCTTCCACCAGTGCATTGAATACTGCCGTTGCATCAGGTCAGGTGCCCCTGCTATTCATCTCAGGATTCTTGACAAAATCTAATGAAGAATCTGCAATGTAATTGATCCTGACCTGGTAGCTCAGCTACAGTCACTTTCTCACTGACGTAATGTGGCTTCCCTCTATCTCTTCTACAATTACTTTCAAAGTTTCTGCTCAGATGTGCTTAGCTTTTCTGGTGCCCCACTGCATGAATTTAGTCAATCTACTAGACTAGGTCACATCCTTTTACAGTGAAACCAATCAAATTTAATCATGACTTCTACTCTGACAGCTTCTTTGCTCGTACTTCCTGCCTAAGAAATTCCCTTCCGTATACTTGCTTCCCTGACAGCTACAATCTTCAAGAATTTAAATGCAATGCCAATTGACTCACATCCTTTCCCTAACAACCCTTGTATCATGTTCTTCTCCCTTTCCACTCTACTCTCATGCAGCCCTCTTCACACCAGTGTTCTCATCCTTCTCTTACCCACTCTCTGACACCCCTGTAACTTGTTCCTCATTCTCATCTCACCTCTTATGTAATCCCCTGCACACCAGTGGCAGTTCTTTCTTGCTTGAGGTCAAAGTGTGTTAATATTGTTCAATCAAAGATGAGAATTAGGTAACTAAGAAGTTGAAGATTCAGGTAACCCCAAATCTAGAATGTAGTTCATTCAGTACATTTATTTTGGTAGCTGTTGTTGGATGCTTACATTTTAACACTTCAGGCCACTTTGGGAAGCTGTCTACGACTATGAGGTAGTATTGTCCATTAATAGGTCCTGCATAGTCAGCATGTAGCCTTGTCCATGGCACATCCGTTTTTGGCCATGATTGTATTTTAATAACTGGTCCTTTGCTGCCAGTTGACATCCTCTACACTGTTTAACTATGTTTTCAATATATCTGCCCATATTTGACCAGTATGTAAATTCATGTATCAAGGATTTCATTTTTGAAATACCCAAATGGCCAACTTGAAATTCCTTAAGAATTTTCTTTAGTAAAGTGTGAGGTATCACAACTCTGTTTCCATACATTAGTATTTGTCTACACATTGAAAATGGGGATATTTTTACTTCTCTTTTGTTATTCCTGTTTTCCTATAATTGCTTCTTTGTCTTGTTAATAAAAACATAATTCTTGGCAGCCTTCCTTATGTCTTCCAGTGTTACCAGTAATTCTCGAATTGTATTACACAATAACACTGAAATCCCATTCTCTTCTTGCAATGCCGCTATAACATTCTCTTCCAATGGCTCTGAACATTTAGGTATATTAGACCATTGGCATTTGCCAATTGTTTTGAAGACAAAAATTCCATTTTAAAATCATAATTAATCAAAATTATGCCACAATGCTGCAATCTATCTGCTGCATGAATTAATATATTTTTTCTCAAACTAAAATTTGCTAACAGCAGTTATGAATGCCATGAATGAATTGGTGAAACTTTTCACAGCATAAATCACTGCTAGAGATTCCTTCTCAATTTGGCCATAATTTTTTCCATCGGTAGCAGTGTCCTAGATGCATGTGCTATCAGTTTCATCGATCTATCCTTGAACCTATGCAAAATTATGGCACCGCTATCATAGTCACTTGCGTCAGATGCAACGATAATTTCTTTTTCTGGATCAAAATGTGCTAACGACAAGTCCATCAATAAACATTCCTTAATTTTATGGAATGCCTTTTCACATTTTTCAGAATAAACCATCTAATGTTTTTCTTTAGCAATTCATTTAATGGAGCGCTTAGGTCATACAACTTAGGGATGTAAATACCATAATAGTTTGCTAGCCCCAGAAATGCCTGTAACTCATTTACGTTTGTTGGTCATGGCATATTCCTGATTGCTTTTGCTTTTTCTGGGTTCCATCTTCTACAATACCCATCAATAATCTGACTCAAATATTTAATTTTTTTGCATAAAAAAATGTTCATTTACGAATGCTCAGCCTAAAGCCATACTCCTGAATCCTTCCGAATACCGCTCTAACATGTTTGACATGTTCTTTTACATCCTGGCTTCTTACCAGAATATCATCTAAATAGGCTGTTCCAAAATCTAAACCAGCCAACATAGTGTCCATCATTTGTTGAAACAGGTTTGAAGATATTTTTAACCCAAACGGTAAAGGGTTCAGGTTAAAAAAGGCCCTTGTGAGTGTTGATCACTAGCAATTCTTCCTCAACTCTCAGTTGTAAATATGCATCTGAAAGATCAATTTTAGAGAAAATCTTACCACCATTCACATTTATCTTCTGGCGATGGTAATGGCCAGGTATCATCCTTTATACAATCATTTAATCTCATCAAAATCAGCACTGACTCTAATGTTTTTGTTTTCTTTCTTTTTGTAAACTTTTGGAGATGCCCACTTTGAATAATCAACTTTTGTCAGAACATCTATCTTTTCCAAGTGTTCATTTATTTGTTCCTTTTTGTTTTAGCATCATCCTAAACTTGAACTTGACTTCTGTTTTCATACAGAGTCCCAACCCTTCCGTAAATACTTGAGGAAATTCATCCCTTAACTCAGTATTCAGTTTTTCCATTTCTTTCAACATTGACTTCACTGCAAAAGGAGTTTATGGGTAATATGTCAATTATCTCTGCCATTCAAAGTAATATATTTGTTGTGGGGTCCTCCCTTTTCATAAAGATGGATTAGTCCAGAGTATACTTATACTACTGCTATAGAAGCGAGAATGTAGAATCCCACGTTTTCTCGCAGTAATTCCATTGACACTGTCAGCTCTCTGCCTTCAGGCAGAGAGCATTAACCCAGTCATAGCTCTGCTGAAGGGTAGAGTCAGGTTAAAAAGGGTAGACCCACGTTAAAAAGGCCTTGTGCCACATTTTGCTTTAGTGGGAGAGTAAATAAATACAGAATACCATGTTTTCCCAGAGAGTTAACCAGAGAATACGAGAGTCCAAAAAAAGATTAGCAGTCACTACACAGTAGTTCATAGTAGCCCTGTGCTCCACTCATTGAGAAGATTATTACGCAGTACCCAACAGCTTCCAACGTAGTACCATGGCTTCACCTCCAGAGACTTGTACATATACTTTTTACTAACCTGTATTCCTGGACTACTACTCTTCATTCAAGTCTGTATCCTTACGTTAATACACTTATTTTCTATCTCAATTACTGGTCGTTGTTCATTTATTTGTACGTGCCCCATTTCTGGGATCCACAACACCTGGACTACTAATCTTCATTCAAGTCTGTATCCTTATATTAATACACTTATTTTCTATCTCAATTACTGGTTGTTGTTCATTTATTTGTGTGGGTTCCATTCCCGGGATCCACAACACCTGGACGACTAATCTTTATTCAAGTCTATATCCTTATGTTAATACACTTATTTTCTATCTCAATTACTGGTCGTTGTTCATTTATTTGTGTGGGCTCCATTTCCGGGATCCACAACAATATTACACACAGCAGTTTACAGATATTAAAAGAAAAGAAAGCTGTTGATGGCCATGATCACTTACATTCTGATGGGTCATGGTATTTAAAAATAAAAATGGATACTGACCTCTCTAACTAATGCTTGAACGTCTTTCAATTCTTTTTCTATTAAACATCGAAGATTTTTCTCTTCACTAACTTCTTCTCTTAGGTTGATAGCTTCAAAGATAAAAGAATATGATTAAGTAGAATTTTTATTTTACTGTTTTCCCTTTTATTAAGAATATTAATTAATATTTAGTTGATTATGTTAGGCATGTTATCAAGTCATTCGGACATTAGCATTTCAACCATAAGACCAGAGTTCAGGTCTCACATTGATCATGAGGTCATTTCTTGATAATAAGGTTGAATTTTAATTTTCCTATTTATTTGAATTGCAACTGCACCCTAAAAATAGGTACCTCCACTTTTTCACTAAAATAAAAGCATTGTATGATGAAAAAGGACCCCAAACTTGATGAAAACAAAGGTTTATTGTCAAAATATTTATGTCATTACTAAAAGGAAAGACTAAGGTATTTTTTATTATTTTTTTATCCTTTGTAGAATGTTTAAAATTTTGTTTAAAATTTTTTTTTTTTTTTCATGAGTGAACCAATGATTACTATAGGAAATTTAACATCCTTTGCTGGGAAAAAACACATTGGTTTGGAAATTCTTGTAAAAATCAAATAATTGCCAGATTTTAATGGAATTTTCAGTACATATTTACAATGAATTAAATTATTTTTTGAATATCTTTTTAGAAAATATTGGCAAAAATATTTTACAGCTGTTAGTTACCCTTATTTAATTTTAAAAAATTTTGAGAAAATAATTTTTGGTTGAAATATTTTTTATATTAGTCAAAAGTAGAATTCCTTGAAGAATGTAAATTGTCAATTGTTTTTCAAACAGTTACTCATTTACTGAAAATCTGCACCAAATAATAAAAGAAAAAATGCAATAAAACTATGCTATTATTTAATTAGAAAACTTTTTAATCACTTTTATAAATAAGATATATTAAGGACACCAATGTCTTAAGAAAAACAAATTTTTCAATGAATAATGAACTTTTACAAGAATTGTTATTATTTTTTAAATTTTAATTATTTTAATTTATAAAGTTTTTAAAGCCAAAACAAAATATGATTATTTCTAAGAATCAATTGTGTTTGTTCCTCAAATAAAAAAGGAAATGAAATGTCATCTATAAAAGAACAATAAAATATTTTTTAACACCCAGATTAATTTAGAAAATAACTCTTTTTTTAGGTGATATATGTAGGTCAAGAATAAAACACTGAGGATTCCCTAGAGATTCAATAACATTAATGGAAGATAGGTATTATTCATAGAGGAAAAAATGAAGACAAGGTGAAAATTGCAAGAAGAGAACATTAACATCTTTTGATACTGAAGATATTAATGAGTATCTCTGGTTGTAAATTCCCCACAAAACTTTCTTATTCTCAATTCAAATTCAAAATGAGAATCAATATCAAGCAGACTTACTTTTCATTTGAAATAAACTTTGTATATTTTTAATGGCTTTAACATTTTTCACTCTCATCTCTGCAGAAAATGCTATCTTTTTTGTTAGCTGAGCAATCTTTTCATCCTTTTGATCCAATTCCTGTAAATAAATGTTCTCAAGCATTATGTCTTATGTTGAGCTGTAATAACTGGTTTTTAACATAACTATCAGTATTTGCTGAACTTAGTTCAGACTGGCATAAGAATACAGGTGAAGAACACCTAGTGAGAGTCATACTCACTAAAGTCTGCTAAAATAGCTAACCAAACATTCACAATCACATGTCCAATAACCCATTATGGTCATACAAGTACCACACCTACTGCAGCTGGGGTAACAATAGTGTTTCCAGATTGTCTAACAGAGCCCAACCTTCTCCAAGTTGGTTTGAATTCAGTTCTCTTTATCCAACCAAAGCTATAGAACCCAATCTGTTCTGCTATTTACCCCTAGCTGGTAAGGAGGAGAAGAGATAGATTCATATCTTTCTCTAGCATATTAGCACATAAATGAATTGTAATGAACTCGACAGGAACTCAAACTCAGTTCTCCAATTCCTCTATGTGAGCCACAATCCATTATTCCCCAATGCTTAACTAAACATTACAACATTGTAAAGTGCTCTTGCATAACTACTGCTGTTACAATGTGTGATATTTAAACAATCGATATATATAAAAGGCAATCTGTGAGTCTGTGTGTGACTGTTCGTTATGCACGCCTACATTTTTTAAGCAATGCCATTCAAACTTTCTAGGAACACATATCTACAGGGAAGCCAGGTCAACATGAGTTTAAGTTCAGCAATTTTCCCTTTCGCACTTTTTGGCCAATGGAGCCAATTGTTTACATTTGCTTCGTAAAACATGTAAGATCTAAAATGGTTGCTGAATTATGTCACAGAAATCAAATCACACGTGTCAAACACGACTAAAATATTTTTTATAAAAAAAAAATGATCCTTTATATTTAATTTTTATTCTGACGTTTTAAAAATTCATTTGGTCAACAGAAAAATGTGAATATTTTTAGTCAAACGTGACTAAAATATGTTTTATTAAAAAAAAAAGACGAGCCATTATATTTAATTTTTATTCTGATGTTTTAAAAATTCATTAATAATAATAAATTGTAAACACAAATTCTACTCCAGCAGCTTCTTTTCTCACACTTCCCCCATGTGGAATTCCCTTCCATTTACTTGTTTTCTTGACAGCTATAATCTCCAAGAATTTAAATGTAAAGTCAATAGTCATCTCCTATCTAAACTAACCTACATCCTCTCTCTCATGCTCCTTTCTCCATCCACCCCATTCTCAACAGTATTCTCATCCTTCTCTTACCCACTTCCTGATACCCCTTATAACCTGTCACTTTTTCTCATAACTTTCCTCCTACGTAACTTTCCTCCAATGTAACCCCCTGCAAAACAGTGGCAGTAAAATGCCTTGCTTGGGGCGATATGATTATAAAAAATAAAAAAATCATGAAAGAACTAAAAACGGTTTCTGAGTCAGAGGATTTATGCATCCTTTTGTCTAATAAATTAATGCTTTGAAAATAAATATTTAATGTTTTTCAACCAACAACTCGTATCTCTGCCAACAATAAAAAATATGCTTTGTGCTATATTTGAAGGTTTTTTAAGCAAAGTTTCTAGACCAGATAAGGCAGTCACAAACACTAACAGACAGTAACAGTTTCACAATGCATCAGCCTAAAAGAAAATCCCTTACTCATTCACTTATCTTCCTCGCCAAGCTGCATGACACTTACACTTTCCTCCTCACTGACTTCCTTGCCTCTCCTTTCTCACACATGCACAAAAACAACTTAACAAACAACTACAAACCAGGACTGTAAGAACTTTAACACCTGTACACGCTCAGAAACGTTTTGTTGTAAAGAAACAAAAATAAGAATATCTTATACTTTTATATTTAAACACCTTTTTCACCTTTTCTTTGTTGTGGGTTGATTTGAAGCTGTAGGGTGATGTTTAATGTTTATTAATTCAGCCTTGTGTCAGACATAACTGAACTTCCTACAACTTAGGATTATTTCATTATCATCAGAAGGTTGAAGATTGGAATGTGTGGATTTTGTAGAAGAATAAAAGTATACCTTTTGCATGTTTGAATAGAAATTTATTGATAAAAAAAATAACATGATTTGGTAGAAGTTAAAAGTTCCAAGAGAAATAGTATTAAGAGGTTAAGGGTATCAAGAGAGTTCGTAGTAGTAACTTGTTGGAAAGAGTTTATGTGCACGTAGGCAGAAACGTATGTAGGTATGTATGTATGAGCGCTTGTTGTTGGGTAGGAGTGTTTTTGAAGTATTTGCTCAGCCTTGAAGGGTTACGTGCAGTTATCAAGTAGATGGGTGAACGATGAAGAGGAAGAAGGTGAGAGGTGAGAAGTGAGAGAGAAAGAGAGGCAATAATAATAATGATCACTTGACATTTGTCAAGGGTACATGTTAATTGCTCGTCATCTTAAGTCTCTGGCGAGGCAGTCAAACTTTGCCTGTCTTTTATTTCTTTTGGGAATTCACTCCCGGATGGGATACTGGCCTTTCCATTGGATGACGAACATTTTGCATCGAGGCATGAAGTTTCGTGAGTTTTTGTGTGTGTTAAGCAAAATTTGTATATTTGAGAAAATTTGTTTATTTCTAACTATGAATCAGATTTTAATTTTTAAATCTAGAATTTGTTTTGTTCTTTACAGATTCTAATCTGCAACAGTTATTATGTAAGATTTTTAACATTGCATTGGAACAGATTTACAATCTTTACAGTGTCTAACAAATTTGAGACACATACCTGCAAAGGATGTGCATTGTGGTACAGTGGATATCGGCTCGGAACGAGAAACCAGGGAGCCGAGTACGAATTCCAGTTGAATCCATTGTATTCACTTATGCGCAAATACCCTTCAGAAAGGTATTAATCTGTCTTTTCCTTCCAGTTATGGGTTAAATAGCAGGACAGATTGGGTTCTATAGCCTTGGTCGGCAACCAGTCTACCACGGAAAGCAATGGCAACCTACTGCGGGATAATCTTCTGCCCAGTCAGTCATATCTCTTTCAAGACATGATCGCCCAAGCGTGTATCACGTACGGCACTTTAACTGACTGACCTGCATCAAATTTTGTGTGAAACACAACACAACTTTAAGTGTGATTCTTAAAAGTTTCATCAGGTTTTTTGACAACCATTCTTGAGATTAAACATAGACTTTTTGCCTGACTCACAGTCAAGTGCCAGTTCAAGATGATCTTGATCAATCACCAGCAAAATGTGGGAAAGAATTATGAACTCATTCTTGAAAATTGTGGCTGAACAATTAATATGTCTAAGTGAGGACTATCCTTTTTTTAACCTTGTGGACTGGTGGGGGATGTATGTTGTAGTACAGTGGATATATACTCAGAACGACAAATCAGGGAGCCAAGTTCAAATTCCAGTTGAATTCCTTGCATTCACTTACACACAAATACCCTTGGGAAAGGTATCAATCTGTCTCTTCCCTCCAGTTATGGGTTAAATAATAGGATAGATTGAGTTTTATAGCCTTGGCTGGCAACCAGTCTACCTAAGAAAGCAATGGCAACCTACTGTGAGATAATCTTCTGCCTGGTCAGTCATGTCTCTTTCAAGACATGATTGCCCAAAGCGTGTATCACGTATGGCACTTAACTGACTGGACTGGTGCTACAAAATCACAAACTATTACCATTAGAGATGAATGGAACAGATACTACACTTTGAATCTAGTCTGATGACCACTGGTGAAGAAAAGCATAATCTAAGCTTATTTATAAATGGAACTTTGTCTGTGTTTGTGTGTCTGTGTCTGTGTGTGTGTGTGTGTGTGTGTGTGTGTATCCGTTACCTATAGACTCCAAAATGGCTGAACCGATTTTCTTGAAACTTTACACAGTTGTACTATAAGCATCTGCAAGTGTTCTTAGCTAGGTTTTGTGTCGAGGTACCCCCAATAAATATCGAAAATTGATAATCGAAAAAACCGGGTTATAGAAGGAGTGGTCCGATTTTAATCAAATTTGATACACTCAAAGACAAAGACATAAGAAATGATATTCAGAACTTTCAAGGTTGTAGTTCTTACAATAGTGCAGAAAATCAATAATATATATCTATATATATATATATATATAAAAGGCAAGATGTTTGTGTGTGCATGTCTGTTTATCTGCCTGTATGTCAGTATCTTTTTCAGCCCTTTTATTTTAGTTTTTGCTTCAGGTTTGGCTCTAAGTAGGTATAATTGTAGTTCTTAGTCTCAGCCATGATACCATTTACTCAGAGAACTTATTTAGCCTTCAAAATTCAGTTTATGACAAAAAAACTTATTTGATATTGATACCAGGAAATCAAAATTTGACTTGCATCCATTCATTTTTCATTCAGTCTCCGGTTTTGCTTTAACTGGAAACAACTATTGCTTTTTAGTCTTTCATGCCAATGTCCAAAGAGTCTGAGCTCCAGGGCCATGGATTAGTTTTAAAGCTTTCATTACACCTGAACAACACCGGGCTATACTGCTAGTTTGAGTATAACTTGAGTATCACTGATTACTCAGTCAATGAATGCAAAATGTTTCCTTAGAAAGAAATGGTTAATATTACCGTTAACATTAGAGATGAGAAGAACAGATACTACACTTTGACTCCAGCCAGTAGCCAGGGAATGGAGAAAAAGCATAACTTAAGTAGCATTGGCTTTATGCTCAATGAATGCAGCATATTTCCTTATAAGGAAACAGTTAATATTATCATTAGGTTTCTCATATGCTTGCAGTCATTTTATAATCTACCACAAGAGTTTTGACTTGAAACTTTCTAATACCAACTTTTTTCAACTGGATTCATTAACTGTAATATAAAACCAAATGAGGTTTGAGTGCAAGTAACAGTCAAGTATCCAAGAATGAACTTTTCTTTGCTATCCTCCTAATCTTCCTTTCCAAGAAAGGTTAACATGACAAAATATTCCTACTAGTTTCTGCAGTGTATATATTTGAACACTTTTGATATCTGCAATAGATTGACAGACAATTTTATTTATCTAGCTAAAGAAATAAGGCTTATCTATCTAAATATAGAATCCACCAAAAATGTATACAAACTTCAGAAAAGGAAAAACTTGTCTTTTCAAGTTTTATCAAATTGCGATAACACTGTTTACTGTAGTATGATACTTTCTTGACAGATGGCATTACTCTCATGGCCGTAACATTAACAAGTGATGTCTACAACATGCTGCATTCAGTACCTCACTTTCTATTTTTTTTTTTAAAGAACATTTCTGTTGTAGCAAAATCTTTGTTGCCAAGTTGTTGTTGACCATTGTGGTGGGTACAAAATAAAAGTAACTCCCTTTTATTAACTGTTTTCAAATTCACGAGCCTGTGTGAAAATTTATTTTTGACCGTTAGAAAAAGGAATTGGCTCTGGAGTGAAGAAAAGATCAAAGGAAAATTAACAAGCCTTTGTGAAAATTTATTTTGACCAATAGAAAAAAGGAGCAGCTTACAAACTGAGAAAAAGTAACGAGCTGATGTTAAATCACTTTCTGATGCATATAGGCAGAGAAATTCAAATCAAGCAGAAAGAGAAAAGGAAGGCATAGTTTCACACATTTGAACAATGTCAGTGCCAAATTACATGCTGATACATCATCAGCCTCTAATGAGAGCAGGGTAATTTTGAAGAACTCTATTCAACACCTAAGCTAAGTACCTTAAAATATATCTTTTTATTCATGTTGAATACAACCAAATAACTTTTAAGTTAAAAACGAACTCTCTCAATTTGTTATAAGTATTTTAGAATATAACTTTGTGTCTGATGATTTAATATGAACATTCTCTCTTTTTAACAATTAATCAAAACTACAAACCTTCAATGTTTGATTACTTGTTCTGAAACAAACTATTGATATCTTCAAATGTGTGAATTTGTAAGTAAATTCCTTACCTTGTTTTGTTAAAAATAACATGTGAGTTTCCTCATCATTATCCCTACATACTTCACTATGCAATGTGCCTGAGAAACAGGAGTAAGCAATAAAAGTAAGTACTCTTAAAAGAGCTAAGTGGAACATTTGCATCCCAAGATTATTGAATTAAATTAATAAAGATATTTCAAATCAAAGAATCAATTTTTGTGAGTGGTTTCAACAAAAGGTAAGCAAGAATGAAAAGCTGACGAGAAAGATGAGTAGAGCCTGATGATGTACAACTTAAGCTAAATGGAACTGTGAACAACCATAATTTTGTGGGCACCAGGAAATTCTCACATGCGTGTGGACAAAGCAGCCAATTTACTGGGTGTCAATGTCTAGTGTAGAGTGACATTTAGAAGTTTAATAGAACCTTATTTCTTTGAATAAAAGCCACATTTACTCAACTTAGGTTGAGCCGGCTTTGTCCCCGACGGAGAAAGTCTCAGTGGGATTCAACGTAATATGACCGTAAGACAATTTCTTTGAATACAGTATTATTAATGAAGCTTACCTAGACATGCTACACACATCCATATAACCTGCCATACATGACCTTTATGTATAGAAATGATGAATTTTTCTTTTAACAAGACAGCACATGGCCACACTAGCAGCTAGGATGAAGAGGTGCAATCAAGTCCCCCCACATTTTACTGCTTTAACACTTGCATGGCCCTGGGTATGACCCTAACTGCATCCGGCAGCAAGGCCTCTTATTTGAAGGTTGTGAGGAGCTTGGAACCACCTCTTCATTGCTGTTGTTCCCAGATCCACCCTGACCCGGAGTGGTAGTACCTGTTAGGGTCCCAGCTATGTGCAACTAACCCTCAAACTGTGGGCAGAACAAAGTATAAAAATAGACTTTTATAGAAAAATATTCATTTTTGAATGAAAAGTATTACTAACAATACATTTTTGAAGAAAAAAATTATTGCCACATACATTTTTTAAGGAAAAAATTGCCATGATACATTTTTGAAGGAAAAAAACTATTACCAGCAAAACATTTTTGAATACAAATTTAGAAGACATTTTCAGTTTCTAAAATAAAAAACATTTCATCAAAATCTGACTAAATCAATCTTCTTACTATAACTGAACATTAAAAAACCTTAAAACCCCACCTTTCTGGCATTTAATAACACACAGAGGTTGATATGCCGCTAAACAAAACACAGACTCAAAGTAACACTTGCAAACTTTTACTTATGGGGGACCCTAAAGGATGTATATTGCAGAAAACTAACTACATTGGCAGCCCTTAGAAAAGAAATTTAAAAAGCATGTGCAGTAATCTTACTGGACACTTGGAAGAATGTTTCCAAAGCAGTAGTTTACTACACTAATAAATACTTGGAAACTAAAGACCACAATTTTGAAAACCTCTTTTCATTGAAGAGTTTTTGTTTTTTTTGTTTTTTTTTAATTATCTCACCCCAAGCAAGGCATTCCACTGCCACTATTGCGCATGGGGCTACATAGGGAAAGGTAAAGAGAAGGAGTGGTTAGACATAGGGAATGTCAGGAGGAAGGTGACAGATGAGTAAGGATAGCGAGGATGAGGGTTGGGCAGATGGGAAGAGTGTTTGATAGAATGGGAGCAGGTTAATGTGTTAGGAGGTGTCTATTGACCTTACATTTAAACTCCTGGAGATTGTAGCCGTCGGGGAAGCAATTGTGTGGAAGGGAATTCCACAGTCGGGAAGTGTGAGGAAAGAAACTGTTGGAGTAGAAGTTGCGGTTGCATTTTATTGGTAAAAAGGGAACTTGTGTTAATCTTGTGTCGTATGGATAAATTTAATATTACAATATCTATACATGTTTTTCAATTCTTGAAATGTGTATACATTTTTTGGCAGACTCTGTGTTTATCTCCTAACCATAGTGACATCACTATTTAAGGAAGATGGAAATAAAAAGAACACTTACACTTTAATTCAGCAAGAGATAACAGAAATTTCTGGGTACATAATTAAGATCTTTCCTTTTGCAGAATTTGACACTCTTAGAACATACTGAAGTCAAGATAGAGACGGAAAAACAGCAAATAATCTACCTAATGAGCAGGTGTGTATTTTGATGCAGTGGATATTGGCTCAGAATGAGAAATCTCTCTCTCTCTCTCTCTATCTATCTATATATATATATATAGTCATCCGCAGACAGATCTGTTTTGCTGTATCACAGCTTATCAATACGGTTAGACATCCAATTGCTTTTTAACCCAGGATTGAAACCCAACCGAATTGGCCTCAGTCAGTGATTCTACCTCTAGGCTATGGGTGCTCAGTAGAAGAAGGCAGACTTTTAGTGTATGATGTATCATATGCTAATAGCCAGAGTGCTCTAATTCATTACTGAATGAGTGATGCATAGATGCTAGAGTAGCTACTGTTTTTCAAAGTCTACCATTCCTCCAGAGTGATCAACATAGGAGAGAAAGATAACTCTTGACATGAACAGTTTAAGATTGTAGTAAACAGGGGAACGTCCTCTTGGGAGTCTGTTCCACAGAGCAGTTGTTCACAAGAAGAAGCTGTTTGAGTGGAACTTACTTCTTGGCAATAGAATACGGAGGAAATGTGAGTGGTTTACTACAATGTTAATGGTATGGCAGGTCGTAGCTGTGAAGGTTAGACATGGCAAAATCAAGGAATGTAGTTCGTCCAAACATTTTCCATGGAAGTAGTGATAGAGCAGTGAGGTATGTATCTGGTTTATCTTCTTGCTTAACTTAGCCTAAGCTATTCAGCTTATTATCAATTTAACAATATTTATATATATTTTTTTTTTAATCATATCACACCGAGCAAGGCAGTAACACCACTGATGTGCAGGGGGCTATGAAAGAGTGAAAAGATTGGAAAAGAGAAAGCCGGAAACCACATCCTAAACAGGGAACAAGGGATGAGCCTCTTCACCTGTTCAATAGACGTGGGTGGAGTGTGAACCAAGTGATAGTTCAGTCTATCTACTCCAATTGAAAAAAAAAAGAAAAAAGTAAAAAGATTGGAAAAGAGAAAGCCGAAAACCACATCCTAAACAGGGAACAAGAGGTGAGCCTCTTCACCTGTTCAATAGACATGGGTGGAGTGTGAACCGGGCAATAGTTCAGTCTATCTACTCCAATTAAGCAATAGTTCAGTCTATCTACTCCAATTGGCAATAGTTCAGTCTATCTACTCCAATTGGCAATAGTTCAGTCTATCTACTCCAATTGGCAATAGTTCAGTCTATCTACTCCAATCAAGCAATAGTTCAGTCTATCTACTCCAATTAAGCAATAGTTCAGTCTATCCACTCCAATTGGCAATAGTTCAGTCTATCTACTCCAATTGGCAATAGTTCAGTCTATCTACTCCAATTAAGTCTATCTACTCCAATTAGTCTATCTACTCCAATATATAAATATAAGACAGTAATCTGGTCTGAAGTTCTTTTCTGCTACTGGTACCATGTGACCCAATATTTCCTGTCTCATTATTTGGACAGGAAATGGATACTGCCAGACAATGGACACTAAAGGTGCCATTGGACAAACTACCATCTCTGTTTAAATTGCAACTCTGAAAAAATGATAAAAAGTAGCTGTTTTACCGCAAGTAAAGATGTGATGATTGATGTATCTGGGATATTTTTTTGGTTATCTCGCAACTGTTTTCTAAGACGAGAAACTTGACCTTGCAAATTGAGAATCATCTGCTCCTTATCTTCCAGAATGCTCTAAAAAGTAAACAGAAATAATTTTACATAATGACAATAAGTAATTTTATTTTCACATTGTTTTCTAGCAAAAGGTTTTTAAAAAATTACAACAAACCTTAGAGAGTGAACCTCCTAAATATTCTGAAAACTTCAATTTAAGTAAATTGATTTAATTAATGAAAAAGATTATCAAAAGTGTAGTTTGGCAAAATGTTTACACAGAGAAAAATAAAAATAATATATCAGAAAAGAGAAAGAAAAAAGAGAAAGTATGTTTTCAGAAAAATGTATTCTTTAACGTTTTTTCAAGCTTAGTTAAAACAGATAGAAAGCAGGAAAAAATGTTGACCTTCAATAGTTTTAGTTTTTCTTCTGCTTCTTTAATAAAAGATCTTTGGACTTTTTTTTTTTCTAAAATTTTTGGTATAAAGTCTCCAAACCTTTTTAATATTTCCAGGAAATGATTGTGAAACCTTGATGTAATTTAGTAACCATTCAGAGAGGATTATTGCACATGAATGAACACTCTCTCATTGAGTTACTCAGTCAGCAGTAAGATATCATTGAATAAGCTTGAGTACAGTGTAACTGTCATATTCATAGAAAACACGCTAACAAAATACACAAACAAAATCTGGCCCGAAAGTATCATTTTCCCAACACTTGAAGACTTACATTAGGAACTTGTAGGGATTAAATAAAGATACAAAATAAAATAAAAAACACTAAATAAAATAAAAAAACAAAATAAAATAAAAACTACAAAATAAAATAAAAATACAAAATAAAATAAAAGTACAAAATAAGATAAACATAAAAATCTCCCAGGAGTCCTCTGACAGGAAAGACAATTGACGTATGCGCAAAAGAGAGGCCTCCTGGTGCCAAAAATAAACTCGATTTCTTTCTCTGTTGGACTTTGGATGGTAAAGACATGCCAAATTGTTTGGGAAGGAATTTCCCCAACAAGAGGTCATTGGAACCTAAAAAATAAAATCAGTGTCCAAACTGTCCCTCTAGTGTCTCTGTATCTTTCCTTTTCTCTTTGTTTATTTATTTCAGCGGCGAAAGCCATTCAACAAGTTTTGGATGTTTGGGTGAAAGAACCAACCCAGCAGTAATAGCCATAACATTCCATAAACTCCCCCTTTGATGACAAAATTCACCATCAATCCAGAAGGGTAAGCCTGTAGCAGATATTAAACATTTTGTGTGACGTAATAAAAAAATATACTATCAGCAGTAGCTTTTCAGCTTTTGAACAAGCATAAAAATTTTTAAAAATGGCGAGAATACTTGCTGTGAATCTGAAAAGGCAAGTTCAATTTTAATTCAAGCTAAGATCATGGTAGGATGCTTAAGTTAGTGTCCCATGTAACACTAGATGCACATTGCATATACAGTACACCTCACTCACTGATTAATTCATCAACAAAGTAATTTCAAATTTTCTTTCATTCTTTACAGAGATTCTTAAGAACATACCTTGAAATTTTCTCTACAGTAAAAATATGTTCTTAATACAATAAATATTTTTGTTATGTTTAACTTTACTCTTTTATTTATTTATTTTCAAAAACAGCACTTTTAGTTTTTTTTTCAATGCACAACCACAGATCTAGTAACAACTATTTGATGACCACAACATGAGCTATGGGTTTCTTTACTTCATGTCAAACTTACAGATTATTAATTTGGTATTCATTTTAAATGCTGTTCAATTTTTACCTTTCTCCAAAAATCATAGGTTAATTAAATTTTAACTTAAATTGGTATCCATTTATTAGCAATCTTAATAATTTTCAATAAAAAACATGTTTATATTGTCTGAAACTGATTAACAGAATAGGTTCTAATAAAATATCTGCTATAATTTGAATTTGTGTAATTCATTAATTTTACTAATTTATATAAATTTTTAAAGTTTTTCTTCACAAACACTACACAGTAATTTTGAATATTAATATCTCCAATATTTTGGGTATTGAAATGTCCAGTATTTTGGATATTAATATGTCCAGTATTTTGGATATATTAATATGTCCAGTATTTTGAGCTATATAGTCATTGCTAACATTTGCTGCGTTGAAATACCATTTAAAATGGTAAAAATATAAAAATCAAACATTTTAAGTTTAAACATTGTCACATTTTAAAATTAAACAGGTTTGATATCTGTTAGGTCTCAATAATTAGCATTTTTTATAGCATATAATGATATATGATATCTGTTAATAAATCCAATTGATTTATTAGGTCCTGACAAGTGGTACATCTATAAAACTTGAAAATAAGTCATTTTAATTTCCTTTATCCATTAACTTTATATGTTAGTTAAGAGCCATATGTGATGCACACTTGAGCAATCATGTCTGACTGGGCAGATTTTGTTGCAGGGGGTTACCATTTCTTTATGTGGTATACTGGTTGCCAACCAAGTCTACAGAACCCAGTCTGTCCTGCTATTTCACCAATAACTGGAGGAGAAAAGATGGATTAACACCTTTCCCAAGGTTTTGTAGTATATACAATAGAATCTGAAACAAAAGTGTAGGTTATAAGAAAAGTGGAAAATTTATTAACATCACGTTTTGTCAAAAACATCTGCTCTCTTTGGCTTCCTCAGTCTATAATGAAAGAAAGACGAAACAGTATGGATAAGTGCTGAACATAAATCCGCAGTGAAATACATACTTAATAAGTTTTTCAATTTGACTCATAATCTTCACATAACACATCACTGAATAAGTTCCAGGCCTAACATATAGATAGCACAACTAATAAAAAATCCATATGATTTTTATGAAGTACTAACCTTCAAATGGCATGTGACAATATTTGGGCCCAATTAGATTATTAGTTTACACATTACAGTTATTTAAGTGAAGCTACTGTTGCAAATTTTCAAAACCGTGGAAAAAAATCTGAATTTCATGTGTTGATAAAGCATTGCTTTCTGATGGGAAAAATACTGTTCAAGCAAAACAATGTCTTGATAAGTGTTATTTGGACTCTGCTCTGTTGGAAATAGTGGTTAAGAGATGGTATGCTGATTTAAACATAGTTGTACAGACACAAATGTTGCAGAATGCTCTGATCACCTAAAATCAGCAGTTGTCCTGAAAACACCAAAAAATCCACAAACTTGTTTTGGCTGATTGTAAATTTAAGTTGCATGAGATAGCAGAGGAGTTGAACATATCAGAAGGCAGTGTATTCACCATTTTGCATGAACATTTGTTAGTGAGAAAGCTTTGTTCAAAGTGGGTGCCACATTTGCTCACAGTCAATCAAAAACAACAATGCATCGACAATTCAGTGCGTTGTTTCAACGCAACAAGGAGTTTTTATATAAATATGTGACAATGAATGAAACATGGATTCACCACTTCAAATTAGCAGTCAGCACCCCACTTTTCACTGGCAACCCCAGATTGATGTGAAAAGAGATCGCCTAATGGAAGAATCACTTCTTCACTGGCAACCCACCAAAAGTCCAAGGAACACGCACCCATCTTCTTCATTGGCAAACCCCGATGCGGAAAAAGAACACCTAATTAGAAGAATCGCTTCTTCACTGGGAAACACCGACATTCAAACCCAGGAAGGAAAATGCAGTGAAAAAAAAAATTCCTACTACCTACACTAGCGACCCCGATCGATATACTATAGAAATATTTACCACAACATAAAAAAAAAAAACCCTCAAGCATCACAACAGAAAATGGCGACTCAACCTTCTACAGGAAAAGAAAGAAAGAAAGAAAGAAAGAAAGAAAGAAAGAAAAAGGAAAAGAAAACAGGGCCCAACATGTGTGAATTAACTGTTGTCTAATTATACGCTGATAAAATATCAACCTATACCAACAACTGGAAAAATTTCAACATACTCTCAGCTCCAAAGATAAATACCTAAAAATATACCCTTTTTTATTGAATACAATTGTTTAAATTTATATGAAACCAACCCTATCAACTTGTTTTAAGCCTTTCATTGAATAATACACATTTCTTTCCTGATTTCAACAAATTTCAAGAGTCCAGAAAATCTTGAATAATTCCAATTTCAAATTTGATGTGGATAAATTATTAGCCTCTAATAAGAACAACAGAATTTAAAAAAAGAACACTCAACATTGAAACTACAAACACTTTTAATGAAACAAACTGCTTGAAAACTTCAAATATTTAAAACTGCAAAAATCCAAAGAAAATCCCTAATTTTCTTTTCGTCTTGAAAAATATCTTTCATTTTCTCAGTATCCTTACATTACTTAAAAATGTGACCTTTGACATACAGAAAAACTAAACATACCTACTTTTATGAATTTCAAACAAGACACTTAAAATTGACAACATTTCAATAAACACATAAAAAAAATTGACAACATTTCAAGAAACAACATTTCTATAAACACATTTCAACTCACAAAAAAAAAACAGCAAAACAAAACGAAATCTACTATTTGAAAAAGCTACAACAGATACCAATAAAACTCATTCAAAGTAGACTCAGTCAAGTGGAAGGGAAGTTGTGTAGGGATAAGAAATTAAGAACTAAAAACATTTTGGAAAAACCCAACTAAGAAAAATTCACAAGCCAGTGCAAAAAGCAAATTCTGAATCCTGATTGGATTAAAAACAGCAAATTCACATATGACGTATTTTCACACTTAGCTCTAAAAAGGTTCCCTGGAGCTGGCAGCATGAGAAGTTTAACTATTTAAGCCACAATGCTAACTTGTTAAAAGTCAGTCAACATGGGAGCAGTTAGCTGGGACCTCGTGGCAATGTAACGAAAGAAAATTCAAGAAGTCAACCTGAACACAGGGCACGTCACAGCTTCATTCAACCTCTTCTTCCAATTCTTTTTTCTTCTTTTCCACTCTATGCCGAAAACAAATGGACAAGTAAAGTACAACTTCTTTATTTGTTTTGTCTTCTCTTTCTCTCAACCTGTCACAACCTACTAAAAAGAGGAAGGAACAAAGACTTTACATTCTGCTACTGCACAACCATGAACTCTAAACTTCTGCAGACATTTTAAATACCTACATTACTACTACAAACATTTTCTACAAGTCTTGATACCCATAACTTTATCATTGAATATGAACTCTACCCTTAACTTATTAATAATGTTTCTAATTGCACATTAATTTATATGAATTCTTATTATTCATTTCTTTTAATAATTTCTATTTTAAATGCAAAATGTATGTTTTATTCTTACACTATTCCACACAATCCCACATAGTCCAACCAGCTAACAACCAACCTTCTGATAATGATGAAAACCTTCTGATACTTTTGGTAATGATAATTTCTACATAAAACTTGTAAGCTGTAGGGAGTTCGGTTATGTCTGACACAAGGCCAAATCAAAGAGATATTAACCAGCTCCCAATAACTTCAATATATTTCACAACCTAATGCTATGATATCAAATAAATATTTGGCCCACATAAACAACATACACCACTCAACTGATAGCAAAAATGATCCTTCTAAAAATAATTGCAACTGCCCAAAAAATAAAACCTGCACATCAAATGGCCAGTATTTCAAGATTAAAATCTCAATGAGATTTTAATCTTGAAATATTAATGTAATAAATAGGTAATACAAACACTTCCTTACCTTCCTTTATTTCACTCAACGCATTGTGACAGCCTTCAAGACATAACCCATACATACGAGGGTCATTCAATAAATAAGGTGAATTTTTCAGTATAAGGACTTCTACGAGGGTCATTCAATAAATAAGGTGAATTTTTCAGTATAAGGACTTCTAATACAGATAGAAGCTTACTTTTTTTTTTCCTTTACTTCATTTTCAAAGGAATTTTTTTTTTTGCAGATTAAAAAAAATTTGAGAGTTTTAGAAATTAACAAAGTTGGCTGACCAAGAAGCATGTTCCAGGATTGAACAGGGGTCAGTTATCAAGGTGCAAACCAGTTGAAATTCATAGAAGAATGCCAACTGTGTATGGTGCCACATGTTTCAGCCAAAAAATGTCTACAAGTGGACTAAATTGTTTAAAGAAGGACGGAGCAGTTGAGGATGAAGAAAGGCCTGGGAGGCCTACAGAAGTGAGGTCTCCTGAGGTGATCGACTCAGTCAATGACCTCATTCAGTCTGACAGAAGGGTGACAGTGGATGACATTGCAAGAACAAATGTAAACATAAAGAACAAACACAGGGGTCATCAGTCACATGAAGTCGTTTTGCGTCAAGACGACACAAGGCCTCACACAGCAGCCCAAACGGTGCAGACCATCAACAAGCTGAGCTGGGAACTGCTCCCTCATTCCTCTTACAGCCCAGACCTTTGATGAAGTCAAAAGTGATGTGAGCAATTCGCTGAGACATCAGTCTAAAAGTTTTTGCACTGAGGGAATATGGAAGCTTGTGCACAGATGGGAAGAATGTGTGACACTGCTGGGAGACTACGTTGAAAAATTAAAAAAAAGCTTCTATGTGTATTAGAAGTCCTTATACTGAAAAATTCACCTTATTTATTGAATAACCCTTGTATATATAAATTTAGTGTATTGAGGCAGCAGATAATTTTCTAAACATATACTGTTAAATATAACAGACAATGAATGCCTATTATGTTTAATCATGAGCTGTTCTAAACATCATATTTTGGTTTGAATTTCAGGTGAAAATAAAGACAAAAATTGTCTAACATTTGGATAATTTTTCATTATGCTGGTTCTAAGCTTTCAGCTCACATGAGTCATCTTCAGAGAGGTTACAGGGATGTTAACATTTCAGTTTCTCATGAGGGGTGACGTCATAAAACCGCATTACAAATTTACAAACTGCATTTGCTATTTGGTGACTGTTATCGTTGCTTAGTAATGTTTTATGTCAACACAAGTTAAAATCATCTTTGATGCTGGATGTTTTTTCATGGATGAAAATGCCATAATTTCTTGTAATTTTAAAAATTGCGCATTCAAAAATTCCCTGCCACGTATGCATTAAAAAAAAAAACACCGTTATGTGAGCATTCTTAAAGAAAACTATAAATGGTAAAATCAGTTATTGCAAATCGCCTGAAGACACCACTCATGGTAGAAACCTAGGTCACATAATAACTCGTTTACAAATGGAATATATATATATATATATATATATATAAAGAGAAGAAGAAGAATTTAAATACTGGCCTTCCACTCAGTCACTTTTTCATTTACAGCCTTCGTAATAGCCTCATCGGTTTCATTTCGGCATTTCTGCTCTTTTTGCAAAGTCATGACCTATTGTCAAAAAATTGCAACTTGTATTAACCATGTATACTCTTATGTTGTAATACAGGGCCACAGCCACACCACACTAGGTGGTGCTGCCATGGTTTTCATAACAAGTAATTTTTTAGTCTGGAGTTGTTAGCCTCATGCCCAAGCACAGCTAGAATGTCCAGTCTGCTCCACTATTAACCCTTTGCTGTGAGGAAAAGAGAAGTATTCAGAATTTTAAAAGTGCATATGTATGAAAACAATTAAACTTTTCAGAGTAATAACCAACATGCTACATACATACCCCTCCACCAAAAAAAGAATAAGCTATATTAAATATAGAAAACCATAGACATCTACAAGTTACAAACATGGCTGAAACAAATTTGGACAGGCTGAGATAAATCTAGACAGACATGAGAGAGTTCTGGACAGACTGAGAAATAATGACAAATGAAATCCTAAGTTACATAAAGATAATAATGAAAGATTGTTTTCAAAAACTGAATAAGACATGAGAGAGTTCTTGATCCAACCAAGAAGCCTTTCCACAAAATATTCTGATATTTGGTCAGACTTTGGGAGGCTGAGAATTTTTCAGCACCCCTTTATGTTAAAGAAACAAAACATAACACTGAAAACAAAGAAAAAGTGTGTTAGATTGATATATAATATCTACTCTTCTGTATGGCACTGAAAACTGGACAATTCTGTAACAAATGAAGAAAATATTTGAAGTGACGAAGATGTAGTTTTTATCTACTAATGTTGAGAATATTATCGACCAAGCACATGACCAATGGGAGAGTTTTAAAAAAATAGAGTCTGTAAAGAAACTTGTTAATAATTAGAGACAGTTGAAAATTTTGCAATAAATAATGGAAAAAGAGGGCTTGAAGAATACAACACTCACAGGAGATACCAAAATGCAAGAGAAGCAGTGGACATCAGCATGTCATCTACTTGGTGTAGATTTGTTCAAATGATTAAGGAACAAGTACCACAAAGATATAGAGAAGACGTAAAGTAGTAAATATTGCTAAAACCAACAAATAAAAGGACACTGTGGAGATCCATAATCAACCAGAGTCTAAGACAACATGATGTAGACAAAGATTCGGGCTGCTGACTATTAGAATGTTGAGTTACAGCTAAAATATTTTTATTTCCATATTGTATTATTTTTAGACCTTTTTCTAAAATTGATCCACTTTTCAAGAACAAAAAATAATAGACTTAGAGGCACTTAAGTTTGGCACATTTTTAAATTTTATTTCATGTCAAATAACAACAAATCAAACTATTTTTGTAGGCTCAGAAAGTTTGAAAATGACCAGAAATTTTAAATTAACACAGAATTTAAATTTAATTATTAAGATAAAAATAACATAAAGTTAGTTTAGCATAAAATTAACTAAAATTAACAGAGAATTTGCACTTAACAACAGACTAACTAGAGAATTTAGTCTACAAAATACAAATAGATTAATTTAAGAAGATAAAGTGATAGTTTTGTAAATGACTTATTCCATACCTTTGACTTAAGCTCTTCATTCATATCTTTCAACATTTCATTATTGATATCTTCACTCTGCAAAGTTGTCTACAAACAAAAAATATCAAAGACTCATTAATGAGGCATCTATACAAGTCTACTGGTGACAACACAGGTAAACAGGAAGGTTTAATTTATATGTTAAAAGCAGTAAGCTCATGAAATTCAACATTACCAAATATTCTATAAACCACAGGAGGCTTACTTTTTTTGGACATAGATAAATAAATTTGCTTTTTCTTTCTCTGCTCAATTTCTATATTGATCATGTCAAGAAAAACATGTCTACTTCAGAAAGATTATACATGTTGAAAATTTTAAGGCTTGTTTATGCTTACCCAATAGTCAATGTATAATATTTAGTTTACACCTATATGTTTAAATTAATGTGACTGGTTGTAGTTACATTAATTTATAGCCACATTTCATATTATATACAATTCCTCCCCGACTTACAAATGTTCAAGTTATGAACTTTTGGAAAAACAAACCAGTAAATTAAAATATTGAACACTGCACTAGTTCATGAATTTCACTGCCTTGCAATAGAAAGCATTACTGTAGCTGCTCAGTGTCCTACTGTAAAGACAATTCAACAGAAGAAAGAAAGTGCGACAATGAAATCCAAAGGCATACTGACATGGCCAAAGACACATTCCAAAAGCTGAGTAGAGTATTAACAGACAGAAAAATTTTGTTGGAAACAAAGAAAAGAGTACTGGACTGTTATATGATAGCTGTCCTTTTAAAATGCTGAACAATCTTCTCAAAGATAAAGAAATGACTCGAAGCAACAGAAATGTGGCTCTACAGAAGGATGCTGAGGATACCATGGATTTTAAAATTTTTTTTTTTTTTAATCATATCACCCTGAGCAAAGCAGTAACGCCACTGATGTGCAGAGGGCTATATAAGAGTAAAAAAGATTAGATAGGAGGAGAGTAAAGAGAAAGACGAACCAGTTAGAAAGTAGCAAGTGAAGGATGGGAATACAGGTGTGATGACAGTTGCAAAGGTGGAGAGAAAGGAAAGGATATACAGGGTGGTGTAGAAAGAACTAGAGTCAAGTGGTTAAGAGATGAGTGTAGTATCTCAAGTAATATCAAAACTTGACACCCATAAGGCGAGCAGCGGTGATGGAATCCTGGTGATTGTCCTTAAGAAATGTGCCCCTGAACTCTCCTCTGTCCTCTTTAAACTCTATAATTACTGCCTTTCTGCTTCCTATTTTTTTGCATGCTGGAAGTCCTCTACTGTCATTCCTGTATTTAAGAATTCTGGTGAACCCTCGGACTCATCCAACTATCGCTATATCAGTCTTCTACCAATTTTCGGGAAAGTGTTCAAAGCCATTATTAATGCTGAAATAGTTCAGCATCTTACTGTCCATAAACTATTCTCTGACAAGCAGTATAGCTTCTGTTTTGCCAGGTCTACAGCGAATAACCATAAAATTGTCACCATCCATCTGCCTTACATGAAGGGCTTATCTTATATTTCTACAACTGTAAAATATTTAGTTTAATTTCTATAATTAGAAATTACTATGTTTGTTTAGCAGCATATGAAAAGCAAAACACTGCGCCTCCTCGGCTTAACTCTCACAACAAACCTCAAGTGGAATGACTATATAGAATCCATAGCTAAATCCACTGCTAAGAAAGTCAGATCTCTGTGTAGGGCCAGGAAGATTTTTCTGCCTGAAACAATCCTGCACATATATAAACCTACCATCCGCCCGTGCATTGAATACTGCTGCCATCTCTGGTCGGGTGCTCCTGCTATCCACCTAGGTGTCCTTGACAAAATCCAACGAAGAATCTGTAATGTAATAAATCCCAACTTGGCAGCTCGGATACAATTACTTTCTCACTGGCGCAATGTGGCTTCCCTGTGTCTCTTCAACAAATACTTTTACGGCTTCTGCTCTGATGAACTTAGCTTACTGGTGCCCTCTATATATAAATTTACTTGAGCCACAAGATTTTCAACTACATCCCACTCTTTTACTGTGAAACCAATAAATTGTAAATGCAAATTCTACTCCAGCACCTTCTTTTCTCGCACTTTCCACCTGTGGAATTCCCTTCCATTTACTTGTTTTCCTGACAGTTATAATCTCCAAGAATTTAAATGTAAATCAATAGTCATCTCCTATCTCACTAATCTGCATCCTCTCTCTCATGCTTCTTTCTCCATACACATCACTGTCATCAGTATTCTCATCCTTCTCTTACTCACTTCCTGACACCCCCTGTAACCTGTCACTCTTTCTCATAACTTTTCTCCTATGTAACCCCCTGCAAAACTGTGGCAATAAAATGCCTTGCTTGATAGGATTATAAAAAAAATATCATCTCCTTATGGGTCATTTAATACCAAAATTTAATTTTTGGGAAAACATGAGTAATTTCTTTCACAAGAATGTATTGCTGGCAATTACTTTTTCTAAAACTACATTGTTGAAATTTTTTTAAAAAAATACAAAAAATGTATTACCTGTAATTATTTTATTTTTTTAGAAAAATATATTGCTGATCAATTTTTGCTCTGAAGATATATTGCTGGTAATTTTACTATAAAAATGTATTTGGATACTTTCATACTGTTTTGACCACAGTTTGGTTAGAACTCTAACATGTGCTACAACCCCGGGTCAGGGTGGACCTGAGAACAACAGCAATTAAGAGGTGGTTCCACACAGGCCAAAACCTCTCGATCAGAGGTCTTACTGCTGGATGTAGGTTATAGTCATACCTAGGACACTAGAAATTAATACTAATATAAAATCATCCGAGAAATTCTGTCACAAATAAAATTAAATGATTAACTTACTTTATATTACATTTATTTTTATTTGCTGCTATTAACACTCTGTCTCTTGATATTGAGCACTTTAATTACAAAAATGCTCACCTATAAGACGTTATCCTCCAGAATACACTGGTTGACTGAGTTTTTTTTTGTGCATGCATGTGTTACAATCTCTATTAAACATTATCTATATATATAAAAGGCAATCTGTGAGTCTGTGTGTGACTGTTCCCTATGCACGCCTCCATTTTTTAAGCTACGCCATTCAAACTTTCTAGGGACACATATCTACAGGAAAGCCAGGTCGACACATACTTTTTGAGTTTAAGTTTAGCAATTTTTACCTTTTGCACTTTTTGGCCAACGGAGCCGATTGTTTACATTTGCTCCGTAAAACATCTAAGATCTAAGATGGTTGCTGAATTACGTCACAGAAATCAAATCACACATGTCAAACATGACTAAAATATTTTTTTATTAAAAAAAAATGAGCCTTTATATTTAATTTTTATTCCGGCATTTTAAAAAATCATTTGGTCAACAAAAAAATGTGAATATTTTTCCCCGTAATTTTGAAACAAAAGAAATATTTAAAAATATATATGCATTCAATGCCTTCTTAATACTGAAAATGGTTACTAACAGCCTCAGCTCACCTTTCCAACTTTCAATAAATGATTTCCATCTACTCCTCTCATTGGCATCTTCTCCTACTACTAAAATGTTCTGAGTTGCACAGGCAATGCCAGGCTATGATGCTAGTAAATATTATATTTGCCAGCATCTTCTTGGACTAACATTCTTAGCCGGAAAGTGGAAAGACTATATTGAATCCATTGCTAGGTCAGCTTCTAGGAAGGTTGATTCACTAGATTATTTTTCTCTCTTGAGTCTCTCTTACATATTTATAGCCTACCATTCATCCATGCTTAGAATATTCCTGACACACATGACCAAGTGCTCCTGCAATTTTTCTAGAGCTTGTGGATAAAATCCAAAGAAGAATAAGCAATATTATAGGCACTATTTCGACACCTCAGCTTGAGCCAACACTGTAAGGCTGCCTCCTTTTTGCCTTTTCTATAAATACTTTTATGGTAATTGTTTGGATGAGCGAAACTCTTTGAATTTAAGTGCAGTACTAGACTGGCGGTGAAGTCTCACCAATTTACAGTTGAGCTGGTGGCTAGATGTAACTGATGCTAACAGTTTATTTTATCATACTTCTCACTTGTGGAACTCTCTTCTGGCTCCATGCTTCCAGCCAACTTTAATCTTCAAAAATTTAAATGCAACATCAATCACTATCTACTGTCCCCCTGATTACTCTTACACATTTTTGACTTGTTAGCAATGTTCTTTGGTTTGTCCTTAAGAACACATGGCGCAGTAGAGATAGATGTTGGTTAGTTCCTGTGACTTGACCCAAAGAGTTGTGAGCAATGATCTTGTTTCTAACTCTTCTATACCCAATAAACTCTTGTGTCTTAGTGACTTTACTGCCTTGCTTGGAGTGAACTTGATTAAAAAATGTTATGTATTATATTACATTATATTTACATTATATGGTATTATATAATTGTGTCTGTTTTATGTATCATCATAATTTTTATGAAGCATTTAAAAAATCTCAATGTTTCCTCAGAAACTAAGTAATATTAATAATTGTGCAGACAGAAATCAAAAATAGACAAACATTTTGAATAGACCAACTAAATATATTCTCATCAAGTTCCATTTTCTTACAGTTTACCATGTTTTACATATGATCCTGGTTGTTTTTTCAGCTTGTACACTGATCATATTTTAGCAAATACATTTTTATGGGGTCAGATTGCATGCCCCCATCTGCCACTATTTTTGCTATTTGAGCCAAAACTGGATAGAGAAATGGATTCTACTTATAATTTTCAAATTCATTGCTTTCCTTCTTGTTATGGTGCCCTTCTACTTGGAATGGACTCTTTCTCCTGCTATAAATACTAACCTGAGTGACTTCCATGGACACAGATAGGATGCAGTTGTGAGACAGTCTAGACACAGTGTAACTATACCGTTAGAACTTACACTTCTATATTTTGCTGATTACTAACACTTATTATTGCAGATATTGTCCTGTTATTCTAATAAACTGTTTGAACCTACCTTCTTTTTTCCATGTCTTACCTCTGGGCCCCTAACAGGCCACAATAACTTGGCAACAAAGATACACCACAAAACTTCTCCTACTGATTATCAAGCAAAACTAGAGATCCTAGTTTGCCCTATTATTTTACCCACAGTTGATGTGGGTGGAGAGAAGAGATGTGTTTATGTTTTTCATGAAGGTGTTAGTGTAAAGCAAACACAAACTGCCTCAGCTGAAATTGAAACTCAGTTCACTGGTTCCATTTTCTATGCTGTTAACCACACATCCTCAAAATATAGTTAAAAGAAAAAAGGAAATTCTTTAAATTACCTTTAGGTTGACGTTATTCTTTCTTGTAGCACTTAAAGTCTTAATGGTTTCTCGAAGTTCCCTCTTTAATCTGTAACACTCGTTTCTTTTGCTTTTAAACCTAGTTACCAAATTCTTTGAACAAAAAAAAAAAAGAATTATTATTGGAATGCACTGTGGTATTAATTGTAACTACAAAAACATGACTTTTCACTATAACCTCATGAACATAAAATATAAGTATTACTTATTCTTCATTATAATTATACTTTCAATAAAATTAGACTTTGTCTGAACTCAAACAAATGGTGCAGCATAGTCTTCTTTCCCAATCTCCTATTTAGTTTAAAGCATGTGGATATTTTCTCTAATTACCCTTTATTTTTTCCAAATTTTTATTAAAGGTGTACCAATGAATCAAAAATAAAAAAAATTAAGAGTCCTTATATATAATCACGCAAAAAGTAATCTTTTCTCAATAGATCAATTTTCAGCCTTGTGCCACATCTAAGCTATGCTTAAAGAAATGGGTGCTTTGATGTGGTATAATGGTTAACAAGTTTGTCTTGCTAGATCAATTATGACTGAACAGTGAGTTTATTTTCTTGCTGTGGTTACCTTACAAGCCAGAAATTTATTACTGATTCAGAAGAACTGTCAGTCTATACTTCATGAAAGGGTCACTGGGTAGAATTAACAAAGTTGAGAAAAATGGGCCACATGTGGTATTTAACCATGGACAATATCATATTGTTTTCTTCATTCAAATCATTGCAAAATTGAAGATTAAAAATAGTAGTCAAGTAGAGAAGAATGGTTAAACATAGAATGAGAAAGAGTTTTTCATATGCGTGTCAGCTGACAAGTTCATAGGCTGACTATGAAGGAGTGACATGACAGCTGCAAAATCTAACATCCATTAATCTCAACTGTTCTTATTACTAAAAGTTTTTTTTTTCTAGATAAACTGACATTTGATTGTTCAAAGAAGACTGTTCATCTTGTTGATCAAAAAAGTCATCAACAGCAGATATGACATTATTATGTCATTAAGTATAATTGAATAACTCAACAACAGAATCAGAATATAAGTTGTATTCCGCGGAAAGACAGTTAGTATGTACAGAAGTGATTAGTAATATTTACAATAGAAAAGATACAAGAGTCCAATCCGTCGTAAGACATGTGTATACGTGATTACTTCCGGTACGCCACCGGAAGTGTGATTAACTCTTCACTGACTCGCACTGACTCTTCAGTAACTCATTAGAGACTCTCAAGTGACTCTCTACGACTCCCCCGGAGAGAATCCACCATTGCTATATATAGCAATGGGAACAGTCCATTTGTAGTCAAATAGGAGCGGCGCCCTAACAGACATCATCATCAATTTGATGCTAGTTCCCAGCAAAGTGTTTTTTCATATTAGGAAACAGATGGTCAAATCAAGAGAAAATGGGGAGGATGATCATCCAGTTGAAAGCCACAGTCATGCACAGCAACCATTGTAACTAGGGACTTGCATACCTGGAGCATTCTCCTGGTGAAACAAAACTGCTTTTGTTAGTTTTCCTGGGCATTTGGTTGGTCTTGATAGCCTTTTGTAACTGCTCCAGTAAGTTGGCATAGTACTCTCCATTGATGGTGTGGCTTAACATATATTTGCAGTAAGGCTAGAGACGTTTAATTTCCCTGATAGTCTGATAGTCATTGGGCAGGAGAACAAGGCAAAGACACACCCTATAATAGATTATAGAAAGCTAAATGTGTATATTGATGCATTTATGGCTAATATGAATATCTTTGCAAACAAGTTGAGGGTAATGTGACAGCAATTATTGACCTCAGGACAGTATATAGAAAATATTTATAATTTTTAAGTTTTAGACAAATATAACTAAAAGGTGGAGGAGATATTACTTACAAGATTTGCATTTGGCCATAATATAGCACTGTTCATCATAAGGTATGTATTGTATTGTTGCAAGATGAATCTATTCAAAGGTTGACATTGATGTATCAGTCAGTTAAAAGCCATATGTGATACAGACTTGGGCAATCATGTCTCAAAAAAGATTTTTCTGCAGTAGGTCGCCATTACTTTTTACAGTACACTGGTTGCTAACCAAGGCTATAGAACCCAATCTATTGTGTTATTTAACCCATAGCTGGATGATGAAATAACTGGTTAATACCTTTCCAAAGGGTATTTGTGCATAAGTGCATGCAATGATTCAACTGGAATCTGAACTCGGCTCTTCAATTTCTTGTTCCAAGCTGATGTCCATTGCACCACAATACACATCTTGAAGTATATGTCAATTGATGTAATGAATATGCATACACCTTGGTTCCTCCTAAAAGTAATATGATTGGCTGGTGTCAGCCAGAAATACAGACTAAGGCAGGGATGCCTAGAACTACAACTACATCCATAGAACTACATCTATTGACTATGCCTATTGCATAAGCCACAGAAACCTTAGTACATAAACAGTCACACATAAAGGAAAGATAAAGCAAAAAAAGAAGATTGTTTTTTATGAAATTCTTGAAAATTAAGTATAAGATTACCTACCTTTATAAGAGCCAGATCAGGCCAAAAATGGAGTACTGTTGTCTTATTTGGGCAGCAGCTGCCCACTCCTCACTTTCCAATCTCGAGAGAGTCTAAAAGCATCTCCAGATCCTTTTGGTGACTGTCATGACTTGGTAAGGTGGCCCATAATAATAACACCAACACAGTTTAGTCTGGTTACTTCTCTGCTGGGAGAAGTGATACTTCTCCTTTTTATTCATACATGACAATATGACCAACACAGTCTTTCTCCGTCTTAACAATGTCTGAAACAGGGCTTCCATTTCCTTAGCTCCTGGTTGCAACAGTTACAAATTATTTTCCCCCCTCCAATCCCTCTCACTGCTTTATCACTACTTTCATGGAAAATGATTGGATGAACTACATTCCTTGGTTTAATCATCAGGTTTAATCATCACAGCTAAGATTCTTTCCCTTTGGTTAACAGCCATCTTGAAATCCTCTAATATGAGTTTGCTGCAAAGTGACACAATCTTCTCTTACGAGGTGGTACAGCATCCTTAATCCGCTATGTCACTTATGTTGTGACATAACCATCTACATTTCCTCTGTATTCTAGCAGTAAGAAGTAAGTTCTACTCAAATATCTTTGTAGCGGATAATAAATTAATTAAATCAACTCTATTCACTTTTACAAAAATTCACGACATGTGAAATCCTGGTTTTCCCAAATAGAAGAAGGATTGACGTGCTTAATGAAAAAGTCAAAACCAGATTTTGCAAGTAGTTGTTAAAATGATTTTGACCAATGGAGCAACTTGTAAGACTTGGAAGGACTTGACGATCCAGTGTGAAATTCAAAAGGACTATATAAATGACCTGCATAAAGAGTCAAGAGTGAGACATGGGAGTAGCGAAGGAGAGACACACATCTAAAAATGTAACTTCAAACCTCAAGCGACCGGACATTGTCCTCTTCCTCTTTCTCTTTCTCCTTATTATCTCTCGACAATTATTGCTACAAACATTTTCTATGAACTCTTGATACCTTCACTTTCTCATTGAACATTTCTACAAATTCTTGTTATTCCTTCTAATAATAAATTTCTATTTTAACATTCAAAATGTATATTTTATTATTCCACTCTTCTACACTAATATACATATTCCATCCTGATGACAACCAACCTTCTGATAATAATTCTGATGATGATATATTCTGTATAAAATTTAGAAGCTGTAGTGAGTTTGGTTAAGTCTGACACAAGGCCGAATCAAAGAAACATTAACCAGCTCCCTATGCTACAGCTTCTTCCTGAGAACCAATGCTCTGTGAAACTGACTCCCAAGAGGATGTTTCCCCAATCAATATCTTGTTCAAGTCTAGGGATAACCATTATTTTCCTCTCTTATCCATATAAACAGCCTCTTAACATAAACCTCTACCTTGAGTGGCTCCAAGCTTTGTACAGAGTGAACGTTACTGTAAAAAAATAGTAAATAATTTTGCTATAAATGAAATATGTAAATTTCTTCCTATTTTTATGTCTTAATAACCAACACTTCTTCATGGATTATCATCAAATAAACTTTGCTAAGAGACTGAAAGTAGTTAAAACAATATGCAAAAAACTGTCCTTTTGTGTTGTGGAGTAGTTTTTGCACTGAAGGTTATAATCATGCTATGTCGGTTGCTAATCGACTTAACATATCGCTTAACTACTATCAGCTGCCTAGTAGTTCTACTGAACTCCAATAGAAGTCTAAAGAACTCCTATCAACTTCCCAAGAACTTCCTGTTGACTCTTATGAATATAGGAGGGAGAGTCCATTATCTGAGAAATAGGTGTGTTTCCCCATAACAATAACCAACACTTCTCCATGGATTATTATTAAATTACAAAATTATGCCATGGAATTTTCTTGAGCCGCTTGCAGTTAATATAGAAAATTTACCTCTATTTTTTCTGTAGCCTGTATCAGCTGTGATTCAAGAGAATTAATTTGCTCTGTAGATGTCTGCATCTTTTCTTCCATGTTATCAATCAGGTCTTCCCATTGTGTCTCCACTTGCCTTCTGTACTTTATAAAATCTTGTCTCAACATTTGTTTCTGTCAAAATAAGAAAACATTCAGTACTTTTCCTGATTAATATCAATGTCATGGAGTCTCTACTGGATTCTTATTAATATCAGCTTATATCACATTGAAACACTGGTTGTTGTACAATCACCAAAAGTAAGCCATGCTGAGCCTGTTCAGTACCTAGACAATAATCACTTGGGAATGTCAGGTTCCATGAGCTTGGATGTTCAAGAGATGTAATAGACAATAGTTCAGAATTGGAAATTGTAGAGCCAAGTTCCAATTCAAATTGGTTTTGTTAAATTTACTTACACAGAAATATCCTTGGAAAAAGTATGAATCCACCAGTTATGGGTTAATTAGTAAAACTTGTACCAATAAAATTATTATAATCTCCAAAAGATTCTGACAATATTGACTTTAAATGACCTGCAAAAGGTTGATAATCCATAAAAAGTCAAATCAACCAATCAACTTTTTAATACTATTAATGTAATATTTTAAAAATCTTTCCCAATGAAAATATTGATTAATCTTTAGAAATTAAATAGCAATAAACAATCATATCTGAGACTTGTCTGAAACTGATGGGCACCATATAGTATTAATTCCTGTGTCAATACTGTCTGCATCTATAATCATTCTCCAATATTGAGTACTTTTTCCCTATAAATATTAAAAAATGCACACATGTATACATACACACTGCATTTTATATGCATGGATTAAAATATTGACTAAATAAGAACTTTCAGAAGAGGGACTCATTTTCAGACTGATATTTTTGGCTGACATGAAGTGGAAAGCTTATATTGACTCCCTTACTTGGTTTGCAACTAAGAAAGCTGGTTTTCTATGTTGTGTTAAACAGTTTTTCTCACTAGAATCTATCTTACATATCTATACATCTAACATTCGTCCTTGCTTTGAATATTGGGGCCCCATCTGATCTGCTGCTCCTGCTATATATTTAGAAATTCTTGATAAAATCCAAAGAAGAATCTAACCTGGTTCTAAGCTGGCATTTCAGCATCAGTCATTTTCCCACCCCTATTTTCCCACCCCTATTAACATAACTTCCCCATGCCTTTTCCTGATGAGCTTGTCCTCTTTGGTACCTAGA
This sequence comes from Ascarosepion bandense, assembly GCA_037127315.1. NCBI lineage: Eukaryota > Metazoa > Mollusca > Cephalopoda > Sepiida > Sepiidae > Ascarosepion > Ascarosepion bandense. The sequence continues at coordinate 1,380,844 of JBBBDQ010000434.1, forward strand.
CTTTATGAATTTGGCAGAAAGCCTCATCATTTTACACTTGAAATGGCTGGATGTAATTATAAATTATACGCTAACAGTTTCTTCTTTAACATTTTATGCTTGTGGAACTCTGTTCTGGATTCTTACTTCTCAGCATTGATCTTGAAAAATGTTCAATGTCAATCGTTATCTTCTGCCTTCTAATTCACTGATGATGTGTCCTAATCGCATCTAAATGATGTATTTTTCAAATATGTATGGATGTGGGGATGTGTGTCCCAGTTCACACTCCATCCATGTCTATTGAACAGATGTAGGGGCTCATCCCTTGTTCCCTGTTTAGGATGTGGTTTCCGGTTTTCTCTTTTCCAATCTTTTACTCTTTTCCATTCTTTTACTCTTTTTTTTTCTCAATTGGAGTAGATAGACTAAACTATCGCCCGGTTCACACTCCACCCACGTCTATTGAACAGGTGCAGAGGCTAATCCCTTGTTCCTGTTTAGGATGTGGTTTCCGGTTTTCTCTTTCCATTCTTTTACTCTTTGTTTTTTTGTTTTCTCAATTGGAGTAGATAGACTAAACTATCGCCCGGTTCACACTCCACCCATGTCTATCGAACAGGTGTAGAGGCTCATCCCTTGTTCCCTGTTTAGGATGTGGTTTCCGATTTTCTCTTTTCCAATCTTACTCTTACGTAGCCCCCTGCGCATCAGTGGCGTTACCGCCTTGCTTGGGGGTGATATGATTAAAAAAAAAAAAATTCCTGTTCTTTTATTATTCTCTCTCCTTAATAGTGTTTTCTTTTTATTCTCTAATACTCAGTAATCTCTTGAACTTTAGTGGTTTTATTGCCTTGATTGAGGTGAAATGATAAAAAAGGATGTGCTATAGCTTTTGATAGACTAGTTATTCACTCTACAATTTCTGTGTGAATTTCTGAAAGGAGGAATTATCATTAATATCTCATGCTTGATATCAAAATTCCATGTTTGTAGACAAGAAATGGAGTATTTTACATTCACCATTAAGACCCAGAAATAAATATATATATATTAATAGGGTCTTATCCAGAGAGTTTCCAGAAGTTCTAAAATTATTTTATTACTCTTTGGACTATCTTCATCTTTGTTGTTTTTGAAAGTTTTTTTTTTATAATTGTGTCACCCCCTCCCCCCAAGCAAAGCATTTTACTGCCACTGTTGAGCAGATGGTTACAGTGGAGGTAAGTTATGAGAAAGAGTGATAGGTTACAGGGGGTGTCAGGAAGAGGGTAATGAGATATGAAATGACTATTGACTTTACATTTAAATTCTTGAATATTGTAGCTGTCGGGAAAGCAAGTAAACAGAAGGGAATTCCACAGGTGAGAAGTGCGAGAAAAGAAGCTGCTGGAGTAGAATTTGTGTTTACATTTTATTGGTTTCACAGTAAAAGGGTGGGGTATAGTTTCTAATCTTGTGGTTCGAGTAAATTCATGTATAGGGAGCACCAGTGAGCTAAGTTCATCTGAGCAGAAGCCGTGAAAGTATTTGTAGAAGAGACACAGGGTAGCCACATTTTGCCAGTGAGAAATTGACTGTATCCAAGCTGCCAAGTCGGGATCGATCACATTATAGATTCCCCATTGGATTTTGTCAAGGACCCCTAGGTGGATAGCTTTTTCAAGGACCCCTAGGTGGATAGCTTTTTCGAGGACCCCTAGGTGGATAGCAAGATTCCTGATGATCTGTTTTTGAGCCGCATTCAAGTTTACTTTATATTTATTGTTTTCATAAGTTAATTTCTTTTCTTCTTCTTTTGGGTCTTTTTAACTAGAAATACTGGCAAACAGAGTTACAGGACTTGATTTTAAGGTTTGTAAATGTGGGTGTATTGTTCTCACTTTTACATTCATATACCAGATTTGCTAGTTTTTTTCCAGAAATAAGTCTAAAAAATTTGCCATGCAAATGTTAAGGTTTTGATCAGCTTATGCTAACCCCAGTGGATGGTTATCTATGCCAGATGTTAAACAGAATTCTTGTATGTTATGCAAATTTTCAAGATTTTCAGGAAAGAAATCGTGTCCTTGATGCTGACAAATACAGTAATTTCAGACAGTTATAAAGTGATAGGCTAAATAATTAAAAGCTATGGTACTGGCTCTTCACTCTTTCTTATTTTATTAAACAAAAGAACATCTTTCATTGCTAACTGATTGCTTCTGATTGGCTATATCAGTCACCAGTTAAGCCTAATAAGCCTTTATTACAGTTAATTTCAAGCCAATAACTGGAAAAACTAAAAATCTTGTAGGTGAATATTCTTTTTATTTCTTGTTTATAATGAATTCTGTAATATGCATGTTTTTTCCACAATACTTACGTAGCTTCTTATCATCATTGTATTTGCACGAAAGAATCATTTCATTTTGCTACATTAAGTAAGGCTGTGATAAATTAATGTTTTTATTTTTTTAAGTTCATAGTTAAAGTATAAAACCCACCTTAAATTACTTTACATCTCACATTTTTAACACAAAAGTCATAAAATATTTACATGATTTATGTGTATGATATTTCACATCATTTATAAATTATCATAGAATATTTGTCAATCATACAATGAAACAAAAATCTTATGAACTTTACCAGATTTCCAAGTTTTACTTTATTAGACAAGTTATTGAAAATCCAGGAAACATTACATGTTGTTAAAAATTATAATTACAGAATGTATACAGAGTTCGTAAAGACAAATGTTTTAAGCAAAGATTTTTTTTTAAATGTCATTGTAATGAGAACAATATTATAAAGATATTAATAATATGAAATTTATGTGCTATGTTCTGAAACCCACTTTCGAAGTCACAAATTTATTCATTTTGCAAGATGTTGTATTTCTTCATATGAAACAAACTTCAGGGCATCCAGAATAAAATTCCAAATTTCATCTTTGTTGAGAAATTACCACTTATTAATGCAATCTTCCTCTTTAGAATCACCATATATTTTCAGTTAGATTATTGGTCTTGCAAACAATCTTTCCTAATTTTGATGAATAGCTTTTCTATTCATTCTTTGAGTTAAATGACTATCAAAGGTTCCAGCACAAACAATTCAATCATTATAGAAAAAATGTATTATTTATAAAGAATGATCAAAATAAAAAAGGTGTCTAATTTAACTGTTTGCTGATTGGCTAATTCTGTTCTGTTTTATCATTAGTCAGAAAATGCTTTCTTATACTGTGATCCACTTTTTGTGCAGATTTGTAGTGGTCTGGACAAGTTAGGTTCCAATATGTAGTAGACTGACCGTCGGGGTAGTGATTTCAGCAGTGAAGAAAAGGTTGGTTGTCCAAACCACCACAATTATAAATAAAATAACTCAAATCACAATGTAACGAATATAACAACATTGTATTAAGTAAGGTCACAGAACTGGATAATTCGTGAATGTAAGATGTCGTTGTGGAATGTAGGATGTGCGTTGTGGTACAGTGGATATCGGCTCGGAACGAGAAATCGGGGAGCCGAGTTCGAATTCCAGTTGAATCCATTGTATTCACTTACGCGCAAATACCCTTGGGAAAGGTATTAATCCGTCTCTTCCTTCCAGTTATGGATTAAATAGCAGGACAGATTGGGTTCTATAGCCTTGGTCGGAAACCAGTCTACCACAGAAAGCAATGGCAACCTACTGCGGGATAATCTTCTGCCCAGTCAGTTATGTCTCTTTCAAGACATGATTGCCCAAGCGTGTAACACGTATGGCACTTAACTGACTGAAGATGTCGTGAAAAGAGTTCTCTCTTCGATATTAAAGATATTGTCTCAATATTCATGTTAGAAAAGTTCCTGAAAAGGAAATGATATGTTTGTACTGAATAGTAGTGAATATCATTATACATGTATTGAAATGTTCTTATAAGATAGAGAGAAACATTTTATGTGGCTAATTGCTGAATGCAATTAGCACAGTGTGTGAGTTGGAAGAGATGAATGGATTTCGGACTTACGCTCCGAAAAAAACATCCTCCAACTGGCTAAACATGTGTGGAAATCAGTTTATATATTTCTTAATAAACACAGGCTAAAAGAAAGTTTCACGTGTGGTCCTTACGTAAGAGTGTGTGGGCATATGCGTGTGAACGTGTGTGCATGGCAATATGTATGTAGGTCTGTACGTGCATGTAGAAGTGATTCTACAGATTTATGTTTATAGTAAATGCAGCGCAAAAGCCGTTTTGAATAGTTTTTTGTGCATAAAAACATACAAAGCTTTTCCAGATCTGTTTGCTGATTAAAACACTAACATATGATTGGAAAACTTCGGTTTTATGACTCTATTAGAGTAAGTTGTTCATATTGGGGAGAAAAGAAGAAGAAGAAGAAAAGAAAAAATCACTGACTTCCTGAGACACACTGAGACACACTGGTCAGTAACTCGAGATAGTGTTTTGGTAGAAATATGTTACAAATAAAAACACAATTACAAGTTGAAACATTAATATAAAAAAAGAATTATTTTTAAAAGCTGAAAATTTCCTTCATAAATGTTCATTTTACAAAATGCAATAAAATATTTACCTCTTCTTTTAATTCTGATTTCTCTTTTTTAAGCTGTAAAACTTGTTTATAATACTGTAAAAAAAGGAAACAATTTCATCTTACCACCTCACGAACAAGGATGATGATTTTAACAGTGATGATGGTGATATTAAAATGAAGATGATGATATTAACAATAATGATATTAAAATGATGTTGATATCAAAAAAGATGCTGATGATATTAACAATAATAATGATATTAAAATGATGTTGATATCCAAATGAGGCTGATGATATTAATAATAATAATAATAATGATGATATTAAAATGATGTTGATATCCAAATGAGGCTGATGATAATAATAATAATAATAATAATAATGATATTAAAACGATATTGATATCCAAATGAGGTTGATAATATTAACAATGATAATGATATTAAAATGATATTGATATCAAAATGAAGCTAATGATATTAAAATGATGTTAATATCTAAATGAGATTGATAATATTAACTATTGTAATGATATTAAAATGATGTTGATATCCAAATGAGGTTGATAATATTACCAATGTGATGATATTAAAATGATATTGATATCAAAATGAAGCTAATGATATTAAAATGATGTAGATATCTAAATGAAGTTGATAATATTAACAATGATAATGATATTAAAATGATGTTGATATCCAGATAAGACTGATGATATTATCAATAGTAATATTAAAATGATGTTGATATTCAAATAAGGTTGGTGATATTAACCATAATAATGATATTAAAATGCTGTTGACAGGAACTAACCAATGTCTATATCCATGTCTATATCCACAGGGCATATGGCCCAGTGGATATAGACATTGGTTAGTTCCTGTGACTTGACCCAAAGAGTTGTGAGTTCAATACCAGGCTACAGCAGTAGTGAACAAGTAACTTAGAGTGTTAGAGGGAGATAATTTGTGACTACCAACAGAGGCTCTGTGCAAGGGATGAGAATGATATATCCCAGTGATTGTAATAAAGTGTTTGGTTTGAAATTCCTAGCACCTGAAGAAGGCCAGAGCATACAACAGCCAAAACATCATATGAATGCCAACAAAGATAAGGACAATAGTCTGAATAATGTAAATAGTGCATATAATTTTAGTGTTATTCCTATTTCTTTAAAAGCTGTTGTAACAAATTAATATGAATCAAATCCATTCTTTATAAACTTTATGAACATAGTTCTAGATTAGTGGCAAGGTCTCATCATTTTAAAGTTGAAATGGCAAGATGTAACCATAAGTTCTATGCTAACAGTTTCTTCTTTCATACTTCTCACTTGTACATCTCTCTTTCTGCTTCTTGCTTCCCTGGCATGGTCTCATCATTTTACAGTTGAAATGGCTAGATGTAACTTTTATACTAACAGTTTCTTCTTCTGCAATTCTCACCTGTGGAATCCTCTTCAAGTTTCTTGCTTAATAGTCAAGTTTTATTTTTGGAAATTTGAATGCAATGAAAAATGTCAATTATTATTTTCTATTTTTCTGTTCTTTTCTTTTTCTCATATTCTTTCACACTCAGTAGCCCCTTGCATCTTAGTGGCTGTATTAAAAAAAATATTTCTACATTTTAGGAGAAAGGCTTCTTACTTTTTCTGTGACCTGCTTTGCATTTGTAATTACTGTATGAAGTTCATAGTTTTCTTCTGTCAAATCTCGGATACGTTCTTCCATCTCATAAAGATCCACTTGTAACAAATTCAAGGACGAAGTTTTTCGTTTTCCTGATCGAGAAAGCTGAAAGAAGTAAAAAATGATAAAAAATATTAATGTATTGGAATAAGTGCATTGTGGTGCAGTGGATATTGACTCGGAACGACAAATCGGGGAGCCGAGTTCAAATTCCAATTGAATTCCTTGCATTCACTTATGCACTAATACCCTTGGGAAAGGTATCAATCCATCTCTTCCCTCCAGAACAGATTGGGTTCTATAGCCTTGGTCGGTAACCAGTCTACCACAGAAAGCAATGGCAACCTACTGCGGGATAATCTTCTGCCCAGTCAGTCATGTCTCTTTCGAGACATGATCGCCTAAAGCGTGTATCACGTATGGCACTTAACTAACTGAATTAATAGTTGGAAAGAAAATTAAAGCATCTACTGGGCATAAAGTGGGGGATCGTTTTTCTATTGTTATGAAGTAATAAACTAATCCCCCACTAATTACTACTTATTAATATAATAATATAATTCACCAGTCTACTGCAGACAGCAATGGCAACCTAATGCAGGATAATCTTCTGCTCAGTCAGTCATGTCTCTTTAGAGACATGATCGCCCAAAGCGTGTATCATGTATGGCACTTAACTAACTGACTGATTGGAATAAGTATTATGGTCATTTCTTGAATTATTTAAATTAATATCTTGGCCTTTATTGCTTTGATCAGAATGTTTTAGCCACTGTACGCTCTATCCTTACCAGTGTTGCCTGAATTACTTTGTTCCGATTCAATGAATTATTCAAAATTTTCTTTCAGTCACTACCTTTTAGTTGAGGAGTTCTCCATTTTTCGTGTCACAATTAAAGCAATAAATATGTTTAAATAATTCATTTATGAGAAAGGAAATAAAAGTCATTTGAAAATTGAACAATCGGAATACATTAATGGTATTTAAGCAATATATAATCAAATCAATGGTGACTTTGTTATATGAGGGTCATTCAATAAATAAGGTGAAGTTTTTGGTGTAAGGACTTCTAATACAGATAGAAGCTTACTTTTTTTTTATTTTTCAACATAGTTTCCCAGCAGTGTCACCCACTTTTCCCATCTGTGCACAAGCTTCCGTATTCCCTCAGCATAAAAATCTTTGGACTAATGTCTCAGCCAATCACTCACAGCACTTTTGACTTCATCATCACTTTCAAACTTTGTGCCTCTCGTGGACACTTTCTAGGTACCAAACAGGTGAAAGTCTGAAGGAGCAAGGTCAGGGCTGTAAGGGAGATTAGGGAGCAGTTCCCAGCCCAGCTCTTCTGTTTGTGCTCTGCAGTAAGCGTCTTTGGCACCTACTGGCAGATGACCTTTAAGTAGGCAAGGTCATCATGGACAATTTTGTGTACTGTCTCAACAGATAGGCTCAAAGTCCTTGCAGTGTTATCCAATGTCACCCTTCTGTCAGACTGAATGAGGTCATTGACTGATTTGATCACCTCAGGATACTTCACTTCTGTAGGCCTCCCAGGCCTGTCTTCATCCTCAACACTGCTCTATCCTTCTTTAAACAATTTAGCCCACTTGTAGACATTTTTTTAGCTGAAACATGTGGCACTATACACAGGAAACATTCTCTTATGAATTTCAACTGGTTTGCACCCTTCAGCAACCAAAAACTTGATAACTGACCTCTATTTAATCTGGAGCATGCTTCTTGGTCAGCCATCTTTGTTAATCTCCAAAACTCTCAAAGTTTTTTTCAATCTGCCAAAAAAATTAAATCACTTTGAAAAAGAAGTAAAGGAAAAAAAAATTTTTTTAAAGTAAGCTTCTATGTGTATTAGAAGTCGTTATACCAAATAATTCACCTTATTTATTGAATGACCCTCATAACTGGTGCAATAATAAAACAAATTCTCTCTAACTTGAGATTGTTTATTTTAAAGAAATTTTTCAAGCTTAAATATCAGCCTGTATACCAGTTTACAGTATTATATTTTTGCTGTAAGGGAGGTTAATATTCTTTAATGTCAAATAAGTCTCCAGTTAATAAAAGTTATATGAGAAAAAGGAATATTCCTGGTTTGCATTTCCCCAGTTATAGACATTATTATATCCCTGATATAATAACACCTTCATATACAGAGATAATGGAATAGCTGAAAGAAAAGGAATGACAGTCATGTTTTGTTCTCAGAAAGAGTTTTAAACAATAAGTCATATACAATATTATATACAAACAGCTATACTTGTCCAACACAGAGAAACTATAACACCTGTATACAACAACAAGAAGTGCAAAAATGATACAAGACACGGTCTTATTTGGTTTGGTCTTACTTGTAATAATTCTCATTGGGAATTCAAGCTGCCAGAGGATTTTTCTGGTGAAGCCATATTTATATTTCCCAGTGAAGAATTTGATCAGAGCAAATTTATCTTCTATGTCTCTGGTGGAGGCATGTTTCTCAAATGAGAAAACAGCAACATAGAGATTGCAAGCCAAAAATAGTTTCTATAGCTGGTGAGGATATATTCTTAAAGGAAAATAGTGCCATGAGCTTGTGAGTTAAATAAATGGCTGTCACATGACCCATGTGACTTCATCTCAAGGAAAGGGATATAATCATCTTTTGTATCTTTACCGCTATTTATTTTTCTATTAATATTGATATTAAATTGACGTTGATGATATTAGCAATAATAATATTAAAATTATACTGATATTAACAGTGATGTTGATGATATATGATTTCCTGTAATATGCTGTCATCTACTATAAATTCTTTGCTTGAAAGTTTTTTATGTTAGTTTTTTATTAACTCCATAATTTTCATGCAATCTAATATTAAATTTAACAAAAATCTAATGTTTCATCATTTGATTAGATTTTTACAGCATTGTCTCATATTGAAGTTATTGTCATGACATCTATAAGGTTAGAAATTTGTTCTTGGCATTTCAAACTAAGATAACATATCCACAAATTTGAACAAATTTAGAAGTTACCATTAGATTTTCTGTATCCAACATTATATCTTCACTATCTGTTCCTAATAATTGTTCAGAGAGCATCAGTTGCTCTGATAACGTCAGCCGATCTAAAAGGTAAAATCACATTAACAGTAAAAAATCTGTGAGATTGTGTTAATTTATAGACTGCATCAGATATCAAAAAACATTTTTATATATGATATTTTTATATCATATATTAAATATTGTACTTTTTTGAATTCACATACAAAATATCCTTTCAATATCATTGTGAGCATAGAAATTAGAAATTTTATATTTTATTAATAATTTTATAATTCCTATTATATTTATATTAACTTAAAAATTAATATATATTAAGGCAATAAAAAAGGCATATTGAGAAGAAATTTATAACAAAAAAAACAATTTATAACAAAGAGGTAGATAACAAAAACAAAACTAGATAAATTTTTATATTTTTACAATAATGTTAACACTGTACAAGGTTCAAGAGTCACTTGAGATAAAGGGTTACAGAATAAGCGGTACTGTTTATGGGGATATGTAGTGAAGATAATGGTTAAACCTAGACTTGAACCGGTTAAGATTGTAATGATTGGAGAAGCATATATTAACATAAAATAGTAACACATCACTCAATAAATCCTGGGGATAGCGAATAAAACAACAACTTTTTGGCAAAATTTGACTTTATTCATCAACATAGTCTTCTTCTAGGGTGATGCACTATTTCCAAGGCTTCTCTAACAATTCTATGCCTTTTTTGCAGAGCGATTTGTCTTTGGCTTCAAAATACGCCTCAGTTTTCAATATCACTACTTCATTGGAGCCAAATCTCTTTCTCTGAAGAATTCTTTTGATGTCTGCAAATAGCCAGTAGTTGCTAGGGGCCAGATCTGGAGAATAGGGTGGATGCAGAAGCAATTTGAAGTGCAATTCATGTAGTTTTGTCATCATTGCGATCAACTTATGACATGAGGCATTGTCTGGGTAAAAGATCACTTTTCCTTCTTCCTTTGTGGCTGTTTTTTGCTAATTTCTTCCTTCAAACACACCAATAATGCTATATAAAATTTGCTATTGATGGTTCTTCCTTTCTCAAGGTAATCAAAGAACAAAATACCCTGTGCATCCCAAAATACAGAAGCCAAAACCTTGCCTGCTGATGTTTGCGTCTTTGGTCGCTTTGGACAGCTTTCACCTGCAGCTGTCCACTCAGCTGACTGCTGATTTTACTCCTGAGTGCAATAGTGGATCCATGTTTCATCATATCTCAAAAGAGACATGACTGACTAGACATTTTTCTGCAGTCAGTCAGTTAAGTGCCATACGTGATACACACTTTGGGTGATCATGTCTCGAAAGAGACATGACTGACTGGGCAGAAGATCATCCCGCATTAGGTTGCCATTGCTTTCTGTGGTAGACTGGTTGCCAGCCAAGGCCATAGAACCTAATCTGTTCTATTATTTAACCCATAACTAGAGGAAAGAGACAGATTAATACCTTTCCCAAGAGTATCTGTGCATAGGTGGATGCAAAGAATTCAAATGGAATTCAAACTCGGCTCCCTGATTTGTCCTTCTGAGCCAATATCCACTGCACCACGATGCACATCCGACATTCCTGCAGTAGGTTGCCAGTTTTTTTTAGCGGTAGACTGATTACTATAGAACTCAATCTGTTTTGCTATTTATCTCATAGCTGGAGGGAAAAATGATGGATTATTACCTTCCCCAAGGGTATTTGCGTGAAAGTAAATGCAATGAATTCAACTGGAATTCAATCTCAGTTCTCTGATTTCTCATTCAGCGCTAATATCTATTACACTACAATGCACATATCCGTATTGCTCAGCTAAAATTTGTTAACCAATGCTTTAAGCTTTTAAACTAGACGACTATTAATAACTGAGCACTAGTGAGAAGTAAGATTAACCAAGATGAGACATTCATAGACTTTAACAGTGGAATAAGAACTATCTTCCCCCATAGATTAAATAAAGTATTCAGTTTGAAATTCCCTGAACGTTGCCCAGATTGACACACACCTGAAAAAATGTGATAGTAACAACAAAGATGAAGACATTAGTTTGACTGTAAATAATATAAATAAATTTTTTAAAAAGTGTATTTATTTGATAAAACATTAAATATAATAAAGATTAATGAAACTTGGTTATAAACAACTGACAATTTGAAATGATTTGTTTGAACATTATTTTTTATCGATAATCATATTTAAGTAGATATTCTGTTTTTAATTAAACAGTACTAGCAGTATAGCGCAGCATTGCTTGGATGTAATGAAAGCTTTAAAACTAATCCATGGTCCTGGAGCTCAGACTATTTGGACATTGGCACGAAAGACTAAAAAGCAATAGTTGTTTCCAGTTAAAACGAAACCGTAGACTGAAAGAAAAATGAATGGATGTAAGTCAAATTTTGATTTATCAATATCAAATAAGTTTTTTCCTCGTAAACTGAATTTTGAAGGCTAAATAAGTCCTCTGAGTAAATGGTATCATGACTGAGACTAAGAACTACAATTATACCTATTTAGAGCCAAACCTGAAGCAAAAACTAAAATAAAAGGGCTGAAAAAAATACAGACATACAGACAGATAAACAGACACACACACAAACATCTTGCCTTTTATATATATATATATATATATTATCGATTTTCTGCACTATTGTAAGAACTGCAACCTTGAAACTTCTGAATATCATTTCTTATGTCTTTGTCTATGAGTGTATCAAATTTGATTAAAATCGGACCACTCCTTCTATAACCCGATTTTTTCGATTATCAATTTTCAATATTTATCAGGGGTACCTTGACACAAAACCTAGCTAAGAACACTCGCAGATGCTTATAGTACAACTGTGTAAATTTTCAAGAAAATCAGTTCAGCCGTTTCAGAGTCTATAGGTAACAGACACACACACACACACACACACAGACAAAGTTCCATTTATAAATAAGTTTAGATTTTCATAATACAAATTTATCGTAAATAATCAGGCCAGTAGATATAAATATATAATACTGTTTAATTAAAAACAGAATATCTACTTAAATATGAATATCGATCAAAAAAATCATTTCAACATTAAATATGTAAGTATTAGACATTTTCATTATTTACATTGTTAGAACTGTTGTCTTCATCTTTATTGTCTTGTCTACATTTCAGCTGTTGTACTCTCCCACCTTCTTCAGTGCTAGGAATTTCAAACCAAAGCCTTTATTATGACCATTAGGGTATATAATTCTCATTCCATTTCAGTGTATGATCCAAAGAGTTGTGAGTTCAATACCAGGCTACAGCAATGGTGAACAAATAACTTAAAGAGTTAAGTTGAAGGACAATAACTACATGGCTACCAAAAGTGACATCACACATGGAATCAGAATGATATACCCCAGTGATCAAAAGAAAGGGTTCAGCTTAAAATCCTTTGCACTTAAAGAAGGTCGAAAAGTACAACAGCCAAAACATTGTAAACATAACAATAAAGATGGGGACAACAGTCCAAACAATGTAAATAATGTAAATACTACCTCATCTCAGAAATATGGACAAATGTTAGACATTTTGTTTGATAATTTAGAAGTGTGAACATAAATGCAATTCAGTACCTGGATCCTGATACTTTTTAACATTCAACATTAGTGAGTTGATTTCGTCTTCCTGGCACTGATTCCTGAATACCATAACTTTTTGTATAACTTGAAATATTTTCCTCATATCATTGAGATTGGAGATTTCTCTTGAATCAAACTAGAAAACAAAAGTAAAGAATAAAATTCATTTTTATCAGTTACTTCATTACAATGTTTGCTGAAAAGTTCTCAACCTGATCACTTCTCAAAATTAAAACAAATAACCAAACACCAGAATTTATTTTGGAAAAAGACTAAAAGGTGAATGCAATTCAAGAAGATAGAATATGGAAATTGATGTTGCATTTCAATTTTTTGAGATTGTAGCTATCAAAAAAGCAAGTAAATGGAAGGGAGTTCCACAGGTAGGAAATGTGAGAAAAGAAACTATTAGAATAGAAGCACAGTCATATTTAACTATTTCAACAGTAAAAGAGTGGGTCTTAGTAGTGCACTTAAATTCATGTGGTCAGGGTACCAGAGAAAAAGCTCATCAGAGTAGTTGCCATGAAAATATTTGTAGAAAAAACAGAGGTAAATCATGTCATGTTGGTGAGAAAGTGATTGAAGTCAAGATGCCAAGTCAGGGTCAGTTACATTGTAGTTTCTTCTTTGGATTTTGTGAATAATCTTGAGACAAATAGCAGGCGCTCCTAACCAGATATGGAAACAGTATTCAATGCACAGACAAATGGTGGGTTTATAAATGTGCAAGATCGATTCTGATGAGAAAATCTTTTTGACCCAACACAGTCAGCCAGTAGATGCAGCTATAGATTTGATGTGGTTGTTTCACTTCTGGTCAGTTGAAAAAGTGGGGCCAAAGAGGTGCATTATGTTACTCTCCAGGAGACTAGCATGCTGATGGTGCACACAAAAGTTTGTCTATGATACAAAGAAAAAAATGAAAAAAACTGGCATGAAAGATGAATCAGATATCGACATTTCTGACATTAATAGCAATCAACTGATTCAGATGAGGATAATGATTTTGACACAAATATTTGTCAAGTATTCAATGGACAAACAATGTCTACAATATCATTTTGCCAGCATTGTTGGGACCCAATTGACATATACACACATTGTCAAAGAATGCCAGTTAAGTTGACAATTTTTCTTTGTTTTTGATATATTTTTTTTTTATGAAACATTTGCAATAAAAATAAATATGTGAATGTATCAAGCTATAAAAGGTTAATGATTAGTTTATTTTAACATTTCTTTTAAATTAACAATTTCAATAAGATGAAAAATATCCATATAACATTGTTGCCATCATTTCGATCGTAATGAATTTTGGGAAAAAACAATGGATGCTGATCACTCTCAAAATTGGTAACTGGTATAGTGTCTTTTAGAATTATTTGCTTGGATGGCAGCCATGTGAAAATGGTTTGCCAAAGGGCATATTCATAATAATCAAATATCGTGGCATACAAATGAGAAGAACTTTATGTCAAGATGTTGGGACAGAGTGCAGAGACAAGTGGATTCGTCCCTTTCCCAACTAAATGCTTGAACCTAAGTGATGTCATCTGAAATTTGAACTCTGAATAACAGTTCTATGTTCCATGCTGATAACTGACTGTAAATGGTCAATGTACAGGGAGAGGTGAACTCATGCCTTACTCAAGGGTATTAGTGCAAAATGAACATAAGCTGTATCAGCAAAAATTTGAACACTCTTTGCCAATTCCACTTGCCATGCTGATAACTGTTACACTACCTAAAGGGTCAGCATATAGCGAGCAGGGAGAGTTTGATTCATGCCTTTCTCAAGAGCATTGATACAAAGTGAATATAAGTAGGTTCATTGATATTTAAACACACTTTGCCAATTCCATTTGTCATGCTGATAACTGTTATGTTACTTGCATATCTAAATGGTCATAGTATAGAATGTAGGAATAAATGGCTTCATGCCTTTCCCAAGGGCATTAATGTAAAGTGAATATAAGTAGTCTCAGCTGAAATTTAAATCCTGTTTGTCAATTACATTTGCCATGCTGATAATTGTTATAATACCTTTGAATGGTCTGAGTATAGAGTTTAGGAAGAAATGGATTCATGCCTTTTGAAAGATCATTCAGCTGGAATTTGAACTCTGTAAATTCCCTTGCTTATTTTTTCATGCCTCTCTATATGATACATACAGACATGTACTTGTATAGTGGGAGTAGTCGTTTATTGATAGAGGTTTAATTAAAATAAAAACACTGGAGAAAGATTGTCTTTTCTTTTTCTTTCATTAACTTTTCTTGTTTATATAAGATGTGCATTGTGGTGCAGTGGATATTGGCTTGGAACAAGAAATCGGAGAACCAAGTTCAAATTCCAGTTAAATTCGTTACATTCACTTACGCACAAATACCCTTGGGAAAGGTATTAATCCGTCTCTTCCCTCCAGCTATGGGTCAAATAACAGGACAGTTTTGGTTCTATAGTCTTGATTGGCAACCAGTCTACTGCAGAAAGTAATGGCAAACTACTGTGGGAAAATTTTTTGCCCAGTCAGTCATGTCTCTTTCAAGACATGATTGCCCTAGCGTGTATTACGTATGGCACTTAATTGACTGATACAAGAGTGAGGGCATATTTGTCACCTGTGCATAATACCATCACAATGCACAATGCTTAGTGATAAATTTTGAAAAGTATTTCAATATGAAAAAAACTGTATCTTGAAAATGACCAGAAGTATGGTTGGAAGCATTTGATCACAAACATTATAGACAGCATTTATATTTTTTGAACAAACAACTCTCCTCACTCCTGTTTATATCTTCCCTGTCATTTTTAATCAAATCTGTAGAAATGTGTCTGTGTGTGTGTGTCTGCATATCTATGCATGCTTGTGTGATTATGTATACATATTGTTTGTGTTATGTCTTTGTGGCATTGAATGAAAATAACACAATCAAGAAATATAATGTTGTTTGAAGTTGACGTAGTCTTGCTGAAATCTGTAGCAGCATATGAAGTTTTCTTATGACTACCAGTCTTGTAGCTGTCTCATAATTGTCTACTGCAAATATATCTATTAAGATGTGTTATGCCTTCATTGCATTAAACAAACCAAACACAATTAAGAAATATAATGTCACTTCAAGTTGACATAGTCTTGCTGAAATCTGTAGTAGCATATGAAGTTTTCTTATGGCTAACAATCTTGTAGCTGTGTCATAACTGTCTACTAGTTGTCTACTATGATGATTCTTGGCACAAGTATTATTCCATTTGGCCCAATCCTTGTCATATTCTGTTTTCATTGCATTGAACAAAGCTAACACAATCAAGTAATATTATGTCGCTTGAAGTTGATGTAGTCTTGCTGAAATCTGTAGTAATATATGAAGTTTGCTTACGGCTAGCAGTCTTGTAGCTGTCTTGTAACTGTCTACTGACTTTGTCATAGCAGTCTGCTATGATGATTCTCAGTGTCAGTATTAAACATAAACCCCAATGAGACGAAGAGACTTATCTTTTATGGTAACATCCAACACACAAAGCCTGCCCACCAAATCTGCAAAGACAAGAGCAAATGCCACATTCAAAGACTTGCTCACTAGCCAGGAAACACTGATCGAGCATCCTTCAAAACATGCCGAATAGAGGACAAAACTCTTAGACAGTATATATTCACAGATGCAAGTTGAAAACCATGTCTCCTGTACGCAATATACATCCACACCAAGATACTGAAGATCACAAGTGAGATTCACCCTGTGAGTCTCAAACCTCAGGTATCAGCCATTTATACTAGCCATCCAGAGAGCCATGATCAGTTCAATTAGGGTTGAGGATCTGAATTAAATATGGTCAGGGATAAGACACCAAGGGCCCATCCCATTGAGTCTTGGCTCATCTCACTTTTGATAGTGCCATCAAGAGACAGGCCACCAATATCCCAGGGGAATGTTAATTTCAGAGCTCTGTACAGGTATGGTTGAAAAAAAAGAGAGACCCTTACTGAACAAAACTGACTTAATCTTTTTTTCATTGAAGAATGCCAGTGTAGGGAATGTCCTGAAGGCATCAGTTACCTTTTCTAGTATTACCCATATTTGTTGGGATCTCTGTCCTGATCAAACCTCAGTTAACACCTTGACATCAGGGAAATTTAAGGGAGTTTTCAACATCTTTTGGGTGGATTTCTTTGAAATTCAGAAGATATCTTAAATCTTTACAGGTTTGTATTAATGCCTCTTACACCTGCTCCTTCGACTCCTGACACACATCTTGTCCTAAATTGTAGATGGGTTTAGATTTTTTTTCATTTAATTCCGCCAAAGAACTTTGTTGTCATTTTGTGTTGTCTGATTTTTTAGGTGAATTAAGGGGATAGGGTTGGTTAGTCAGCATTGCCTTCTTTGATGGGAATTTTGGTATATTAGCTTTTTTTTAGGGTGGTCATTTTGGTTGATGTGGGTGATAAAGATTTAGTAACTAGAGGTGGGGCTATGATATGTGTTTTGGTAGAAGGAGAAGATGGTGCTGAGGAAGAGGGGCATGCTGCTGAAGGTTCCTGTGATCTTTTAAACTTTCAGTTGTTATAGTTTCATCTTTTCTCAAAACTTAATTTGCATCTTAATTTCATTGCTCTCATCTTGTTGGAGTAGTGGCTGGGTCATCACCCTTGGAACTGGTAGAAGAAGTGAGAATGTGCATGTCTTTACTCATAGGGTCTTCTGAGGACTGAGATTCCACTGTCTGAAGTTTCCCTGTGATCATGCCAACAACCAGCTATTCCCCATTTTCCTTCTCTGTGACTGTACAAGTGGGTGGCAAAGGCTTTTCAGGAAATAAGGGCCAAGCATTGGACCCAAGCAGAGTTTTTACCACACCAGTCCCAATCATTGGCATGTTCATCTCAGACTAAATGGTGATAACAGACTCAACCAGAAGGGGATTTGAATCAGCAGGGTCCAGAACTCTAGAGGCCTTCTTCTCTAGGCAGAAAAAGGGGAGGTGATCAGTCTCTCCCCACTTCCAACATGTTGGTTTACAGCAGGTTGTAATAACTGGCATTTTCTGGGCTTTTGCATCCAGGCAGTTGGGGACAGAGATGAAGGATTTTTGAGCTAGCATTATTGCAAAATTCTATCCTCTATTCAGGTCGTCAGAGGTAGCAATAAGTATTTGACCAAATTATACCAGATAGTCGGCCATGTGCTCTCCTAAGAAATAGAAGGAACCTCGTATATCGATATAGATCATTGCCTAGCTTTATATTCCATGCTGATTATGAGGTATTGACTGGAGGTGTCCTCACAATCAGCAGTACAGCCCACATGAAATAACCTTTACCCATGTTTATTCATTGGGGTTTAACCCCCAGTGATGTCAAAGATTTTATCATGATGTCTTTTATTGAGCAACAAATTTTGTACAAACACTTGTTGGCTAAAAAGACTGACGCCATTCTTTTCTCACCCCTCTGTAATTCCTGAGGGTTTATCAAGAGCCCATCTTTTTTTTGACAAGATTTTAATAAGACTTGGCTCTCTCCAGTAACTCTGTAATGTCCATTATACACTTCATAAGTAGATTTCTTTGCTGCTGTTGCTATTGTTGTTTTTGTCCTTTGCATTCTGGATTGTCTTATTTTTGGTTTGATGTATTTTTCTGCACTTGAAATTTTGGCCAATTTTGACCACTATATATATCTATATATATCTTTTCATTTTCTTTCTGTCATCAATGGTAGCATCCTTTTTTTTACTTCTTTATCCGGCAGTTGTTTTTTTTTTAAACCAAACTGGGTTTTTTTTACAGATTGACATTTGTTGGCCTTTTTTTAAAAGATTGTGCTCTTTTTTGTTTATTGTTTTTTTTTTCCTTAAAGGCAAAAATAAAACAATTTACCAAATGAAAAAAAAAACAGAAAAAACAAATTACAACACAAATTAAAGCAAAAGTGTGTAGGGGGGGGATAAAAGTAGTTTAATGTACAAACAGTAACAATGAAAAAATAAATGAAAGATGAAAAACTAGGTTTACCAGCAAATAAAAGAAATTACAAAAGGATTTGTCAGGTAAAAATAAAAGAAAATTACTTCAAAGTCATGAATAGTAAAAAAACAGAAGAGGGAAGGGTTCTTTGAAATTAAACAATTAAAATGAACAAAATCAATAAAAAATATTTTAAGGAACAAGGAAGACTGAAAAATAAAAATTAAATTAAACGCACATGTAGCAAAAAGGTTTGCCATTCAATACATGGCCAAAATAAATCAAAATATAAAAATAAATTTGACAGAAAGTTTGACATAAAATAGATATTAAACTGGGAAAAAAATTAAAATATTAGACATTAAAAACGATGTTTTAAAAAAAAAAGCTAAGAAAAAAATAAACACTTAAAACAAAATGAAAAGCAAGAAAAGAAAAAATAAATAAAAGCAAGAAAAGAAAAAATAAATAAAAAACAGTCATGCAAGAAATAAAATGACATTACACCAGAAAATAAGAAAATAAAATGAGCTTATTGCAAAGAAGTAGGAAAGAAAACTGAATTTGTAAAACAAAATGCAAAAATAGTAACAGATAGAGTCAATGTAAAAATAAATGTGACCAAATAACTTAAAACTCTTTAGCAGTCTTTAAAAAAAAAAATTAAATGAACATGAAATCAGAGGTATAGTCTACGTGTTATAGACCCTTTTAAGGTCCAAAAAGAACAACACGACTACAAGGGTAGAAATAACAAATATATATTCACAAGAAATAACAATACAAAATGTGAAAGGTGTTAGTATGACTGTCAGTCTGGTTTGGAGTGAACTACTACCAACTCAACCCTCTCTTTCTTGAGAGGCATAGTATATATAGTGTTAGGAAGAGTTCATTCCGGAGTTACAATTAAGGACCCATGACACTATGCAAGACTTAAATGGCCAGAGTCAAGGCAATATCTATCTCAAGTAAACTGCTATCAAGGCAATAACTGTCCCATAGCTGTCTACTCTGATGATTCTTAGCATCAGTAAATTGCCATTTGATTGAGTCCATGTCACACTCTGAAATGGTGTGTACATTTCCACAACAGTATATCTCTGTATTTGTATATTTGTATGCATGTATACATTTGCATATTTGTGTATGTACACTGATAAGCAAAACCTTTGAACCATATTGGTTAATTATTTTTGTCAATTTTAACCTAAAACTGAGAGCAATTAACAGTATGTTTTACTTAGTATATAATTCATGATATTTGTGGGCCATAAAACAAGTTACTGCATTTTTGTTAATGCTTTATAGTGGATGGTAAAGCATTTTATGCACTGTGATACTAACAAAAAGATCATAAAAAAATACTCAGACACCAGAAAAAGTTTTATGTTTCAGCTCGTTTCTTAAACACCATGACAGTCAATCATCAAATTACAAAATATAATTTCAGAGTCAGAGGATCTGCACATCCTTCAAGTTAATAAATTAATCATTTGAAAATAAATCTAACGTTTTCAACTAACAGGTCGTGTTCCCACCAGCAATAATAAAAAAAACATGCTTTGTGATCCCTTTGTAGATGTATAAACACAACATCAGTTCAATGATAGTGGCTTCAAAGAGAGTCCTTTACTCATTTACCTGTCTTCCACATCAAGCTACAGGACAGACTCTTCATCATTAAGCTATGTGACACTTACACTTTCCTCCTTGCTTTTATCAAGCTACAGGACACATTCCTCATCATTAAGCTATGTGATATTTACACTTTCCTTCTCACTTTCATCAAGCTACAGGCCACACTCTTCATCATTAAGCTATGTGATACTTACACTTTCCTCCTCACTTTCATCAAGCTACAGGCCACACGCTTGATCATTAAGCTATGTGATACTTACACTTTCTTCCTCACTTTCATCAAGCTACAGGCCACGCTCTTCATCATTAAGCTATGTGATACTTACACTTTCCTCCTCACTTTCATCAAGCTACAGGCCACACGCTTGATCATTAAGCTATGTGATACTTACACTTTCTTCCTCACTTTCATCAAGCTACAGGCCACGCTCTTCGTCATTAAGCTATGTGATACTTACACTTTCCTCCACGCTTTCATCAAGCTACAGGCCACACTCTTCATCATTGAGCTATGTGACACTTACACTTTCCTTTTGACTTTCATCAAGCTACAGGTCACACTATTCATCATTTAGCAATGTGACACTTACACTTTCCTCCTCACTTTCATCAAGCTACAGGCCACACTCTTCATCATTTAGCAATGTGACACTTACATATTTCTCCTCACTTTCATCAAGCTACAGGCCACACTCTTCATCATTGAGCTATGTGACACTTACATATTCCTCCTCACTTTCATCATGCTACAGGCCACACTCTTCATCATTGAGCTATGTGACACTTACACTTTCCTGTTGACTTTCATCAAGCTACAGGTCACACTATTCATCATTAAGCTATGTGACACTTACACTTTCCTGTTGACTTTCATCAAGCTACAGGTCACACTATTCATCATTTAGCAATGTAACACTTACACTTTCCTCCTCACTTTCATCAAGCTGCAGGCCACACTCTTCATCATTTAGCAATGTGACACTTACATATTCCTCCTCACTTTCATCAAGCTACAGGCCACACTCTTCATCATTGAGCTATGTGACACTTACACTTTCCTGTTGACTTTCATCAAGCTACAGGTCACACTATTCATCATTAAGCTATGTGACACTTACACTTTCCTCCTCGCTTTCTTCCTTGCCTCTTTTTTTTACACATACACACAAAGAAATCACATTTTTTCATCTTAACAACTACAAACAAGGAACTTTAACATTCGTACATGCTGAGAAAAATGTAGTTGTAAAAACACAAAAATAAAAATATTTTATATTATATATCTACTTAAAATGAAGGTTTATAAGCATTTATATGCTTGAACTAAAATGATTGTAAACCAGTGTATGTCTGTGCATGTTTGTATGTATGTGTGTTTTACGTATTTGTATGTGTGCGTTTGTATGCATGTGTTTATATGATTTTGTATAGGTGTGTGTGCATGTGCAAACAAAAACCATTGACTTACAGTTTGGAGCATTTCAAAAAAATTTTCCTGTTCTTCCTTTAAAGATTTTTCATCTGCATTTAAGATTTTATCCAAATCTTTAGAGGCCATGTTTACAGTTTCTGCAGATAAGACGGGAATACAAAAAACAAAAGATTAGAAATGTAAAAATAAGATTTTGTGATTTTTTTTTTTTTTTTGGACAAAAGCTGATAAGTAAACAGTAACAAATGTGCCGTATTAATTAAATACTGTAATAAAATAATCACCCATGATCTATAATAGCATACCATTTCATTGACAATAATTTATTTTGCCTGTGAAATATGTCAAAATAAAGTAATGGCTGACTATTTGTTTTTAAGTCTGCTAGGGTAGGTAGATAATACCTGTTGCAGACACCTGCTCAGGTACCTTCACATTTCATCAATACCTGCAGAGCCAACCTGTGGTATAGGGTTCAGTTAACTATACTCCACAGACCATAGTTACAGTTTCTTGGAGAAATTACATAATCTGGGATAATCAGTAGTTAAACAGTGTAGTGGATAGGAAATTAAGAATTAAAATCAACCTTCTTCTTCACTTTTACAAAAATTCACAATGACGTGTGAAATCCTGGTTTTTCTCAAATAGAAAAAGGATTGACCATGTGCTTTAAAAAAAAGTCTAAACTGGATTTCACAAGTAGATGTTAAATTGATTTTCTGACCAATGGAAACGATTTGCAAGACTAAAAGGACTTAGTGATCCAGTGAAAAAAATCTAAATGCTATAAATACTTCAGTCAGTGTCAGCCAGACAGTCAGATGGAAGCAGGAGAGAGGACAAACTAAAATATGACAAGGCAGAAACTTCAGTCTCACATCGTTCTCTTTCTCCTTCTTTCTCGTGTGCTGATTCCTTTTACTTCTTCTGCTTCAAAGACACTCCTACCAAACAAACACTAATACATACATATGTACGTATAAACTCTTTCCAAGAAATTACTACTACAAACATTTCTTCAACTCTTGATACCCTTAACTTTCTAATTGAACATTAATTTCTACCAATTCTTGTTATTCTATCCTATTCTATTTATAAATTTCTATTTTAACATTAAAAATGTATATTTTATTTTTCCACACTATTCCACACAAATCCAACATTCCAATTTACAACCAACCTGCTACCAAACTTCTGATAATTCTGATGATGATACTTCTGCATAAAACTTGTAAGCTGTAGTGAATTCAGTTATGTATGACACAAGGCCAATTTAATAAACATCAAACATCTCCCTATGGCTTCACCAGTACACTAAAACCTTTGGTCATGGTGACTTTTGATTTTGTGTTAGCACAACCATTGATAGTTTCAAACAATTTTTTTCTATGAAATTTCACTCACAGAGCTTGGATCAATCTGTGGGGTAATGTTTTTCAGGGATTTATCAATAGTTCTGTCACCTCCTTGACAAATCAGCCAGTGTGAGATTCAGACAATGGTCTCATTCAGAATGCTTACATTCTAGCCACATAACTATGTGACACATCCGGCAGATATGCTGGATTAATGATAAGGGAAGATGCAAGCAGTTTACTTTGATTAAAAATCAGGTTAAAAGGCCAGTAATTACGCTCTACAGAAAATAGAAAATAATGAAGAATTAAAAGAATATAATGTTTAAATAATCAGAAAAGATTTAATGATATTTTTGAATGGAAAATATCATCCTCCTTGATTCCAATTTTCCTATCTATCTATCTATCTATCTATCTATCTATCTATCTATCTATCTATCCCAGTTTGTTCATAACGATCTATCAACTCCATTCTGTTCATATCTATGTATTCATCCCATTCTGATCAAAGCTATGCCAATCTATCTATCTATCTATCTATCTATCTATCTATCTATCTATCACACTCTCTTCATATCTATCTGTCAATCTCATTTCATTCTTATCTATCTATCCCATTCTCTTCATATCTATCTATCTATCTATCTATCTATCTATCTATCTATCTATCTATCTATTCCATTCTGTTCATCCTGTTTAAATTTTAAAAAAGAAACTTTCCAATATGTTTAAAAAATTATCAGAAAAGAGATCTTCATTAGGCAATATTTTGTAAGACTCTCTAAAACAAAAATGGATTTCATAAACAAACTTTCTTTTCCCTGAACACAAAACTTTTATTATGTTTGTGTCCATTTCTGATTCTATTTTACAGAAATAACATATTTGAATGAAGACCGTCGTGACAAGGGAAACTGAATTCAAATTCAAGGCAAGTAATTGCTCATTAGCACAATTATTAATGGATTTCAAAAAGTTTTATCTACCCAATTTAATTCACAATACTGGAATCAACCTTTAGCATGCTTTTCAAGTGTGTTCCATAAGTGCTTCACACTGAAATTGTCTCTCTAAGACAATATAATGAAGGCGGTGACAACATCATAATGACCTTTTTATCAGAAGTATTGAAAATAACAAATTAACTGTGTAGAACCATTTTTGTTTATTTTAACTTAGATTTATTTTCATATTACATTTTTATTGCAATTAAAGACGAGGCATCAGTTTTCAAGTGTGTCTGCAGCACAAAACCAGAAGTGAAAGATAAGCTCTCGATGAGGCGAAAATGCAAATTTATGTTACCAAGAAATGTTGTGAAATAGAAGGATAATTTATAGTTTTTGCAAAGCCTTTAGGTTCTTGCATCCTAGCAGTTAAAGTAGCTGGTGTTTTAACAAGGCTTGTTTGAGACAAAAGGGACATAAGTTCAAATCTTACTGAGAGCTTATCCATTATTACTGATTAAGACTGTCTACTTATTCTCATAGATTGAATTTTTAAGTCTAGATACAATTAAAGGCAACCGAAAGAAATAATTAAGATCAAAGCAAATATTACGAAATTTATAATTTGTTTGTTTGTTTGTTTTTGAGGCTTAATGACCTATCAATCCTTATGGGATCATTTAAGGTCATAACCAATGATTTTTGGGTAAGGTTATTTTTACAATATTTTTCTTTTCGAGTATCAAGATTCATTGGGATTTGTTTTTAAGAGCAGGGTCCCCAAGTCCTGCCCTTGCTATTTAACCCATAACTGAAGGGAAGGGATAGATTAATACCTTTCCCAAGGGTACCAGTGCTTAAGTGAATGCAGAGTATTCAACTGGAATTCGAACTCAGCTCACCGATTTCTCTTTCCGAGCCGATATCCACTGCACCACAACGCACATCCATCACTATACGCTTACAGCACCTGGTATTCCCAAGTGGTCAACCATCTAAGTACTGACCAGGCTCAACATTGCCTAACTTTGGTGATCAAGCAAGAACAAGATTAAAGATAATATATCTGTTTATAGATTACAAGCAAAAAGTTTGTCTCCTGATTTTTTTTTAAAAAGAAAACACCTTAAAATAAGATAATTTTGTATATATTTAAAGTAAAAAATAAAATTTCGGTAACTAGAGTGTATTTGCTTTTATTTTTCATTTTTTCTCCTGGTTCCTCTTAAAGTTTGAATTTAGATTTGTCTGTCCACAATACATTTTATTATGAATATTTTGTGTGAGGAAAATTATATTTTGTTTTCACCATTAACTCCTTAGTAGAATTTTTGAGATTACCCAAATTTTCGAATAATTTAAACATTTTTACAGGTTCTAAATGTTGATTCAGCTACTGACTACTGTTGTAAATTAAACATATGTAACTGTCTCTGTTTGAAGAAAATAAATTTGTGCAATTATGACAGTATTTTCATAATTTGTTTTTATTTTTTACTAGCAGTATAGCCCAGCGTTACTCGGGTGTAATGAAAGCTTTAAAACTAATCCATGGTCCTGGAGCTCAGACTCTTTGGATGTTGGCACGAAAGACTAAAAAGCAATAGTTGTTTCCAGTTAAAGCAAAACCGTAGACTAAAAGAAAAATGAATGGATGTAAGTCAAATTTTGATTTCCTGGTATCGATATCAAATAAGTTTTTTTTGTCATAAACTGAATTTTGAAGGCTAAATAAGTCCTCTGAGTAAATGGTGTCATGGCTGAGACTAAGAACTACAATTATACCTACTTAGAGCCAAACCCGAAGCAAAAACTATATATATATATATATATATATATATATATTATTGATTTTCGATATTTATCGGGGGTACCTTGATACAAAACCTAGCTAAGAACACTCGCAGATGCATATAGTACAACTGTGGAAATTTTCAAGAAAATCGGTTCAGCCGTTTCGGAGTCTATAGGTAATGGACACACACACACACACACACACACACACACACACACACACAAATTTCCATTTATAAATAAGTTTAGATTTTGAGGTAATTTGCACAAAATGGCAAATTCAAAGCAGCTAAGCATTGAAGTGAAGGCAGAAATTGAAATTTTACTCAAAGAAGGCAACTCCCAAAGACAAATTGCCAAGAAATTGAAGCTTTCTAGACATGTATGTGGTGCAATCTTTGTTACAAAGGCAGTTAGGAACTAGTAAAAATGTTGATAGAAAAACAGCTGGAGCACTGACAGTGACAACAGATGCTGAAGGTGGGAAAATGATCATTGAGAGCAAAAGAAATAGAAGGAAAACTGCTCCAGACTTGACAGCTGAACTTAATTCTTCTTGACAACAAACAGTGTTGCGCTCAACTGTGAAAAATCAACTTAGATCAGTAGAGTGCAAGGAAGTGCATAGCTTTCAGAAAAACTGTTATGGGCAAAAAAGCATAAAAATTGAACATTAAAAGAGGTGAAAAAGGCATTGTGAACAAACGAGTCCAAATTTTAATTTTCTGTAGTACAGTGGATATCAGATTGGAATGAATAATTGGAGAGCTGAATTTGAATTCTTGTTGCATTCACAACCACGCAAATAACCTTGGGAAAGGTATGAATCCGTTGCTTCTCCCTCCAGCTATGGGTTAAATAGCAGGACAGATCAGGTACTATAGCCTTGATTGGCAACAAGTCTACCGCAGAAAGCAATGGTAACCTACTTCCGGATAATCTTATGACCAGTCAGTCATGTCTCTTTCGAGACTTGATCGCCCAAGTATGTATCACATATGGCACTTTACAGACTGAAGAGGAGAGGCCACATGAGAAGAAAGCCAGGAGAAAAACGAAACAAATGAGTGGTTGCAACAGTTAAGCATGGTGGTGGGGTCTATTTTTATGGTGTGGAGGTGTTATGGAAAGAGAGACCTGGAGATTTCATTCAGGTCAAGAGAATTATGAAAAAAGAACAATAACATTAGATTTTGAAAAGACATGCTATACCATTTGGTTTTAGTCACCTTGACGTGGTGTAATGGCTAGCAAGCTTGTCTCATTACAATTGAGTAGTGAGTTCAATCCTCACTGGGTGCTCCATACTTTCGGCCTTGTGCCGCATTTAAGCTTTGCTTAGAAATTTACCTATATTATCTGGTTTATGCATAATTGGGGAAAAAATCACCTTTCAACAATCCAAAGCATTCTTCTAAATTATGTCAAAATTCAGTCAGTTAAATGCCATACGTGATACACGCTTGGGCGATCATGTCTCGAAAGAGACATGACTGACTGGGCAGAAGATTATCCCGCAGTAGGTTGCCATTGCTTTCTGCGGTAGACTGGTTACCAGCCAAGGCTATAGAAGCCAATCTGTCCTGTTATTTAACCAATAACTGGAATGAATAGACGGATTAACACCTTTCCCAAGGGTATTTGCGTGTAAGTGAATGCAATGAATTCAGCTGGAATTCGAACTCGGCTCCATTGCGTTCACTTTTTGAAATTATGACTTGGTTGCCTCAATCTTCCAAACTCTTTTCTCATTAAATTAGTATTGGATGAATTGGATAAGAGAGTTCAAAGAGAATACCCAGTGAACAGAGAATGAGCCTTTTCAATGCTTGAGGAATGTTTACGATCTACGATCTACTTTAAAAAAAAAAAACTGTTAGAAAGAGTGCCAAGAATGTGTAAAGCAGTAATTAAGGTAAGTGATGGTTTTATTGACGGAAACAAAATATGATGCTGTTGTATGGTAATTTTTCTATAGTTAAGTACTTTTTTTTTTTTTTTTTTTTTTTTTGTCAAAATAAAGGCAAATATGCTGTAATTACTTAAATTTTAGCCTTTACTTAAAAAATATCTCATTTTAAGAAATGCTGGGTAGACCCAAACTTTTTACTTGTAAAATATATTTAATGAATCTAAAACACTTTTGTCGCCCTGCAAACAACTGACGCAGTTTCTGTTTGAATTTGAGACGAAAAGTTATAATGGACAACAAAACAAGAATAATCTACCCCGATAAATTAAATAAAGTTCAAAATTTCATTAAAAAAACTTGAAGGAGGCTGGATTGAACAACAGTCGAAACATTGGGATAATAACAAGAAAGATGAAGACATTATTTCGACTACAAATAATTTAAATAATTGGTGCTGTGATAATATTTTTAAATGTAAGTTGTTTTCTTCTAGTTTAAAATTAATTATTATTGTTATCATTATTATTATTATTATTAGTAGTAGTAGTAGTAGTAGTAGTAGTAGTATTTTGCATGCGATTTGTTAAGAAAAAAACGTATTTCAACGTATTGAAATCAAGAGTCAATTGTTCACTTTTTTAAAATTTTACGTTTTACCAATCAGAAATAACATAGAATATAAAACTAAGAGCTCTGTCCAGAAATTACCCAACGATTTAATAATGAACGAAAATGTCTACTACATAACGGCAATGGCGCCTACCTTAGCCAACTTAAAATATTCTCTTCGAAACCTCAGACACTTGTCCCGGCATCCCTTCCACCTTACTTTTCAAAACTGTTTTCAAATTTTTCTTTCGAGGTCAACATAAACTGCTTTGTAACCTTCTACTTAACCCTGATCACGGTTTGAAATCGCCTCCTTTTCAAGTGCGATTTTAACCTTGGGAAAAACCAGGGGTCGTGAAGGGTCACACCTCAATTGTAGGAGTGCTAACAGACCTCGCCTATATGAAACACGAGAAATGAACAGTTGAGAAGATATTCAAAGTGGCTTCCTGGTACTTTCTTAGAATCACCAGAATAATATCCTTTGATTATTACAGTCTGCACTGAATTGAACACTTTCGAAATGTCTGCTTGCTTGAAGGCCGCGTAGAACATAAATAAATTTCAACGAATTCACAGGTAATTTGAAGCACCTCTTTAAATAATGGGCTTCCCTCACTGAATCTTCGTCAAAGGCCTTCGTAATCATTCGATTCGATTCTGCAGCAGAATGTCCAAGTTTCGGATAAAACTTGTTGATGTATATTCGCTATGAACGTGAAGCTTGCACAATAGACAAGCTCATTTAAATACCCACGGATTAATCCCACAAGCGAATGCACCCAGTAAGGCCTCCTCTGGTCGCGAATTTACATAAAGCCCGCGTAACCGATTTTCGAAATGGCTGAATAATTTCCAGACAGAACTTATACTATTGCCAAATAATCATTACCTGAACTGCCAATAACGTTTCAAGAAAGTGCCTTTTTTCTTCAATTAAACGAAATATTTACGATGTCTTCAAGTAGACAATTTAAGTTCTACTTACAATATATTAAACTACTAAGTTCCTTCTAATTCGTTAAATTATTCTAATTTTTTACCCGACGCCCTCAATCCTAAATGATAATTTCTAGAAATTTACCTCAACCACTATATACATCATGTGTAACGTCAGCAATGTTTATGCTACATGTGTTTTTTTTTTACCGTTCTTTCGACACAAACGGTTAATAGTAAGACTGGGTGTACTGTAATGTGTTCGTTTTCAATTGTTTGCTAACGCCATATATCTGAATTTTGTGAAATTCTCGCTACATGAACAATTTGAGAAGTTAGAATACTCAGGTCTGAAACATATTTCAAAATCAAGCAAATATTGTGGTGCAAAATCTTTTACTGAGTTTTTATCAGTAAAAGTCGCGTTTTGATGTCACAACTCATTCCTCTGTGACGTCGTAGAAAAAAACGTAATCTCCAAAAAACATTTAATTAATGTTTCTCTAAGAAATAAGACAAAGCGCGACCAATCCCAAAGAACCCAACGGTGGAACAACGATTACAGCAGATCTCAACGGTTGAACCAGCGGATGAAGAGAGCTACGCATGACGGTCATGTTACTGAAGGCGCCACTCAAAATTATAACAGAGTCAACGGCAGTCCGTTGCAGTTTCATAACTTGATTTCGCATGTCTCATTCCCCATGTGCCATAAAGGTGGGTCATGAAATCAAGTGTTTTGAAGTCTACCTTAAACAAATTCACGCCATCAGAACTTAATTCTACTCTGATTTTCTTCCACCTCCAAAACCAAACGGTGATAGAGAATGGATGATGGAAGTAGGTTTTGGTGAAACAAGAAGTTTCTACTCCTGAACCTGCACGATAGCCGATAATTTAGTCTTCAATGCTATCATCATGAATGAATCGATCAGCAAAAGAGAAATTAAATTGTTGGATACGAAATAAAGCCAACAACAAATATCATTCTAATTATAAAGTTTGTCATAGTCGAGGGTGATAGTGGGGACAAGTTCCCATTGTCTATAAAATGGTATGCGTTTCAAACAGTCTCTGACAACTAAGTCTAAGTCCAAGCCGGAGAATAAGCGAAGGCGAACAACTGGCGCCTCACAACCAGCTGCTTTGTGTAGATGGAGCTCGACAATCCAGGAAAGCAGTCCATCTAGAGGACCATTAATTCTGATTTTAAAATTCTGCTGCTTTACAGTCATATCCAAGATACAGAAACGATTATGGAAGTAAATCAAGACAGAAAACCCAGAGTGGAGCCCTGAACGTGGCTGGCTGGCTGGCTTTCCTGAAACTCCTGCAGTCAAGCCGACCCCAAATGTAATGACTTGTATTCCTTTGGATCTTCTCGTTACGACCGAGAATGTGGGGTGGGAAGCCTGTAAACTTGGCAGCGCATGGCGTCCATATACCATTGCCCAGTCCTGTGCCCTAAAGGGGTCACTCTAATCTCAACCGCAAAAGACTGAAATTTGACCAAACAAAGTGTTACACACGCAAGCACACACACACACACACACACACACACACACACACACACACACACACATACGCACACACACACACATACATACATACATACATACATACATACATAATTGAAGACTCTTTAAAAATGATTGCCGTCTCGTAACTATACATCAGTGAATTAGTTGAATTTAACTTGTAAACGAATAGGATATCTAATCTGGCTCTTTATCCTAGAAGATTTTCACGTTTCTAAGCATATGTGGCACACAAAAGAGGCCACCTTGTCAGAATATTTTGGTTCAAACTGAGTAACATCATCCTTATGGACCTTCATATGTCTTTACACGGGTTGGATTTACAGGTTTCCAACGCATTCAACACACATTTATCAGCTGGTCTTGGCGGAAGACTATCAAGATTTTTTTAGAAGAACATCGTCATGTGATATAAGGCGGTTGACATCACCAGATTTCAACTTCAGGACACAATGGCCAACAGTACACTCTCACGAATCAAATTCAGATGTAAAGTTAGATATGATTCCATTTCTTAGTCGACGCTTCAGCTTTTCATTCAAAATACAGTCAGGTTCAAAGATTATACTGCCATCTTTAATAGATTTTCTCCATTCGTCTCTAAATGACAGCTCCTCCCAGTCGCGTATATCCATGAAGCTATAATGTTTTCCTTTACGAAATCTCCAAATTCCCTTTGAATTTGTATTATAGGCATTTTCAAGTTTTGAGTTCACCGTAAAAAATTGCTTTGGAAGGTGCGAGTCCTGCATGTTCACCTCATCTGTCTCAAAAATGGCCTTCTTTCAGATAAGCAATATGAATTATAACTGCTTGGTTCTGGATAACAACGATGATGATCGTCTCGAAATAAAATGTCGAACACAGAACACGTATATATAAAAATATAAGTTTATATGTTTATTCTGCGTCGGTGATGGTTGTGTGAAGGAGGATGTAGCCAGAGAAAATCACCCACATACGAGGTAGCTGTCGGGAGTCGTTGACTTGCGGGAGTTGACTTCTCTTCTTTTTTCTCTGCGTTCTTTCGGTGTTCTGATTTCAGCCAGAAAAACTCCGAACTTATATAACCTGAAATTTCCACGCATTTTTGCCTTCTCGGGTTTTCCCTTAATTGTCTCATCTATGGCCAGGCATATCTGTCAATCATCATCGCTGACTATTGTCTTTGAAGCCGGCTGCTTTTTATATCAGTCACACTTTTGTCGGTCACTGTTTATATTTAACGCCTTTGATGTTGATCATACTTTTGTCGATCACTGCTTTTAATGTCAATCATATTTCTATCGACTCACAGAAATATATTACAATTATAGCTTCACGTCTCTGGGTTAACTGTTAACGCGTTAACAATTATTGCTGAAAAAGTCTATCAAGTTTTAGATAAGAATCGTGAAGCTGGTACTGTTTTTTTTTTTGTTGTTTTTGTTTGTTTTTTTTTAAAGGTAAGGTTACGGTAGGATGTGCGTTGTGGTACAGTGGATATCGGCTCGGAACGAGAAACCAGGGAGCCGAGTTCGAATTCCAGCTGAATCCATTATATTCACTTATGCGCAAATACCGTTGGGAAAGGTATTAATCCGTGTCTTCCTTCCAGTTATGGGTTAAATAACAGGACAGATTGGGTTCTATAGCCTTGGTCGGCAACCAGTCTACCGCAGAAAGCAATGGCAACCTACTGCGGGATAATCTTCTGCCCAGTCAGTCATTTCTCTCTCGAGACATGATCGCCCAAGCGTGTATCACGTATGGCACTTAACTGACTGAAGGTTACGGTATTTCTGAGAGAATTTTTGAACTCAGTCTTTCCTATTAAGTCGCAAAATAAAAGTTGCCTTGAATGGCCACTCTTCTAGATTTTTTTGCATAAATGCAGGTGTTCCCTGAACTTACGCTGTTTCTAATTTTCATAAATGACATTCCTGATATCATCAGTTCTCAACTCGGTAACAATGCTGATGACACACCTATTTACTCCTGTCTTAATGGTAAGTTTGATTGGTTCGATAAGGCAGCTGACCTAAACATAAATGAACTACAATCTGTTGTTAAATGGGGTAATGAGTGGTTTGTTAATTTTAACGCTTCCAAAATGAAACTGCTCTCTTTTAAACATCTGAGAGAACTCTTTTTACCTTCCATCAGCATGGCCTATGCTAATCTCTAGGAGAGTGACTCATTGCGTCTTCTCGGACTAACGTTTTCAGTTGACATGAAGTACAAATAGTATATTGAATCAATTGCTAATCTGCAGCTAAGAAAGTTAGTTCACTATGTTGTGCTAGACAATTTTTATCTCTATAATCTAGCTTACATATTTATAAGTGTACCATTCGTCCTTCTTTCGAATGTTCTTGCTACATTTGGTCTGGTGCTCCTACTATATATTTTAAGATTGTTAATAAAATCCCAAGAAGAATCTGCTCAGTTATTGATCCGAACTTAGCATCTTGGTTTCAGTACCTTTCCCACCGCCTTAACATAGCTTCTCTGTGCTTTTTCTATAAATTATTTCATGGTAATTGTTCTGATGAATTTTCGTCTATGATACCTAGACTTTATGAATTTAAGCGAAGTGCTAGATTGGCAGTAAGGTCTTATCCTTTTATAGTTGAAATGGCTAGATGTAACCGTAAGTTCTTTACTAACAGTTTCTTCTATCGCACTTCTCGCTTGTGAAACTTTCTTCCGGCTTCTTGCTATACTTGCACTCAATGAAAACGAGCGAGAAATTACTGAGTAGTACTAAATAAAAATAAGAACTAGACATGAGCAGTGGAACGAGAACAGTCTACGTCTGTAGATTAAATAAAGTTTTATAAAAAATCATCTCACCCCAACGCAACGGGGTGATTGAGTGTTAAAAATATTGAAAAAAATCTACTACTAAAGAGAGAGGACGATAAAATAAGAATTAAGAAGACAGAAAAAAAAACGAATGACATTGCATTTAAATTTTTGAAGATCAAATTTAAATAACAAGCCACCTTTCCCAAGGGTATTTGCGCGTAAGTGAATGCAATGAATTCAGCTGGAATTCGAACTCGGCTCCCCGATTTCTCGTTCCGAGCCGATATCCAATGCACCACAACGCACATCCTTATGAACACTCACCCCACCTAAAATCGACTCCAATATACAACCTTCAAATTTTATACCATCATAAAAACATATCAGCAATATTAAAGTAAATTTTAAATTGTATTATTGGAATGGTTGGGGAAGATAAACCGACCTAACCTTCCCAATATAACATGACTATACCTGCGACATGGTAATAACTTGTTTATGGCTGTATACAGGAAAGGACATTTTGCATTAGTTTTTGATAAACAGTACAAACTCGCCACGATGAACCAATATTGAAAACGATCTAATATTGAATATAAAAGCTCTAAAAACCACTTATGTCCTTGAGGAGGGTATAGGAGTTTAAACATGCGTTACTGTGTTATCTAGTAATTGTAAATTCCGTGCTTGTAGTAAAACAATATACACTGTTTCAGTAAAACAAACAAGATAAAATAAGAATAATC
Organism: Ascarosepion bandense; assembly: GCA_037127315.1. NCBI lineage: Eukaryota > Metazoa > Mollusca > Cephalopoda > Sepiida > Sepiidae > Ascarosepion > Ascarosepion bandense. Next base: position 1,415,404 of record JBBBDQ010000434.1, read on the forward strand.
AAGAAATTCCACATATCAGCCAAACAAAGGAAATCTGAAGATAGCCAAAGGGTACTTGACTGAAACGTTTTATCTCTAATAACATCTATAATAATCAAGATGAGAAAAATAGTTCGAATGAATTAAAATAAAAAGGACATGTATTTCGTGAGAAAATGTTTTACATATTTAAGAACGCGAATGCGGCAATAATTGTTCAGACATAGAAACATATACACATTGGAATATATGAAAAAGAGAAGTGGATTATGGTCTTACTTGATAGGGGACTAGGTCCTGTCTAGTGTCATTGATTTCGCCTCAGCCATCTCAGAGAAAATGGATGTCTGAAATATACGCGCTAATTTTTCTAATGAATTAATTTCAATTGGCCAGTCGGCTTCATTTTCATGCTTCTAACCAAAATGTCAAAGGATGCATTTCTTACCCTTTGACATATTTATTATTCATAGGGTAGACAAGTAATGTTACAAGTACCACTCCTAAGACAGTTTTTTAGAAAAACCTGCCACTTGAGGTAAAATTTACTAAGATGTAGAAGAACGCATAACATGCTCAAGCGTTGTGGTGCATTGGATATCGGCTCGGAACGAGAAATCGGGGAGCCGAGTTCGAATTCCAGCTGAATTCATTGCATTCACTTACGCGCAAATACCCTTGGGAAAGGTATTACTCCGCCTATTACTTCCAGTTATGGGTTAAATAACAGGACAGATTGGATTCTGTAGCCTTGGTCGGCAACCAGTCTACCGCAGAAAGCAATGGTAACCTACTGCGGGATAATCTTCTGCCCAGTCAGTCATGTCTCTGTCGAGACATTATCGCCCAAGCGTGTATCACGTAGGGCACTCAACTGACTGAATGCACAACTAGTGAAGAAATAAAAAGTTCTTAGTAAGTTCAATTCAGGAAGCAATAATATAAGAGAATCGGTCCTGATAGATGTAACTAAAATAGTAAGACATTAATATTAGTTTGTCCCAAAAGTTCGTAAACACTTGCGAAATGGGTCTATCTGGTCTAGCACAATCGAGACAAGCGATGGGTTCAGAAAGGGCAAGAGACATCGTCGGTTCCAAAACAAGATCGATTCGGCAAGAAAGTCATGTTGTGCGTTTGGTGGAACTTTGAAGGAATCGTGCATTTTGAGTAGGTTTCGAATGGTCGTGCCATCAGTTCCGAACTTTACTATCAGCAACTTGAGCGGGTCTACGAAAAGTTGAAACAAAAGTACCCGGCTCTGATCAACCGAAAGCGCGCTTTGATGCAGCAGGACAATGCCAAACCACACACCACCAGGAAGACCAAAGACAAGTTTGAAGAGCTGGATCGCGTTGAGGTTCTGCCACATCCAGCCTACAGTCCTGACTGTGCTCCATCAGATTAGGGCTTTTTCCGCTCAATGCAACACTTTCTGAAGGGCCGCCAATTCGACTCGTTTGATGAAGTCGAGGAAGTGTGTCAAGAATTCTTTGATTCGAAGCCGGCTGAATGGTACTTTGACCAGATCCGAAAGATTGCAGATCGATGGTAGAAAATCTTGGAAAATGATGGTTTTCTGAGCAATACTTTTTGTTGTTTTTGTGAGTAAAATTTCAATTTTTTGCAAGTGTTTACGAACTTTTGGGACAACCTAATATAATAGACGTTTGAAGCATGTAACATGACGACCAGATTACATTACTGTCTATTATGACAGTGCATAGAATAGAAAAACCTTATATTTTTATTATTCGTCGGTGATGCTTGTGTGGAGAAGAGCAGCCGGAGAGAGATCACGAACACGAAGACGAGTCAGGAGTCGTTAGCCAGTCTCTGTCTCTTCAGCCGAACAGTCTAGACTTTATATAGTCTTAAAACTCCCACGCAATTTTGCTTTTTCAGGTTGTCGCTTTGTTAACTTATATACGGCCGGATGTATCTGTCAATCATTTTCAAGCCGGTCGTCGTTTTTTTCGTTGCACTTTGACATCATCTATGGCCGGGTATATCTGTCGATCACCTTTATCCTTTGTTGACTTCACCCGCGGCCGGATGTACCTCTCAATTACTTCTGTTATTCAAGGTAATATATTACACACATCTTCTGACGAGAAAAAATTATCTGTCACGATACAGTGAATCAACTTTTCTAGCAGCAGACCTAGCAATTGATTCAATATAATCATTCTACTTTATACCAGTGGAAAACTTGTGAGCGAGAAGACACACTCCTGGAGGTTAACATTGGCGATGCTGATAGTAGGCAAATATAGTTCTTTATGATGACTAAAAGATAGCTATTTCGTTTTGAAGGGGTAAAAATTTACAAACTATTTATTGTCCCAGTTAACAGCTTGTTAAGAGGTCCTTTACACTATTTGTACTTATGATTCGATACGACGTACGATTGATCAGACACATGACACAGGAAATAAGAAACAACGAAGACGCCAAGGTAACCGGAATAAACATGTATTAACGAAGGTACAAATATTGATAGAGAAAGCATGCAAAGAATGAGAATAAGTTTTCTCCCTTGGTCTCTTAAGAGACGTAAAATGTTAATTGGAAGAAAGTCAATGAAAGCCAATTCTGAAAGGTAGAATACATACAGTTTGAGTTGAGTTCCCATTGGAGTTTGTATTGGGAAAAGTGTGTGCACATGCATGCGTGTGTAAGAAATAAATTCGCGCCACTAATTGCTACCTGCAATTGGTGCGGGTGTGTATGTGGGAATAATACGCCATGTTCCCAACTACCTTGATGGCTGGGTTCCCACTGAAAAAACACGTGGAAAAACGCTGTTTATATAGACGCGCCGTATGCGCGGGAAAACAAGATTCAATACGTGATCACTGGATGACCAGTCCGCATTGACCAATCACTACCTGCTAACATAACGTGTCTTGCAGAAGAAAACAAGCATGTTATTTAAAATGCGTAGGAGTGAAAGAGTGAATATAATAATATTTAAACAAATATGTTGAAATATGGACATGTGTGTGTGTGTGTGTGTGTGTGTGTGTGTGTGTGTGTGTGTGTGTGTGTGTGTGTGTGAACGGCACACGCTAATTAGGGTGACTTTTAAGAGCAGCTACCAGTTTTACTTTATCGAACCTTGCTACTTAGACGTGATCCGAACACGCAACCTTCTGAACGTCGGGGTCACCAGTTTATAGTGGGGACGAGTTCTTTTGAAGGGTAGTAGTATGTTGTTGCAGATTAACGGAATTCGGCCTCGTTGTAGATAGCCCACTATAAGTCATGAAAAGATTATAAATCAAGAAAGGCAAATTGAGTTGAGAAATAACATTTTATATATACACATATCAATTAAGGGTTTTACAATTAAAGTAATCCTTTAAATAAGGGTCCAACGGACGTTAAATGTCATGAAAAGATTATAAATCAAGAAAGGCAAATTGAGTTGAGAAATAACATTTTATATATACACATATCAATTAAGGGTTTTACAATTAAAGTAATCCTTTAAATAAGGGTCCAACGGACGTTAAATGTTCGTGGCAATAAAATGCTGAAAAGATAATTAATGCTTAGGTATGCGGGAGCGTTGTGAGTAAGGAATGTCTTTGATGTATCCGCTCCTTAGGTCAGTAAGTAGTTTTGAGACAGCGAAAAGGGAAAAGATAGGGAAGGGAGGTGAGCATAGTTAGCCGATTGACTTGGTCAAGGGAGATACTAATTACTCTCGTCTCTCTCGAGTCTGTCTGTCTGTCGATGCTTTCCTTATCGGCTTTTTATATCTTCTTTTTGGATCGCAGCCGATCATTTGGGAATTCACACTTGTATTTGATTCTGGGCTTCCCATTGGCCGATAAATAAAATTCGCGTAGGCTCGTGAACTGGAATTTAATATTTAATTAATTTTTAGTTTTCAACCGGAACATCTACGTCGATCCGGCTGCGCACCAACTAGTTTTGGTCATTTGCTTTTTGTTCGTGAGAGTGCAAACATCCGGTCCCTCGCTTTTGTTCGGTCGGTATCACCACATAACTTTCGCCCCAGAAAATGGAGTTGTTTTTTGGTATCTGTTGTCGCTTGAACTCGTCCCCACTATTCTACTATCTAGAGCAAACTGAAATGCTTGGATAGGTATTTTTTTTTTTTAATTTTTCTTTTAGATATGCCTTGTTTCTTAGTTTGATTGTGGCGACGTTCTGTCTCGTTTAGGGTAATAAAAAAAAGGAATATTCTGGAAAACAAAAGAACTGAGAAGACAGCTCTTCAGGATTATTTTCAATTAATCAAAAATAAAAAGGAATTTTAAATCTGCAACAATTTTGAAAGTTGACTTGGAAGCCGACCGGTACATATACAAGGGAGGCGGTCGTCTAGTTTAATTACTATTCACTTACACATCTCTGCTGAACAGATGGTTAGGACAGGTGGAATAGGCAAATCAATTAACATTAAGAACATCAATGAAGACCCGAGTACGCTAGACTCCAAAATACCAAGGGATCAGCAAGCAAAAAAACCAAACAACATACAAAAACTACAATATTAGATGTGAAACTAAAAACTAATCTACCAAGTTTTCCTCAATGATTCAAAAAGCAACTTATTCACTGCATCTATAATTATTCAAGGTTGTACTAATTGGACATGTTGGAAAATTAACAGCGCCTCATGAACTTCACATTTTGTAACTAAAGTCCCCGTTTTCTTGTGAATATTTTTCTCTACCTAGCTTAATTTTTGGACACTCAAAACTCATAAGAATATTTTCGAACAAACCTTTCATACAATACTGAGTACACACACACTTCTCTTCTTTGTACTAAATTCTTTTTGTTTCTATTTCACACTGAGTCCTTTTTTGTGCCCCTAAAAAGGTAATTGATTTTTTTGTTTTTCGTTTTTTTGTGTATCGGAAAATCCCTATATGAAATGGGATGGGGGTTAGGGAGTAATTTTTTAAGCCTCTCTTTTCTTTACAAAAAAAGTGTACTAATTGAATTGAGTTGAACAAATTCTGAACTATTTCAAGGACTTGAATGACCAATTCCAAGGACTTTAGTTATTTAAAAAATTAATGTATTTTGTGACTTTTCTAAGAAAGATATTTTATTTGCCGTACAGTAAATTGTAAATATTATGTTTTGTTAGGATTTTTCATAAGCGTAAAATCGTTCACACCAACACAAAAATACCTGATTTCTTGGTTTGGTTAAAAAATCTCATTGTCATTGCATAAACAAGTTTATGGTGTGTTGTAAAAAATAAAATACAAATTATTTTATTTTATTAAGATTCTGCGTTTGAGACGCAAGTTTTTAATTTCATAAAAGAAATTTACTATAATTTTTTATGGATTGCCTGAGTCTAAACAATTTGATGATGACAGGATGCAACCAAACAAATCGAACTCAGTCAGTTAAGTGCCATACGTGAAACACGCTTGGGCGATCATGTCTAGACATAACTGACTGGGCAGAAGATTATCCAGCAGTAGGTTGCCATTGCTTTCTGCGGTAGACTGGTTGCCAGCCAAGACTATAGAACCCAATTTGTCCCGTTATTTAACCCATAACTGGAAGGATGAGACGGATTAATACCTTTCCCAAGCGTATTTGCCCGTAAGTGAATGCAATGAATTCAACTGGAATTCGAACGTGGCTCCCCGATTTCTCGTTCCGAGCCGATATCCACTGCACCACAACGCACATCCAAATCGGACTCAGCGGAAGTAAAAGCGAGAAGACAAGGGAGACAATTTAACAAATTCAAAGATGGACGAACACGTGGTTACAAGCGGTACCCTGTTCGTACGAAATTTGCCTTTTTGTATAACAGACGATAAGTTGGGTGAAATATTTAGCGAAACAGGTCCTGTTAAACGTGCTTTCGTTGTAAAGGAAAAAGGTAAAGATAATAATAAGATTTCTTTTTCTAATCTTGAAATATCTCTCCTCACTTTTAACCTGTTTGCTGTCTTCTTTATATTCATACACATGTGTATGTGTATTTTTAAATTCTTGCCCAGATTTTTTGCGTTTCACTTATTCATGTCAAGTAAATTATTTATTATATTTTAAATACAAAATATAAAGGCTTAAAAAGATGTGAAGGTTTTATAAACGTTATCTGCTATTAACATAGCTTGTAAGCGATTTTTTAGTGATTTTAAATGTATCAACAAATATTCGAATGTGAATAAATTATCTGTTTATAATAATAAAATGCTTTAGAATTTTATGTGTTGATTATTGATCTCATTATTACCAATTATTTTTAATAAACTGAAAAACACTATTCAATTTTTACTTTACGATCTTCCGAAGAAAACAGCATGTTATTGTTATTTTTTAAAACTAAAAGAAAAAAAAAGTATTTTCGTAAAAAATCTTCGGTTACCAGATTTTTGCCAAATAGAATGCAAGATATCCTGTTCAAATTTAAATTCAAATTATTGATAATTTGCATATACATATGAAAATTAATATTATTTCATGTGTGACGCTTACAATAAAAACAAACTATAGAAATAATTTAAATTTGAACAGTGTCATTTTTTTTTTTTTTTTTTTTTTTTTTTTTTCAAATTTGGAGATAATTAGCTGATCACTAATGAAAACAAATATTCTCTGTAACGTTTCTCATTCATTTTTAGACTATATTTCTTTCAATCATTTTCCCCCACATTTTTGATATTTTAATTTTTTTTTTTTATCCTATCAATGGGTAACTCCAACAAAATATTCTGGAAAAAACAACAAAGATGATGATACTCGAAAAATGAATTCATTTACCGCTTGCGTTTGAAATTGAAGCATGAAACCAAAAAATACATCATTGGGGTTATAGATCATTTGATTTTGAATTCTCTAAATTTTATAGTTTCGATGTTAGAAATTTTGCTTTTAAGGGTTAAATATGGGACTAAAAATATAGACTGAATTCGGAATTGGTCAACTTTTTATCCTTAGCTCCACAGTAACAATTCATCTCAAACTTTCAAGCAAAAATGCTTTTCCCGATGTTTATTCTTTTAATGTTCTCATCTTTGTTGGTTTCATTGCACGATTTAAGGGAAAGAGTGAAAGACTAATATTCTTATAAAAGAGATCAATGCACCAGAAAAGTAATTCCTTTTAGAACTCCAGGCAAGCAAGAATATAAATATTTTAGTTGGACATTGTTTTCCCAAAGAAAGACTGTACATTGCACTGAGATGAAAGTTAGCAATTATTATTTGAAAAGAACATGAAAAAGCTCTTAATTCCAAGTCCCTAATTGAATGCTGGATAAATTCCTCATATATTTATCAATCATTTTCATCTTTGCTGTTTATATCACAGCATTGCAGCTAATACGTTCTTTGACTTTCCTCTGGGATATGCGGACTGAATACACACTAAACCTCAGTGAAAGATAAAATGTGTATATAAATTATATGGTTATATAACAATTTTACATTGCGTCATTCTGATTAGCCACACAAAAAACACCCACATACATTCACAGCAAACCAAAAGAATTTGTCATTTAAATGTAAATCATCTGCACAACCACATCAACATTGCCTGATGATGAGAACCTATCTCGAAACATAGAAATTTCCATGTCGCAATGTAAAATTGTTATATAACCATATAATTATATTATATTTAGCTCTATAATATTTATTATATTGAGCACTGTTTATAATAAAATAAATGCCAGAGCACTCAAAATAAAAAAAAAAACCTTGAGTCCTCTTCACTTGGAAGTATATATATATATATATATATATATATATATATTAAAATCATTTCATCCCAAGCAATGCAGTACTGCTATGTTGTGTATGGGGTTAATGAAATGGTGAGTGATGAGAAAGAGGAACAAGTTACAGGGGAGTCAGAGAATCAGTAAGAAAAAGAAGAGAATACAGGTGTGAAGAGAGCTGCATGAGAGTAGAGTGGAAAGGAAGAAGAACATGATACAAGGGTTGTCAGGGAAAGGATGTAAGAGATGGCAATTGACTTTGCATTTAAACTCTTAGAGATTGTGGCTTTCAGGGAAGCAAGTGTACAGAAGAGAATTCCACAGGTAGGAAGTGTGAGCAAAGAAGCTGTTAGAGTAGAAATCGTGGTTACATTTGATTGGTTTCACTGTAAAGAGGTGGGACCTAGCCACTAGTCTAGTCGCTCAAGTAAATTCATGCAGAGTGGGGAACCAGGGAGCTAAGCTCATTGGAGCAGAAACTGTGTAAGTATTTTTAGAAAAGACAGAGGTAAGCCACATTACATTGGTGAGAAAGTGACTGGAGTTGAACTACCAGGTTGGGATCAGTTACATTACAGATTCTTTGTTGGATTTTATCAAGAAGCCTGAGATGAATAGCAGAGGCACCTAATCAGATGTGACAGCAGTATTCAGTGCATGGGCGGATGATAAATTTATATATGTATAAGATGGATTTAGACAAGAAAAACTTACTAGCCCTACAAAGGGAATCAACATTTTGAGTAGCAGATTTAGCTATGGATTCAATGTAGTCATTCCACTTGAGGTCAGCTGATAGATTTAGGCCTAGGAATGGCAGTGCTTTGCTTTCAGGGAGACTAGCCTGATCTATTCTGAAGGGTGGGTAGAAGCAGTTGTCTGTGATACTAGCTTTGTTTTGGAAACATTAAAATTTACGAGCCATTTCTTTCCCCAGTCCACCACATGTAGGAGGTCCTTTTTATGATAAGCAGTGAAGTTTACTTTGTCAGCCTTGGCAGATTTCTTATCAAGGCACAAGTAAATTGTTGTGTTGTCAGCATAAATGCCTACTTGGGATCTGATTACATCAGGGAGATCATTGATGAAGATCTGAAAAAGCATAGGATCTAGAATAGAGCCTTGAGGGATGCCCTCATTCGTATGATAGTATCTGGAAGCGTGCCCATTCAATACTACCTTCATAACACAATTTAAAAGGAAAGACTAGATTAGGTCAAACAATCATCCAGTTATGCCACATATCTTGTGCAGAAGGCCAGCTTGCCAGACTGTCAAATGCTTTGGAGATATTTAGTGCAATAACTCAAACTTCGCCATTTTTATCAAGAGCTTGTGATGGTCACTAATATATCAGCAATAGACCTGGTGAAGCAGAAACTATACTGTTTATTGGAGAAGAGGCTATGGGCTGTGAGATGTTGAACCACTTCAGCTTTAATAATAGCTTCAAACACTTTGCCAAAAATAGGTAGGAGGCTGATAAGGTGATAATTGGAGGGGTCTGAGGGTTCTCTAGCATTCTTAAATACAGGAACCACAGAGGACTTCCAGCAGACAGAAAAGTAAGAAGCAGAGAGGCAGTAGTTGTAGATTTTAGATAGTTCAGGGGCACATTTCTTCAGGACACTGATTGGGATTCCATCACCTCCACTCACCTTATGTGGGTCAAGCTTTGAAATTTATATTAGAAATCAGTGAGGGAGTAATGTGAATGCCACTTGTTTGAGCCTCAGTTTTAGGTGGGAAGTCAGGTGCAGATGAATCAAATGTCGAGCTGGTGGAGAATCTTCAGGCAAAGCATTCAGCTTTGTCAGCTGAAAATGTGAGGACCCCAAATTCATTGATTAAAGAAGGGGATCGAAGACTTGCTGTTATTTAACACATTTTTACAGAGCCGCCAATAGTCTTTGGAGTCGAACTTGCGAGATGCTATATGCTGTTTCATTCTTTCAGCAAACAACATCTTAGCATTATTTAAGATCTTCTTGCACTGATTATGAGCAGAGGCAAAAAGGTGCCTCTTATGGTCAGATGTGTGTCTCAAATAAGGCCAGAAGATTTCAATGGGCAATAGCAGCCGAGCAAGCAGGGGGATGAATGGGGTTTAAGTTGTAACTTCCTGGCTGGGATGGAAGCATTGATGCCAGCTTTAACCCATGAGACTTCATACACAGAGTCTTCAATGGGAAGACTAAAACTTTTTTCCAAGTGACATCGCACAGGAAATTGCAGAACGACTCCCAGTCTGCTCTTTGGTAGCAGTAAGTTATTCTACTGGTCTGGGGTTCCTGGGATGAGGGGATATGAAAAGATATATTAATGAAAACCACAGCATGGTCAAAGTTTCCAAGAGGGCAAAGCCACATATCATGGCAAGAGTCAGGGATAGAAGTGAAACGGAGATCTAGTAGCAAGTCAGTTCCATTAGTGTTATTAGAGAAACATGTGGGGAAATCAACTACTTGAATAAGGGATTGAGTGATTGAAAAGTTCATGGTATGAACACCAGCAAGATCTGTGACCGAGTTTTACAGTCACTTGGCATGATAGGTGTTTAAGTCTCCAAACACAAATATATGGGCAAATAGATGAGAGGAAATGGCCTTATCTCTATTTTTAGACACTGTCAAGTATGGAACAGTCAGGAGATTAAGGAGAGTGATAGAGAAAAAAAAAGATAGCTAACTAAATTTACTAAAGAAAGACGGAGACACTTGTAGGAATGATCAGGAGATTTAAGAGAAATCACCCTAGCTAGAGGGAGATGTTCACTGACATAAATAAAAATTCCATGCCTATGAACATTGGAGTCCTTCCTAAAGAGGGGAAAGTAACCAGGGTTATATAAATTAAAAGGAAGGAATAGAGGGGTCAAGGTTAGTTTCACAGAGGGCTAAGATGTCAGTTACATTTACTTTAATGAAAGATTCAACACTGCAAAAGTTGTTACAGATTCCATGAACGTTTGAAAAAGAGATGTTAATAGGTTTAGGTGATTTATGCTTAGCTGGTTTAATTTTAGTTCTTACTTAGTATGGTGTCATAATTAGTGATTTTCTTTGGTAAGAAGAGGCCAAGAGTAGTAGTATCATTTGGTTGTCAAATGCAACATGTATAGGAAAGAAACTGGCACAAATTGCAGCATAATATGGCCTCAGGGTTGCCAAAAGTACTTGCAGGGACACTCATTCATGTGCAACATGGCACTATAAGATATCTCGATATTATTCAATTGTTGATCAGAGCAGCCTCTCAAGACACTATGTAAGAGTTTGGGCTCCTAACTACCAATCGGAAGCAGCCACCAGAAAACTGCCAACCTCATAATGAATAGACGTTGCCACCATCCACACACATTGCAAAAAACTTACAACTGCACTTCTATCACAACCTAAGAGAAGAAAGAAACCGGGAACCACTTCCTAAACAGGAAACAAGCACTGAGCCTCTACTCCTGTCCAAAAGAAGATGTAGGAGTATGAACTGGGCGATATACTCCAAGTTAAAAAAAATAAATATCTAAATAATTAAAAATTCTTTAAGTTTTGACCTAGTTAAAGTCATGTAATCCCTTAATAATATATTGTAATTTTGTTGTTCAGTCAGTTAAGTGCCATACGTGATACATGCTTGAGCGATCATGTCTCGAAAGAGACATGACTGACTGGGCAGAAGATTATTCCTGCAGTAGGTTGCCATTACTTTCTGCGGTAGACTGGTTGTCATCCAAGGCTATAGAACCCAATCTATCCTGTTATTTAACCCATAACTGGAAGGAAGAGACAGATTAATACCTTTCCCAAGGATATTTGCATGTAAGTCAATGCAATGAATTCAAGTGGAATTTGAACTCAGCTCCCTGATTTCTAGTTCTGAGCTGATAAAAATCATTATATTACTACACCAGAATTTTCATGTTTAAAAACAATATTGTTGTTCTTCAGGTGGTATTTTAAAAATAAATAGTGAAAATTATTTATTTTAGAAAATATAAGATGAATTCATGGTTATTCAGAAAATTAAGGAGGAGTGGTTGGAGAAAGTTAAGCAATATGATTATATTGACATATATTTGGAATAATGAAAATACTTTATTTCCAGAATTCAGAAAACAGTAGGAAGGCTTAAGAATGTAGTGATCAAAACAATAAGGATGAAGAGTGAAAAAGAAATATGGAAAAATAAAAAAACATGTCAAAAAACTGAAATTATTCCTCAGTTGAGTTACATCCTCCACCAACACACACACGGTGGTGCTGACTGACTCAACACATTATCAAATCAAATGTTTTTCTTTTTTAATCCTCTTTTTGGTTGAACATCCGTAAATTTATTATCAACAAAAGATTATTTTGTATATGTTTTTTATTCTCAGGAAATGCAAAGAAAAGCCGAGGTTTTGGTTATGTCACCTATTCCTTTGAGTAAGTAGCATTTCTTTTAATCTTAAAAAAAGAAATTTATAAATATATATGAGATTAATACAAATATAACATTAGTCACTTACTTGATCCTATATTCAACATCTTGATTCCAGAGTTTGTAAACAAACCATTTTGTAATCATTTGGTCTACATTCAGCAATTGACTGTAAATTTTCACACACACATGCATACTTACATAAGTTTTATTCAAGTGACAAGGTCTGTTTATTTTTTGTTGTATTTTTTCAATTTATAAATAATATGTTGGAAATTGGGATCCAAAGTATGGATAAACTGTCTGAAGTTCATATTTTGTTTAAGTATGTTCAACCATATCAGTCATTATCAAAAACTGCACATTATCAGTGTGGTAGACAAAATTTTGATGGCTCCTCCTTTTTTTGAATCCTTGGATTCAAATTAATCCAAATTCCCATCACATGCAAAACAGTTACATGGTGCTAGACAATACTCAAAAAAGTATCATATTTGTGTACATATTATTTTATATACATTTAACTATTTTATACACACTTTAAGATAATACTTAGAAATATTTGATACATTCTTTTACAGTTTATCTAGCTCCATGTGACAATTGCACACTTTAGATTAATTTGAATCCAGCATTCCAAAAATGCAAGGATGTAGTCAAAAAAATTTTGTATACCATATTGACAACACAGTTCTTGTTAATGACTAAGACAGTTGAAAGTACTTGAACAAAACCTGAACTCCAGATAGTTTATCCAGAATTTGGACCCCAATGTACAACACCTTATTAGAAAATGAGAAAAGCACAATAAAAGTAAACAGTTGAATTTAACAAAACTTATTTCTTGTTGCCAAAATATATGATATTTATAAATTGGTAAAGCATATTTAGCTTAAAAGTAGCTTCCTTAATAGCAAAAGAAAATAAATGGTTCAATTACTGTTTGTGGTGAGGAACACATTTTCTTTAGTAAGACTTTTCAGTCTATAGACCGGTTGACATCAATTTCACTCAAAACAAAAGAACAGCAATGTCTACTCAAATATGTGTACACACTAAAGGGTTTATATCATTAAATATATATATATTTACGCTCTCACACTATTTACGTTCTCACACCCTGATTGAGCACTCTGGAAGAATGGGAGACTTTGAAAAACAGTAGCTACTCTGGCATGTACGCATCGCTCATTCAGTAATGAATTAGAGCACTCTGGCTATTGGGCATGTATAATGACAATATACATGCTAAAAAGTCTGCCTTCTTCTACCGTGCACCCATGGCCCAGAGGTAGAACTGCCAACTGACGCCACTTCGGTCAGGTTTCAATCCTGGGTTAAAAGCAATCAGAGTCTAACCGTACTGATGAGCTGTGATACAGCGAAACAGATCTGTCTGCGGATGACTATATATATATTTTCGTCATCCACATACAAGCCTGTTTTGCTGTATCACAGCTCATCAGTGTGGTTAAGCATCCACTTGCTTCTGGCTGAGATCAAAACTCAACCAATTTGGTGTCAGTTGGAGTCGCTAAGCCATAGGCATATGGAATCAGAAAAGGGAAATGTATGCTATATTGTGTAAGATATGTGTTTGCATAGACATTCCTGTTTTGTTTTTTTATAACATAGTGTAGCTTTTGCATTTATCATATCAACCTGTGTATTCAAGGATCTTAAAGTAAATGTGCCTCTCCAAGTGGAATATTAACCTGTGTTTCATCATTAAGCCCAGTACATCTTAGACTGCTCAGCAATGAAAATCTTACAAGCAAAGATCATAGTTCAAAGACAGTATTTCATACAAATGATCTTTTGTTTGACTCATTTTTCTTATGGTATAAGCCTAAGTTTGCTCCAAATTAATTTGTATTGCAGATTTTCTAAAAACATTTCTATTTTATTAATTATTCCTCTAAGTATACAGGAAAAATTTTGCTGAGTACTGATTCAAAATATTTGATATTTCCAGAATAGTGATGGAAAATTTTGCCTGATATATATCTATAAATAAACATTATATAATATAAATTTGATGTCATTTGCAGAGAGGATGCTGAAAAAGCAAAAGAGACAATCGACACAATTGATGGAAGAAAAGTGTTTGTGACATTTGCTGAGAAAAAGAAAAAATCGACAGAAAATGAAAAGACAGAACCAAAAAATATACCAGTTAAAAATTCTGAAGGTAAGTTTCTCTTTATTTATTTATTTATTTATTTATATCTATTATTTCACAATTGTTAATGTTTTGGAGTTTGTTTTTTTTGTTTGTTTTTTTTTCCTCTTCTGTTTTATGTAATCTTTTTTAAATTCAGCAAGTTATAAAAGTATATATTAAATAAAAAAATAAAGAATAATCATTTAGATAACGACATTTTTATTTAGTATCATTCATAATTCCTTGAGAATTATAATCTGTTGAAATATTTTTAAAAATTAGAAAAACGTCAGTACATTGTTACTGATAGCATAATCACAATTCTTTATTTTTGCATTTAGATTTATTTTAGGAAAAAGAAAAAAATTGTGGAAGCTTTGTATGTTATTCTGCACTTTTTTCTGCTCTCTGGTAACAGATACCACAGATTGATATATTTTTTATGGTGTAAAGGAGCAGATACAACAGATTGATATCAATCTGTGGTATCTGTTACTTTACACCATATATTTAAAAAGAAATCTTAATGCATGTAAGCCTTATTCAAAGATTTGTCTTTCTTTTATTTAGCACCAATCAAAAGTTCATACCAACAGACTGCCAAATATGAAAAAAACAAAACTTTAGTTGTGTCAGGCTTTCCAGAGAGCACGCCTCTTGAAAAGGTGAAGGAAAATGTTGAGTAAGTTGATCAACCTTGATTTTCACTCCATTATAATTTTATTCATTGAACCTGAGAATTGAAATTCAGTTGATGATTGATGAAACAATTTCTTAAAAAGTAGCGTTTGAGTGTGTCAATAGTTTTATAAGTTCCAATAGAATGTTAAAACTATTGTGCGTTATTTACATTGTTTGGTCTGTTGTCTTCATCTTTATTGCCATGTTTATGTTGTAAACATGGCAATAACGATGAGGACAATAGTCTAAACAGTGTAAATAATATAAATATTACCTCATACAATTATTGTGCTATGTACAAAAATTCCAAACAGATGTTTTGATGAATTAATATTAAAAGCATGATAAATACTTTTTAAAAAAATTAAAACATGAAAATAAATAAAAATTGATGTGCAACAGATGATCTAAAGACTAATCTAATTTGTAAAAATTTAAATAACCAGGATAAAGGTTGTATGTCACATGACCGCACTTGTTCATTCATCAATCTACAAGAAAATATATTTTAGCTGTTTTTATTATTCAGTTCTAAAAAAATTTATTGACAGTTTCCCATGTGAAGGATTTTGATTTTTGCATCAAAACATCCGTATGAATTATTCAGTAAATTGTTGACTATTCTCACTACTACTCTGACATTACCTCCTACTACTTATTTAACTTACGTGAATATCAAGAATGCTGTGGCACAGTGGATATCAACTCAGAGCAAGAAATCAGAGAGCCAAGTTCGAATTCCAGTTGAATTCATTGCATTCTCTTACTTGCAAATATCCTTGTGAAAGCTATTAATCCATCTCTTCTCTCTCCAGCTATAGGTTAAATAGCAGGACAGATTGTGTTCTTTGGCCTTGGTTGGCAACAATTCTACTGCGGAAAGTAATGGCAACCTACTGCAGGGAAAATCTCCTGCCCAGTCAGTCATGTCTCTTTTGAAACATGATTGCTCAAGTGTGCATCACGTATGGCACTTAACTGACTGAATACCAAGTGTATAGAGAAGTACATTCAAATTTTGGACAATCCTTAAGATTTTGCTTTGCATTTTTCTTTTACAAAGTCACATTCTGTGTAAAACCTTGTTCTGGAAACCAGTTCCAAAGTACTGTGTGAACAGGAGGGGAAACTGTGAGTGATATGGTATGACCTAAAGTTATAATTCAGGTAGTCAGAAGTTTTTTTGTTTTTTATTATTATTACTATTATTATATAATCAATCAGCCAGCTAGGATTACACCAATTTAAATTACTGTTTGCTAGGGTAGATAGCCAATCCCAGTTGCAGACACCTCCTAGGGCACATTTGTTCATGTTCAGCACCAACAGACCCCAACCTTAGTAACAGTTTCTGGGAGAGAGCCCATATTTAAGGCCAGGATGACTAAGACCAGTACACTTAAACCCTCAGTCATAATGACTTGTCACTTTGTGGTAGTATAACCATCAATAACTTCCAATCAGTTCCATCTACCCAATTTCACTCACAAGGCTTGGGTCAACCCAATTGCACCAATATAATATCAGCAAACAGATATTTAAAAAAAATGCAGAATTTTACTGCCTCTGGTATTTTTAAAATTGTTTTCATATTTTTAAATATTTTTTTCTCTAATATTCTTAAAATATTCATCAAAGAAGTTGAAAAAAATGCAAATTTCAAAGTGACAAGTTAAAGAAACAAATTTTCTCGTTCTCTCTCTCTCTCTCTCTCTGTCATGTTTTAAATAGTTTGTGACCTGTGTAAATTTTTTTGTCTTGAAGATCCTTGAAGAATATTGCTTCCCTTACTTACCCTGTTGAAAAAAATGGAAGGAACTTTGCTTTGGTCAGCTTCAGATCAATACGAGATGCTAGACGGGCATTGAACAGATTAAATGGCAAGGAAGTGGCAGGTAACTCTTATTTAACTGGTTCATCATATAGAGCCAAATTATATTTAATTCATTGGTATGTAAAAAGAAATTTTAAAATGTTTAACTTTTCAATTTTTCTAACATTTTTTGAATGATTGACACATTTGTAAACAAAAGTTAATTCTCAGTTTTAAAAATTTTGCAGAAACAAAATATACATTGTGACACGTTGTTTTGGGAAAATTATCAAATTTAAAGTTAAGTTAGTCTGATTTGAAACAAATATTACTTGTTTATGGCATGAAATTTAGAATAAAAGCATTTTTTAATCACTGAAGTTTGACTCCCTGACCTTTCATGTATCCCATGTTATCAATCAATTTACACATCTGGAAGTATAATGACCAAAATTGATATGACCAAGTTAACATTCCATAAGGGGAACAACCCTTGAAATGCGTGACCTTTTAATAAGTCTCTTAATTTTTTCCATAATAAAAAAAATAAAAATGTGCAGTTTAACATCAAAAAATTGAAAAATCATTTTAGAAATCTTAATCGTAAATAATTTGTATAAAGCTTTTTAATTTTCAATTTGTAAATTTAGTCTTAACGTAATAAATTCATAACCAAAGACACTGAGTAACTGGAAGAAATTTAAAAGATGTTTGAAACTTTATAAATTATCATAATTAACAAAGAAAAAAATGAAAGCAATTCTTATAAAAAAAGATGATTTTTTTTTTTTTTTCAGAATATGATATCCTTAAAATCAGTTAAAACTTTATCTAAATTTAAAATGGCATAGTTTTAATGCATTTTTTATTTTAGTTTTTCGAGCAAATTTTCGGAAAAGTGGTTCTGTAGAAGAAAAACAAATTACATGATTTACATTCCCTAATGAGTCTTGCATTTAGCTAATAAAAAAAATTGGAGATCAGTACTAAATTTCTAGAGATTTCATGAAATTAATTGGAGGTGGGAGTGACTGATGTAAAAATATAGTGTGTGTGTGTGTGTGTATATATATATATATATATATATATGTATATGACTGACGCCAATTCGGTCAGGTTTCGAGCCTGGGTTATGTAGCAATCGGAGTCTAACCGTACTGATGAGCTGTGATACAGCGAAACAGATCTGTCTGCGGATGACTATATATATATATATATTGAGTTCTCTCGGTGACTGGCGTCTGTATACACTGTTTACATACAAGATGTTACAATTTCCCTCTGATGGCTTAGGGAGTAGAGACTCCGACTGACACCAAATCAGTTGAGTTTCGTTCCCGGCCAGAAGCAAGTGGATATGTCTAGCCACACTGATGAGCTGTGATACAGCAAAACGGGCTTGTATGTGGATGACTAATATATATATATATATATATATATATATATATATTTTTTTTTTTTTTTTTTTTTTTTTTTTTTTTTTTTTTTTGAAGATGTTCTAAAAATAAATAATAATAAATAACTTCATTCATTTGTGAATCAGTCCTGAAAGTTTCATTAAAATCAGACAATTATTTGATTTTTGTAAAAATTTCCAAATTAATGTTTTTCAACACCAAAAGGATGACTTGCATAATATTACAATTGCCATTGTAGTAACCTCTGGTAAACATTAGATGAATCAGTTAGGAAGAAAACATTTTTAACCAAAATTTCAAACATGTTAGAAAAGATTAAAAAAGTTATGACAAACTTTTGATCTTCCCTCTTAATAATAACAAACATTTTGATAAAACTTTTTTTTTATTAATTTTGAGCCCTTTAAACATCATGCTATGCTGTTTTGTTGTTTTTTTTTTTTTTTGTGGATGAGTGGAGATACCTAACACATCACTCAATAAGTCCTGGGCCTGACATACAGGTGGTGTCACTAATAAAAAATCCATATGGTTTTTATGAAGTACTAATCTTCAAATGGTATGTGACAGTTTGGGCCCAATTGGGTTATTTGTTTACAAATTACAGTTATTTAATTAAAGCTACTGTTGCAAATTTTCAAAATAGAAAAATCTAAATTTTGTTTGTTGATAAAGCATTGCTTTCTGATGGAAAAAAATACTTTGCAAGCAAAGCAATGGCTTGATAAGTTTTATTAGGACTCTACTTCATCAGAAACATTGGTTAAGAGGTGATATGCTGACTTTAAACACGGTCATACAGACACAAATGATGCTGAATGCTCAGGTTCGCTCAAAATCAACAGTTATCGTGGAAATCACCAAAAAATCCACAAACTTATTTTGGTCGATCGTAAATTGAAGTTGCATGAGATAGCAGAAGAATTGAACATATCAGAAGGCAGTGTATTCACCATTTTGCATGAACATTTGTCAATGAGAAAGCTGTGTTCAACGTGGGTGCTGCATTTTCTCACAGTCAATCTAAAACAACAACACATTGACAATTCAGAGTGTTGTTTGCAACTGTTTCAATGCAACAAGGAGTTTTTGCTTAAATATGTTACATGGATCCACCACTTCACTTCGGAGTCAAATCAGCAGTCATTTGAGTGGACAGCAGCAGGTGAAAGCCATCCAAAATGACTAAAGACGTAAACATCAGCAGGCAAGGTTTTAGCTTTTGTATTTTGGGATGCGTAAGGTATTTTGTTCATCGATTACCTTGAGAAAGGAAGAACCATCAATAGTGAATCTTATATAGCATTATTGGTGCGTTTTAAGGAGGAAATTGGCAAAAAACAGCCACAATTGTAGAAGAAAAAAGTGATTTTTCACCAAGACAATGCACTGTGTCACAAGTTGATTGCAACGATGGCAAAACTACATAAATTGCACTTTGAATTGCTTCTGTATCCACCCTTTTCTCCAGATCTGGCCCCAGCCACTATGGCTGTTTGCATACCTCAAAAGAATGCTCCAGGGAAAGAGATTTGGCTCCAATGAAGAAGTGATATTAGAAACTGGGGTGTATTTTGAGGCCAAAGACAAATAGTTCTACAAAAAAGGTATCAAATTGTTAGAATAAGTGTATCAACCTAGAAGGAGACTATGTTGATGAATAAAGTCAAATTTTGCCTTAAAGTTGTTGTTTTATTAATTAGGCCTGGGATTTATTGAGTGATGTCTTAATCTAAATATTTCTTTGTTTAACTAGTCCTTTATTCTCTAGTTGAGATTTGAGAGTGTAAAATGTCTAGAATTTTAGTTGCTTAAGTATTTACTAGACATAACACTAATCTCTTTCACATTTGTGCATGACATTTTTGCAGTAACTTAATATAAAATGCTGTTTTGTAACTTGTTAATTAATGATAAACTTTTGAGAATTCTTTTCTTTTTCTTAGAAGGTTGCACTTTGAAAGCTATTCAACAGTCATATGACCCAAACTTCCTTCCCTCAAAAGTTCTTAAGATGAGGCGGTTGATTGTTAGAAATCTTGCTTTTACGGTAAGTTAAAACTAATTTATAATGTTTGATTGCTTGTTTTTATATTTCTTGATTAATTGATCAATGCTAAAGGATTCATGTAAACTCTTGACCTCAAAATATAGATTGTAATGTCTGTAAACTTTTAAGAATTCATTTAGAACATCCAGTTTTGACAAAGAAAGCAAAAAGTTTTTAATTTTGTTGGTCATGAAGAAAACTGAAGTCAGTGATATGCTTGTTATTTTTTATTTGTGAAAAACTTGTAATATATACTTTCACCCAAGATCTAAACTATTAACATTACTGGACCAAAATAACATTATCGTAATGTTTTTTATTCTATTAACGCAGTAATATTTCAAATCTTGAAAGCATTTGACAGAATTTGGCATGATGGCCTTCTGTACAAGTTCAGGACTAGGGTATTACTGGACAACTTTTTGATTTAATCCAATCATTCCAATCAGATCATGAAATGAATCATACCTTGTTTGAAAATCATCAAGTTAATGACCACTCCAATTTCATTCAAATATTTAAATTTTTTTACTTATAGATTTATTCATTCCTCTTTTTTTATTGCTGCGGTAAATACAAATGTCAGTTTCCAGATCCTTTCACATTGATGTGAAAGGATCTGAAAGCTTGCCTGTTCAAAACAACTTTCATTTCATGATCTGGTAGCTGTGGATATTCTTCAAAGTTCTATCCTAGGAGGTCCTACACACTTTCTGGTCATTATGATATAATCAGTTCCCAAGTAGGCATCTATGCAGATGACGCCAATTGACTGACAAAGTAAAATTGTCTGTTGCTCTTGAAATAGACCGCTAATCATTGGTTAACTGGAACAAGGAATGGCTTGTAAAATTCAATGCCACCAAAACGAAACGTCTCTCCTTTAACCGCCATAGATAAAGTTTCTTGTCCGCCATTAGCATAGCTGACGCTAGTCTCTTTGAGAACAACACACTTCACCTCATTGACCTCACATTTTTAACCGATTCTAAGTGGAGTGACTACATCAAATGTATAGCTGCATCTACTGCTAGGAAGGCTGGGTCTCTGTGTTGGGCCAGAATGTTTTTCTTGTCAGAATCCATCTGGCAGCAAGGCCTCTGATTGGGAGGTTGTGAGGAGCATAATACCATCTCTTAATTGCTGTTGTTCCCAGGTCTACCCTGACCTGGAGTGGTAGCACCTGTTAGGGTCCCAGCTATGGGTAAATAGTTGACCCCCAAATTGGGGTTAGAATGCTATAAAAGTATTCAACAAAACTTTTTTTGAATGAGAAACGTTACCCAAACAATCCCCTCCCCCCCAAAAAAATAAACAAATAAAACAAATAAACTAAATAAAGCAAATCAAAACGATTTTCTGCATTAAATGACCGAATGAAGGTTGATATGCTGGTTAAATAAACCAACCAACCAACCAACCAACTTGTACATTTATAAATCTACCATCTGTCCATGCATTGAATACTGTTGCCATATCTGGTCAGGTGTTTCTGCTCTCAAGGTTCTCAACAAAATCTCAAGAAGGATCTGCAAAGTAATCAGTTCTGACTTGGAATCTTGACTTCAGTCACTTTCTTACTTGCTTGACATGGCTTCCCTCTGTCTTTTCTACAAATATTTCCATGGCAACTGCTCTGATGAGCATTTTTCCCTGGTGCCCTGCCCTCATAAATTTAAGCATGCTACTAGATTGGCATCTAGGTCTCACCGTTTTACTGCTGAAATAATTAAATGTAACCACCACTTCTACTTCAACAGTTTCTTTTCTTGCACTTCCCACCTATGGAATTCCCTTACATTTACTTGCTTCCCTGATAGCTACAATCTCCAAAAATTTAAATGCAACAACAATTTCTATCTTCTTGATTCCCATTCATATTTTATCCTTTCTTCAATACCCTCTATACCCAATCATTTCTCTCACTGTAACCCCCTGCACACTAGTGGCAGTCCTGCTTTGCTTGACAGAGAAATCATTAAAAAAAATTAATTATACATGAAGACTTCAAATTCTCAGCTGCTTTTTTTTTTTTTCTTTTCTAAAAATGTAATCATTAACTAACGGTTGATAGTTTTATTATTGTAGTTGTTAAGTAAATTTAATGTTTCATGAAATTTATGAAGACAAAATCGATAAACTATATTACATTGTATTTAATATAATTATGTGCACTTTGTTTTTGATGATGGTTTTGCATTCTGTATTGAAAAATAGATTCTTTGTTAAACACATTTTATATTTTGCTTTCTGTGTCAGATTACTGAAGAAGGTTTAAAAAAGACTTTTGAAAAATTTGGGGAAGTCCATGAAGTTGTTATACCAAAAAAACGTGAGTGGATGTCAATTTATTTTCTTTCCTTGTATAAGACATGACTTCATATCACCTGATCAAACTCATTTTTTTGCATAGTCTTTTTAATTTTTTTTCTCCAACACAATATGGATTTATGAATAGTTAAATAAACAAGAGATTGCACACATTCATGCACTTTATCTACAGATAGCAGAAAGACAACTTTGAAAGTGAAGGGTAAAATGCTCATATGTATCTCGTCGCTAAAACATTTTGTAAAACTGTCATCATTTCAAAATAGGTTTCGAATTATTTATCATATTTGATGGCATATAAGGAGCACTGCTTTTTTACTAAAAAATATCTTTTAAAATTCCCCTGCATCTTATATGCCATATGTCAGTCAGTTAAGTGCCATACGTGATACACACTTGGGCGATCATGTCTCGAAAGAGACATGACTGACTGGGCAGAAGATTATCCCACAGTAGGTTGCCATTGCTTTCTGTGGTAGACTGGTTGCCGACCAAGGCTATAGAACCCAGTCTGTCCTGTTATTTAACCCATAACTAGAAGGAATAGACAGATTGATACCTTTCCCAAGGGTATTTGCGCGTAAGTGAATTCAGCTAGAATTCAAACTCAGCTCCCCGATTTCTCGTTCCAAGCCGATATCCAATGCACCACAACGCACATTTAAAATTTGCAATAGTCGGACGAAATTAGCTACCTGGCAACTCTTTTAGCTTAGACTTTAGAGTAACTTTCATGTATCTACTGTCATTATTTAAAAGGCTATGATGCAGATTAAAAGTGTTATTGATAATATTCATTTTTATTAATTTCATCACGTTTCATATCAGAACTTTGTTTCACTAAAATTATATGCAATAAAATCAAATTATATATTAGTACAATATATTTGTTTTATTAATGTTTTTTCTTGTGATACCTTCCTGTTGCATTGGTATAAATACAACCAGAATTTTTATATTCTAATTATTCCACTAAAGTGCTTACAGGAAGCAGGTTGTACAGACAATATAACAGAAAATTTTTGGTTAAATGTCACTTTAGATGTGATAACAGCAAGAAAGAGGTTAAGCTAAGCTGTTGCATACAAGCTACATGTAATAAATTATGCTAAAGAGCATGTAAAAAAAGCGGCTACAAGATATTTTGGTCCTCCGTCTACAGAAAATATGACATGTTCCTCGTGGTTGCAGGAAAAATGTAATCATGGCTTGTTCAACCAAAATCATATCTCATAAATATAGTCTAGGCTGTAACATTTACTAATAATATTATTAGTTACTAATTTTTTTCTCAATTTGCCCTACTGAAATTGGGGTGTGTCTTGTATACTATGCGGACGTGCGTTGTGGTGCATTGGATATCGGCTCGGAACGAGAAATCGGGGCGCCGAGTTCAAATTCCAGCTGAATTCCTTGCATTCACTTATGCGCAAATACCCTTGGGAAAGGTATTAATCTGCCTATTCCTTCCAGTTAGGGGTTAAATAACAGGACAGATTTGGGTTCTATAGCCTTGGTTGGCAACCAGTCTACTGCAGAAAGCAATGGCAACCTACTGCGGGATAATCTTCTGCCCAGTCAGTCATGTTTCTTTCAGGACATGATCGCCCAAGCGTGTATCACGTATGGCACTTAACTGACTGACTTGTATACCATAAGACAGTGAATATTTTGCATTAATATTTGTTTATGTTGTTTTTTTTGTTTTTTTTGTTAAAATGTTTACATTTCATCCAAATAAGAAAAAAATTTGAGGGTGGGATGCATAAGTTGCTTGCCAAAAAAATACATTATTTTTAGTAGAAATTCCTCAAAAATTCAAGAGTTTCTCAAACTAATCTTTTTTTACAAAATTTGACAAAAATATGAAAGAAATGATACAATTTAAGATTTAAAATATTATTTATAAAACTCTCAAAAAATTAATGATAAATAAAAATTAATCACTGTAATTAACATGCAAGCCGAAAAAATTATCTTGATTATTTTAATTAACTGTTGCCAGTTTTATCAAAATTGAGTAAAACTGAATAAATATATATATGAATGTATGTGTGTGTGTATATGCGCAGATACACATCATTATATAAATATGTATCATAATAGAACAATGCTCAATGTGGCATAACAGTGCAGAGGGTATATATTAATAAAAATACATATTATCCTCTATTTTAAGCATAACTCTGAGTTCTGTGCATTATGCAATCATCAGGTGCTTATTATTATTATCATTGCTATTACTACTACTATTAGTATACAATAATATTAATATTACTACTATTTGCATAAGTTTCATTGTATAAAAGCTTCTATTTTTTTTCTCTCTTCTCAGATGGAAAAAGTAGTGGCTTTGGTTTTGTTCAATTCACTAACATCCAACATGCCAACAAAGCTGTTCTACAAATGAACAAACAAGAAATTCAAGGTAAGTTTGCAGTTGATATTTTTTTTTTATCTTGGAACCATTGTAAACATGCAAGATTCTTGACCCACAAAACCCATGAAAAACAATCCAAGGGAAGCAACCAGCAGTTTTTTTCCTCCTTTTATTAGCAATGATTTATCAACCGTGTTGTGGCTCAGTGAATATCCACTCAGAACGAGAAATCAGAGAGCCGAGTTCGAATTCCAGTTGAATCCATTGCATTCACTTACATCAAATATTCTTGGGAAGGGTATGAATCCGTCACTTCTCCCTCCAGCTATGGGTTAAATAGCAGGATAGATTGGGTTCTATAGCTTTGGTTGGCAACCAGTCTACCACAGAAAGCAATGGCAACCTACTGTGGGGAAAATCTTCTGCCCAGTCAGTCATGTCTCTTTCTAGACATGATCACCCAAGCATCTATCATGTATGGCACTTAATTGACTGACCAATTCCTCACCCACCAAACCAGTAACTGCTAACGTCAAATCACGTTGAAAAACTGGTTCTTGTTTGATCACTAGGGTTAAACAGTGTCAAGCCCAGTCAGTACTTAAATAGGGGACCACTTGGAAACCCCGGTTACTGTGAGCAAAAACTGGGTACTAAGGAAACTGGATGACTAATGAAACAGAGGTATCTGATTTATTCAATAGCTTTTTCTTCATAAACAAGATTTATGAAGGAACCCATATTTTCAGAATCCTGGGACACCCACTTCCTGTCTGTGCCGTTAGAGTTTTAATGTGAATATTGGCATGCACATGACCAACCTCACCCTTTAAAAAAAAGTTTACATGCAATGGCCTACTAAAGTGAGACCATTGCTGCAAAGTTTTCGGATTGTAAGTTTTCTCAATCTACTTTCCTTTTTCTTTCAGTGTATTTTGATACAAATAAATGTCTAAAACGGATCAGGCTTCCCAAACAAACATTATATGGAATTGTTCATCTCCCAGAAATCTTAACCATTGTGAAGCCAAATATATAATTTGACCACACCATTTCTTGCTATAAGCAATAAAATTTCTGCTTTACAGGTTGCCATAGAGAAGCACTTTCAGTACTATGGTTGACAGACCCTTGGGTGTTCATTATAATGATAGCATGTCCACAGTTGAAAATTTAAATTAATATCATGAATTTAAAGATGGCTGAACTTAACAATAAGCCTAAATCTACACTGGACAAAAAACATCTATGGTGACTTGAACATGTTACGGTTGATGTTCTGTAATTGATCACCTGATTGAAGGCTAAATAAGAGAATAAACATTAAATCTGACATTGTGAATCTTGTAACAGAGAATCATCTTTATCATCCATTGCACAAATGTTGAAAAACATAACCTTTACTTTATATTAAGATTTGACTAAATATAATTCATTTAAAATAAAAATGATTTTGAAGATCATTAGTTGTTTTATTATTATACTTCTTTAATCACTGTCTAAAAACGGACTAAAATAGGAGTTTACCAGAATGGGTGCTTGAGCATTCAAGTTTTGAAACTCACTACTGTAGCATAATAGTTAACAAGCTCATCTTGGAGACCATTAGCTGGTATAATCTTTATGGTCAACTCATTATTATTGATTATGCTTCTTTTTTTTCTCCCCCCTTTCCTTTTTTTCAGGTCGACCAGTTGCTGTGGATTGGTCAGTTCCCAAATCTACATTTTTAAAGGCCAAAGAATCTTCTGAAGAAACAGGTTGGGAAACTGATTTTATCACTTTTCATTGTTAACCCTTGATTACATTCCGTTCTGGGAACTTGTTTATGCAACCTTAGAACAATAATGTTGAAAGCATTTAGAGATTTTAATTCCTAAGTCATAAATCTTCAGTAAATGAACAAAATTTTCAAAGGAATGGAAAGATCTCTTCCCTTATATTAAAAAAAACAATTGGATTTTATTTATTGATCATACCACCTTATACCCACCCCTTTTCATGAGATTTTTCGCTGTAAGTAAACGTTGTTATTCTATTGTTAGCATAACAATGGAATAATTAATAATCAAAAAGTAGGGAACAGTCAGTCTGTTACTACATTTGATTTTGGTTAATGTTTTTAAAAATAAGATGTTCCTAATAAAATTTATGCAAATTTCAAATTGCAGGTTTAATAGAATTTAGAAAGAGAATTTACATTTGTAAATTTTAATTGTAACAGGAAAAAAATCTTTAGTTTTAGTTTTTAAATAGAGATTGGTATGTCACTAAACAAAAACAACCAAACCAATCTAGTTTTCAATAAACTCATTCATTTATGAATTTCTTAATTATTGATGATAAAATTCATGTTTATAATTGAATAAGATGAGTTTTTCTAAAGACGCCTACTTTTCTACCTTTTGTCCTTGTTCTCTCACGTTTCCCAATTCCTTTGACATCAATATGTATTTTGATTTCTTTTCTGTCGGATCAGAAAGGCTGGGAATTAAGACAGACACTACATTGTAATCCTGAGAAAAGCTGAACAGTTGTAGATACAAACAAAAATTAATAGTTTTTTTATTTTTGTTCTTTGTTTTTAAGATGGTATGAAATCCGAAAACTTTTAGAAAATGTTTCCTTGTTGGAATATTGAAAATGTTTTGCATATTATTATGTCCACATAAAAGTTATAACTTAAACTGAGGGAAAATAACACTTCAATATCCTGAACATGTGTTTCAATTTACCGAAGACCAAGATTATACATATTCATAATATAACTGGATTACCGTAAACAATCACGTATATAAATCAATACATGCACAGGTCCCAAAATAAAAGGTGTATATACAATACTTAAACATCATGTTTATATACTCTATATCCTCCTTGGGTATTAACACAGGCTTGTATTGTTATATGTATATGAGTGTACAGATAGGAATATCATTCTGCAATATGTCCTTACAAGTTCATACAATGCAGCAAAATTTGTAGGTGGGCTTAACTCAATGTTAGACTTTGTCCCATCATATTCAGCAAGAGATAGGTCTAGGGAAATTGAAGTTGTAAAATCTGTTACAGAACATGTGGAGTATGTTTTCCTGTTATCTGGATATTAACAGAATAGGTTGAACAATGTTCCAGATTTAGTGTTCCCTTCTCAAAAACCATAGGTGATTGTTGTACCTTATTACACTCTATGCCATGATGACAGTTGTTGGCCCTGTGTGTTGGGAGTGGATACACACTGGAAGATGTCACTTCTCACCAGGTCTATGTCAAACATTACAAACAACCATCACTTGCATGAAAACAAAACCTGCTTTTGTCATTGAACAACTGTAAAATGACATCCAGTCTTGCAGTCGATGTTTCTCAAGATATGCATGGCAGTGCTGTAGTATAAACAGAAATCTGTCTAGTCATATGCATATCCAGATTCCTAAAGCAAATAAACAATTCCTAAAGGCATACAGCTATAAAACTCACTCATCATGGTTCAATTATGTATGATAGGTAGTCCATGTAAAACATGGACCCAGCTTATCAAAAACTATTTAAGAAAGATTACAGCCATGCCTTACACAAAATTGGGCAGAAAGGCAGGCCTGGAAAAGAGCCATCAATAAAACCCAGCCCAACCCATGGAAATATTAAACGACAATGATGATATGTTCTCCCCCCACCCAAGGTTATGTTTAATCTTGTGGGCAGTGTTCTGTCTACCACCAACTGCATCAGCATTGGTGACCGTGTGTACTACACGGGCTTTCAGAAATTAGCCTGTTGCCAACATCATAGTATCATTAATGCATCACATTCAATATGTGCAGCAATTTTCTGAAATAATCATCCAGCCTCTCAAAGTTTCATAATCTCTTCTCTCAAGTGGATCTAATTGGACAAGAATGTTAGGTGCATCTTCATGGCATGACACTTACACCAAACCTTTTTTGCCACACTGAACCTCATTACGTCATGTATAAGTTCAAATTAGCCAAAGACTTTGAAGCACCACTTCTTGTATGATCATCAAAGTTAAGCAATGTCGAACCTGGTCAGTATCAAGATGGGTGACCGCTTGGAAGCACTCCAGGTGTTGTAAGCTTGGATATGTGGCTAATGTAATGGTTTGTTGTATCCTCTAAAGAGGTTACAACAGACAGGGTGGTACTCGAGTGAAAGAACAGCAACAGATGCATAGACGAAAAAAGAGAGGTATATTGTAAAACAAATACACTACAGCAAGATAGGGAATCTGGTGGCAGGCTAGTAATTGCCGGAGCAGGTATCTCCTGTGCTCACTATATATGGCTTACTAATATATGGCTTACTAATATAGGCAGTTCACATAGGTAATAGGGAATGTGGGACATTCCATTACAACATGGATAATGGCTTGAAATTGAAAATCCAAGTTCTAATTCCTGTTTGGTTTGTTATATTCACTTATATGCAAATATTTTTGGAGAAAGGCATGAACCCACCTCTTCTCCCTCCAGCTATGGGTTAATTAGTAGGACTTGCATCACTAAACTATTATTATCTAAAAGAAAAAAAAACTTCTTACAATCTAAAAATATCTTTTGGCTTTAAATAACCTGAAAAGGGTTAAGCTGTAGAAAACAAATCAGTTAATTAATCAAAGACTTTGAAAACTTTATTGTCATATTTACTATCCACTAGAATGGACATACTGTATGCCAATCTGAATTGGTGTTATTCCTTGCAGCGTTGCAATTTTATTTTCCATCTGGGTTTGTTGATAAATTAAAAAACATTGGAATACAATCTTGCATGAACAAGCTTATGTATTAATGTGTATATAAAATATGTAAATTATTTTCTGCATTATTAGAGACAACCAAAAAGAAGGAAGCAAGTGATGATAGCATGTCCAGTGATTTATCTGATGATGATGATGACGACGACGACGATGATGATGGTCAGGACGACAGTGGCTCAACTGACAAAGAGGAAGGTGAAGATGAAAGCACAAGTCTTTCTGATTCTGGCACTGATGGTAAATAGCGTATATGGTGTCTCCTCCTCCCCCACTTATTCATAATGCTTGTTACTTGAAAATTAAATACTTTTATGAATAAATGTTAAAAATAAAAATCTAATAAGGAATCGCTTGCAATTGTTCTTTTAAAAACAAAACATTTCATGAAAAATGTCTACACAATTTGTCGGCTTTGAACTTTTCATGGCTTTTTTTCTGAACATTTGGAAAAATAAAAATGTTTTTAAAGCATGAAAATAAAATATTTTTTGTTGCAAATTTTACAATATTTATTATTATACAAATAATGAATATCTTCAAAGTCTAGATGCCAAAAGAAATATCCATCATCCTAGGAAACCAGTTACAAAGGTACTGACCTAATTAAAAATTAACATTTTTCTTTTTAAAAAAGATAGCAATTTTTACAAAAATGATAAAAAGCTACATTGATTTTCTTGTCTCATATAATTTATGTATGAAACAATAAAAAATTACATTAATTTCTTTTTTAAAAAATTGTTATTAATGAAATTGTCAGTTTCAGTGCAATGTTATCACCATTTGTGCCAATTGTTGCATTCCTAGTTTAATTGATTGGTTGTTACTTTGTGTTCTTCATTTTAGAGTCTGAAACTAGCTCAGGAACTGTCAGCTCTCTCAGTGAATCAGATGAAAGTGACTCTGAGACTTCAAGTGAACAATCCAATGATGATGATGATGACGATAAAGAAGAGGAGGGTGAAGACGACTCTGAAGATGATGATGATGATTCTGAAGGAGAGGATATTATTATGGAAGATGAGATTAAACAAAAGCCCAAAAATGCAAAATGTAAATTTATTTCTTGTTTTTGAATTTCTTCCTGCTTTTTTTTTTTACTCTTGCATATTCTCAAAATATTTTCACATATTCATTCCATGTTTAACAAAGTTTCAAAGCAATATTTATTGTTGCTTTCCTAGTTTAATTGCTTCTTGCAACGACTTGTTATTTTTAGTAGCTTATGTTGAATCTCATCTGCTTACTATGAATGATGAAACTATACATCTGCACCTGCACCATATTGGATAAAGATACATACCCCCAAGAGAATCATTAACCTGTGAATACTATGAATAAAAAAGTGTTTTTGTTTTTTTAATAGTTGAGTTAATTAAAATTATTTCTTACTATTCTATGCACAATATTTCTCAAAAATAATATACTGAACAAATACAGTGTATGCAACTGCTTTTTAGACAAGCCAATTTCTTTTTCCTCCTACATCCTTATATATGGTAACAGTTTTATTATAAGTTCATAATAAAAATATAGTTTACTGCAACACAAGAGCCCGTTGTGTTTCAGTACTATCTTATTAGCACCTCCTCAGATAGTGAAATTTTTTTTCTGTTAAGAATCATTGTATATAGAGCCTTAAAAATAACACAAATTTTTACCAAATCCAGACAATTAAGGTGGGGGAATTTTCTGAGGGTTTATCTCAGTGAACGAGTAGAAAGTCAGGTCATGATGAATAGGACAAATTCGATTGTAAGAGTAAAAGGGGCTTGTCTGGAAAGTCCGTGCTGATTTTTAGTCATTCATGTTCCAAAATGTTAGAACACATCAAATTTATTGGCAGATATAATATGCTTGCATTTCCAATTAAAGCACACTTCAAATGATCTAAGAAAGCTTAAAATTACTTAATTCATGTCAATTTTGCACCCCTGTGAAAAATGGAAGATTATAAGGTGCATTTCAGACATTTAATGCTTTTTTATTACCATAAAGGCAAAAATGCTTTGCAAGCAACAAAAAAGATATGTGCTGTATACGCTGAAGGTGCTTTAGCTAACAGAACTCTATGGAAGTAGTTTAAGTTTAGAGTTGGTGACTGTAGCCTTATTGATGAAGAACACTTAGGCAGACCCTCTCCACACACACACACACACACACACACACACACACACTACAGATGATGATGAAATACAGACTGAATGAGAATTACACAATGCAGGAATTGGCAGAAACACAATTTATCAAAATCCACCATCCACAGTCACTTAGTGA
The DNA here is from genome assembly GCA_037127315.1 of Ascarosepion bandense. Taxonomy (NCBI): domain Eukaryota; kingdom Metazoa; phylum Mollusca; class Cephalopoda; order Sepiida; family Sepiidae; genus Ascarosepion; species Ascarosepion bandense. The sequence continues at coordinate 1,447,431 of JBBBDQ010000434.1, forward strand.
AGCTTGGGTACTCAAATCATGATGATGTTTGGATACCACATGATCTGAGTGGAAAGAATCTTTTGGATTG